>JACGWO010000003.1:12268418-12611841 GCA_034509735.1 Sesamum alatum
TGGAACTTGATGTTATGATCTCCTCCGATGTCGTCTTGAGTTTTCATTGATGTTACTTTTGAGGGTCTTACAACTTATTCCCGATTTAACGCTATAAATTTTGAATATTTGATTTGAACTAGGATTGTTCTTGGTGAAATCAATTAGGACTTCGATCTTCTGCCAAGGTTGACTCGTGTCTCAATGGTGTTAAACTGTGGATTTCACACAAAAAATGTTAAAATATCTTGACACTACAAAAAAACAAGGCTGTAGCAACGGACCAATTCGTTGCAAATTTGCAACGACCTTTGCTACGACTTTGCAACGGATTCTGATTTTTTTTACATTTTCGTTGCAATTTCCGTGGCAAATTAACAATGATATTTTGCAACGGACTGTTCATGGCAAAATTCCGTTGTAGAAATTGGTCAACTTTAAGATGTCCCACATTCAACATAAGTCGTGGCAAAATATTGCAACGACACATTCCGTTGCAAACTTCCAATGGTTTTTGCAATGGACGCCTTTCATTGCATATTTTGCAACAAAGATTGTAGTTAAATCCGTTGCAAAAAATTTACAACGGACTTTGTAACGAACCCGTGTCGTTGCAATTTGAATATTGTGATTTGCAACGGATTTAGCGACGGCACATTGTCCGTTGCACAACTTGCCGACAATTTTGCAACGGAGTTGCAAGGACCTTTGAAGTCGTTGCAATCTGTACATACAACTGTAAGCATTAATTATTGAGCCGTTGAATTTGCAATGATTTTTGCAACGGACTTGTCCGTTGCAATATGTTTGTGACAGTTGTAACCCACTATTTTAAAATGCTATATGTTTTGCAACGGATTTTGCAACGGTAATATAATTTCGTTGCAAAGTCCGTTGCAAATCCATTGCAAAATCCGTAAACATGCGACCTTTATAAGAGGTTTTAGGAAAGATTATTACAATTGGACATCTCATAGTGAGCCTATACAGATGGATTATGAGCATTCAATTTCAGCTGACAACTCTGTAGATCAAACGACAAATTGGAATAACTATGAGCAATTGAATTGGGATCAGAGGATGGTGTTTGATGCAGCTGGTCCTGTATCTCATCCACAGGGGGATGTATTCAATATGAAATTTGGAGAAAATATTTCCCCCTGGATTCTTTGATTCAATGGAGCATCTCTTGGTTCACTTACCGTACGAGGCTCGAGTAGGTGGTCCAGTGCAATAAAGATGGATGTATCCTTTTGAGAGGTATTATTATTATTGTTGAAAATTTAAATATGCATAATTTTTGCTTATGTATCTAATTTTTTAAATTCCACTATATTTTGCAATAGGTTCCTCCATACTTTGAAGAAAAAGGTGAAGAACAAAGCTGCTGTAGAGGCTTCAATTTGTGAAGCCTACATTGTTGAGGAAATCTCGACCTTCGCCACGCATTATTTTGAACCCGATGTTATTTGCAAAAGGCGTAGACCTGGGAGAAATGACGATGGTTTAAACAATGAAGGAGTTGAACACATTTCTATTTTCAATCATCCCGGACGTCCCTACGGTGTCTCAAAAATGAGGTACATCACCGGTAAAGAATAACATGTTGCTGAGACTTATATAGTAGCTAATTGTCTAGAAGCGCAACCATACTATGAATAAGTTTTAAATATGTTTATTTGCTTAATACATAAATATCTTTAGATTATTAATTAAAGTATATTCGTTACTATTGTAGGACCTTTTTGCATGATTTGTATGAGCGGTATGATGTTGATACAGTTGACATTGATGGCATAGTTGCAATGCAATTTCTATGGTTCAAAACTTACGTAAGTTTTTGACAAGTTTTTGCTTATCTATATTGTAAATGTAGAACTGTTGAAACGGCCCAATATGTTCACTTTTTTTTTTTTTTTTTTTTTTTTTTTTATGTAATAGGTTACAGATCCTAGTAATCAAATTACTGATCCAATTTTGAAGATGCTGGCATGGGGTCCTACCAAAGGAGTGAAGATTCACTCGAAGTATCACTTGGTTGACGTAAATTACAAACGTCTGTACCAGAAAGATGAGCCGTTTATCCTAGCACAACAAGCTATCCAAGTGTACTACGCTCAATATCCTAGTTTAAGAAAAGATAAAGTTGATTGGATGACTGTATGTAGAACAAAAGCTAGATGAACTATTGAGTCAAGGTGGATTGATGCTGCATTTCAGGAGGATGAAGTCGAATCCGTTCCAGTGGTTACTATTGAAAAATGAAATCCAACCTCTAGATGACAACATAAGCATTTTTGTTGATGAGGATAATGAAACGAAAGATGATGAAGAGGAAGAAGACAGTTTTGAAGAGTACGAAACGACTGATGATGAAGAAGATGATGATGATTATTAATTGAACATAATGTATTGATGATTTTTGTCATGATATTTTATCTCATTTACTAATTGAAGAGTATATCTTAAATCATTTATCCTATATCATTTTAAAAAAAATTATTAATTATAAAATATTTTATTTCATTTATTAATTAAAACTATATCTTAAATCATTTATCTCATTTAATTTTAAAAAATAATTATTAATTTAAAATTATTTTTTTCGATTTACTAATTGAATAGTATATCTCATTTAATTTTAAATAAAATTATTAATTTTAAAAATAATTTAACTTTTTACTATACACTTTCCCTCCCCATTTCACATCCTAATTCCCCCTCCCCCCTTTCCCTCCTCTATTTTATACTCTAATTTTTCCCCCCCTTTCCCTCCCTCTCTTCCCCCTCTTCCCCTTCCCCATACATTTTCAGCACAACATTTCTCTCTCCCCCCCTCCTTTTCTCTCTTCAGTTGCCCGCCTGCCGCCGGTCGCCCCCGCTGCCACGAGGTATGCTTCTCCTCCTTTCCTCTCCTCTTCTCTTTCTCCTCTTTTCTTTCTTCTATTTTTTTTTTCCAGTTTTTGTTGAAGTCTTTAGAGCCGCCCGCCGCCTCTCGCCGCCGCCCGCCTACCATCGTGAGGTATGCTTCTCCTCTTCTCTTTCTCCTCTTTTATTTCTTATATTTTTTTTTCAGTTTTTGACTTTTCTTAGAGCCACCCGCCGCCTCCGTCCTCCGCCGCCCGCTGCCGCCGCCGAGGTCCTCCACTTTCTTCTAGTTTTTCATGTCCAAAACCCGTTTACTTGTTTAGTTTTGTTTAGTTTTTCATGTCTAAAACCCTTTTACTTGTTTAGTTTTGCTTAATTTTTCATGTCCAAAACCCTTTTGCTTGTTTAGTTTTGTTTAATTTTTCATGTCCAAAACTTCTAATTCCCTACATGAATATATGCTATATTGAGTATTGACTAAGCCATATTTTGTTTATGTGCAAAATTGAGTATTTTGTTCTATTTTGTTATAAAATGCATATTGAGTATGTTATATTGAATATGTGTTGGTACAAAATGTATATTAAGTATGTGTTTAATATAAAATTGTGTATGACAATGTAATATATTGAGTATTTGGTTGATATATTGAGAATGTGGTTGGTATATTGAGGTGGATGGGAATAATAATTGTATTGATGAGGTTGGATGAGTGCTGTTGGTTATGATTGTAGATTAGGATTTTTATTAACATAAACTCATCTAAACTAATGTACCTAAGTTATATCACAAGTTAAAAATTTAATTAAACTAATTTAACTTGGTTATATCAGAAGTTAAAAATGTAACTAAACCAATGTAACTTAGTTAACTTTTAAGTTAAAATCTTCAATTAAACTAATTTTACTTAGTTAACTCACAAGTTAGAAAACTAACTCCACTAATGTAATTTTGTTAACTTTCAATTTAAAATCTTTCACTAAACTAATTTAACTTAGTTAACTCACAAGTTAAAAACTCAACTAAACTAATGTAATTTTGTAACTAATGTAATTTTGTTAACATTCAACTTAAAATCTTTAACTAAACTAATTTAACTTAGTTATTTCACAAGTTAAAAATGCAACTAAACTAATGTAACTTAGTTAACTTTCAAGTTAAAATCTTCTATTAAACTAATTTTACTAGTTAAATCACAAGTTAAAAATCTAACTCCACTAATGTAATTTTGTTAAATTTCAACTTAAAATCTTTAACTAAACTAATTTAACTTAGTTAACTCCATTGAATGTCATTACTCCGGTAGATATCATGTAAGAAAATTTAAAATGTTTGATTGTTTTAAAAATATTTTAAAAATGTAATATTATATTTGTTTTTATAATTATTTATTTGATACTTTGTAGGGATTCGAAAGTTCAAGAGGTCATCAAGGAGCGACTCTGAAGATAGTACGGGTGATATCCCACCCGACCACCCATCTTCACAACATTGTGAAAATGAATTTGATCTCCCTCTTTAAATTTGTATGCTTTAAAATTGAATATTTTTATTTTGTGGATTGGAATGTTGAATTATCTTTACTGTAAGTATTTTGCCTTAAATATATTGTCATATTTGAATTTTCTTGTTAGAGTTAAATTAAATATATTTTTATTATTGAATATAAATTATGAAATTGTCATTGTAAATGAAAATAATTTTGCAATAGATTATCGTTGCAATTATCGTGGTAAAATTTGCAACGGATTGTCGTTGTAAATGGAAATTATTTTGCAATGGAATGTCGTTGCAAAAAATTATTGCAATATAGCAACGACTTCTATTGTAAATGTCGTTGCAAATAAAATGATTTTGCAACGAATTATAGCTCAATATTTCGTTTCAAAATTTGCAACGGAATGACGTTGCAAATATTCCGTTGCAATATTGCAACGACATTTCGTTGCAAATGTAGTTGCAAATAAAACCCGATTTTGCAACGAATTGCCATCATCTTTGCCACGAATATACCATCGCAAAGTCATTGCAAAATATAAAAAAGTCAACTTTTAAAATAACGAAATTTGCAACGTACTTTTGCAACGGATAAAAATCTGTGGCAATATTTTGCAACGACCAAAAAATCCGTTGCTATATAGCAGTGATACCTATAGCAACGGAAAATTTTCCGTTGCAAAAGTCCGTGGCAAATCTGTTTTGCAACGAATTTTTCATGAAATCCGTTGCGAAAATCCATTTCTATAGGTCTGTTTTTTTGTAGATCTCTGCGACAAACGCCATGACTTTTGTCTTGAACGTTGTAGATCTCATTGATTTGTGCTGGAGAGAATTCGGAAATTTCTTGAATGCTCTCTGCCTTGTGCCTCAGTTGTCTTGTGTGTTTTGAATTGTTGTAGAATACCGCTATTTATAATCGTAGGGTAGAAGCATCTTTCCATAATTATTTGATCAAGTGGTGCAATTTGTTTCACCCTTTATAATTCAATTGAGACTTATTTTCTTAATTACAAGATGTGATTTAAAATTATCAAATCATTAGTATTTGCTTCTTTTATAGACAAACAATATTCATATTACCTTCAATACTCAATGTATGCCAAACATGGCAATATTTGATTTATCCCTCAGATAATATTTTTATTTTATAAAAAATATATAATTGATCGAAAAAACCATTACACATACATATAATTGACAATTAATTTTGATTGCCTAAAACCCCCTAAAAAGTTACCCAATTTTTGCTTCTGCCCACCTTAATAATAATACATGCATGGCAAATGATAATTTGCTAAATCAATTTTGTAAACATAACTTCTCAAAAATATCTTTGCATAGATCTAAATTTGCTCAATCAATTTTGTAAATATCGACACTTCTTCCAAAAAATATATTTTACGAAAACTATTTCTTCTTTCTAGAATTCAATTTTCTAAAACCACGGCTAAAACTCTCTCTACTTTTTGAAACTGTCTTGTTCAATCATGGTTCTAATGCAACGTGAGGGACGCAATTTTCTCCTTTCTGTTTTCATCTTTCTCTCCTCCACTGTATATGCGTGTGACACACTAAAGTAACTAACCATAATCACTGCGAACTTTCTCTCCTAAATTTCTGCTGATTACACGAATCTATTGCCTCATTCAAACACACTTCTTGTGAGAGCTAAAACTGTGTTGCTCATCTAAACAAGATTCACACCACCACTCCACCAAAACGTCTGAACTACAACCTTTTCTTCACATTGCACTGAGCAGATCAATTGCTAATCAACCCTTCTGTTGTTCAACAACAGAAAGTGCATGAAACTGATAAAAAAATTTCCATTGAATCTAGCAGATATATAGTCGAACAACCAACAAACCCTTTTTCATTAAGGAGAAGATGTTGCACGCTGCCTCCGAGACGGATTCCACAAGCATTGGCCCGCCGTCCTCCTCCCCCAAGGCCTATTACGTGCAAAGCCCGTCTTGCGACTCCAACGATGAGATGGATAAGTGCTCTTCCTCTAATAGCCGCAGCCCTTTGGACTCACCTTCTTTTCCGAGGCACTCAATGGCGTCCTCATCCTCCACAGCCGCCAGCCGCATTTCTGGAAACCGGCGGAGGTGGAATAAGCACTACTGCAATGTCGTGGCCGAGGAGGAGGGTGCTCTTGATGAGGATTACTATGGCGATATAGCCTATCCCAGACAGTGCAAGTGTTTGATGCTTGTCTTGGCTTTTGGGATGGTTTTTGCTGGGATTTGTTTGGTCATTTGGGGAGCCAGCAGGCCTTACAAAGCTCAAGTTCGCGTCAAGGTAGACCGTGCACCTTCGTATACGTCTTTTATGGTTTTATGGATGAATTATCTTATTTAAAAATCTTATCATCTTATAATATTGACAAAGGACATGAAAATTATGTGTTGGAGATATTAAATATTAAATAATTGGCTTGCATATTTTTGGTGTTGTAATTTGGGACATTGGTGTTTTCATTTTTTTAATTTTTTATGGTAATTATTTTATGTTGCATCTTTTTTATTTCGTATTTTCAGTCATTGTTTTTGTTAAAGTTCACCCTTCTGGTCGGTGAAAATAACATGAACTCTGGTGAGAAAAATGACTGAAATTACAAAAACTAAAAAGATGTAAAATCAAATGCTATCCTAAAAAATTAAATGACAAAAATACTAAATAACCTAAATTACGATACAACAATACATTTAATCCCAAATAATTCAATTTTTAAAAGAGGCGGTCGTCAATATAATATTAAAGCTAGGCGAAACAAGGACGTGGGAATACCATTCTCAGGTCTCATAAAGAAAAGAATATTGCCTCGCATAGATTTCACAAAGAAAAGAATACTGCCAAAATGTCACAGGACTTGCGAGAGTTGTTAAATATTCAATCCTTTTTTTTAATTAATAGTTTAAACTTTAGATGAGTTATCATCACTAATATTTAAGGGTGGCAACGAGACGGGTATGTAACTGATTTGGGTGGACCTGAGACCCGCCCTGCCAACTCCGAGAAGGAATCAGGACCCGCTCCGCCTCAGTTATTTTTCAACTTAGGACCCGCCCTGCCCCGCCCCGCCCCGGAACAAAACCCGTCGGGGCAGATCTAACCCGGTAGATCCGGTTTCTTAATTTTGTTTTTAATTTTTATTTGTTCTACAAATTAAAAAAAAATAATATATCAATTACAAATAAAATTAATTGTTCATGATCTAACTCAAATTCAAGTCGAAAAATAATTTCAAGTACAAATAAAATTATTCATAATAGATCAACTCAAACAATTCATATTGAATTATTATTTATACATTAGTAACAACTTCTTCGTCTTCTTCATCGTTAAGTATTGTGGGACAACTTTTTAATTCATCAACTATTGAATAAGTTTCTAACCATAAATAAAATTAAATGATATAATATTTTGTTAGTGTTTATTCTATCATAATAATTAAATAAAAGAATATATATATATATATATATATCTAAACGGGGCGGGTCCTTAAGGAGCCAAGACCTGTCCGGGTCCTAATTATTAAGACCCGCTACCCGCCACGCCTTCAATTTTTTTGAACCCGGACCCGCCCCATTAGGAGCGGGTCCGGGGTGGGTTTTGTCGGTCTAGGTTGGATTACCACCCCTAGTAATATTAGTAGAAAAGCAATAAGTTTAAGGGAAAAATGTAATTTTGGTCCACTTTCTTAGGGGTGGTGACACTTTTAGTCCAGGTCCATTTGAAAATAGAAATTTAGGACAATAATTTCAAATTTTTTAAAATTATTGTCCTAAATTGCTATTTTTAAATGGAACCTGCACTAAAAGTGCCACCACCCCTAAGAAAGTGAACAAAAATTATATTTTTCCCTAAATTTAATATCTCCAATACCACATATAGTTCTCTTTCATGAAGCGGAAGATAGAAATCTTGAAGGAGATATGAGTATATGTATGTCCTTAGTCTCATACTGAATTATCTTGCTATTAGACAAAAGAGATCAATTACAATTTGCAGACTGCATTGAGTTTTTGATCTAATTCTTTGTAGATAATAGCGTTATTCTTTTCTTCATCACGGAGCCTAAATTTATAGTTAGGAACACTTAATTATGTTTGCTTGTTTTACTTAAAGCTTCGAATTGCTTTTAATATGACCATGTATTATTTCTATTTTTGTGCTATTAATTGAAATAGTAGGGTAGTCCTTTGGAAAATGCAATTTAGGGGTGACATTTTTTGTTCTCCACAAATTGATTTATAAGATTAAAATTGCAAATTAACTGGGTAATGTGTTAATCACATGCAAACTTTTTTTTTTTTTTTTGCCCAAATTGGCCTGAAGATGATTCAAATTGTCAAAATTTTATAGCTACAGAACTAAATTATAAAAATTAATTGATGCAGAACAAAAAATATCACCCTCTAAATTGCACGACTAAAATTGTATTTTCCATGGTTTAAAATTTCCATACGTTCCACCGAAACTATGGAAATATTTTCATTTCGATGTTATGGAAAAAAAAAATATGGTAGTTCAAAATTATCTAGTTTCCTAAGAACCTCTTTGTTTTTCCTAATTTTTAGCGAAATATTTATTTCGTACTTTTAACTATAAATATATAAATTTTTGTGTTATGCATAAGTATTTTATTTAATAATAAAAGATTTAATATTACGCCAACTCAATAATGTTATATACGTAAATATCAATATAATACAGATATTTTATAACACATAGTTAAAAATAAATATTATATTCTTATTTAGTTTCAATTGTAACTACATCAAATAATAATTCCAAATATATAATTATACTACATAAAAATAATTTTAATTGGCTAAATGATACAAAATAAACTAGATATAATATTTTTTTTTATTTTTGCTATGACTATTATGTAAGTTTCTTTAATTTTATGATTTTTTTGTAGCTAGCACTTTTGAAAAGGTTTATATTTACTAACACCAAACATATGTTGTAAACGAAATTTGATTTCATGGTATTTTCCCTATGATACTAATAGAGAGAATTGTATGCTAATGAAACATTTCTGACATGTGTCACGATTTCATGATTAGAGCTTAAGGGTTAACAACCTCTATTATGGGGAAGGCTCGGACCGGACTGGTGTTCCGACCAAGTTCCTTTCAGTGAATTGTTCAGCGAATATTGTCGTCTACAATCCTGCAAGATTTTTTGGCATTCATGTCAGCTTCCGCACTGTTAATCTCATCTACTCACAAATCACAGTTGCAACTGGTGAGGTGAGAACTCAGAACATTGCCTCAAACTTATATAAACTAGTGGTCGAAACTCGAAACACATGCGTGTGCGTCAACTAATTTAATTTGTATTATAGTTATTTAATTAAATAAAGATAAGAAAAAATAAAAATAATTGATCCAAACTAATGAATGAATTAACTTTAAATGTGATGAATATTGAGATTAAAATAAACTATGCATTATTAAATGAGTATATGTGATAACATTTTAGTCAATGAGTTAATAATAGGATAAATTACAACCACCTCCCTTGAAATTTGACATAATTATAAATATCTCCTGAGTAACGTCTCTCTAACAACGAGCTCATTCTACTCCTCAAAATGACCTTTTGGATTATAAATTATAATTTTATATACTTTATAAAATTTAAAAAATATCTTTGTGAACTAATATTTTCTATGAATACTTATTTACCACCCTCAGATTTTTTTTATATTTTGTTAAATAATTTTTTTAAAAAAATTAAAATTTTAGCAGGGGTAAAGTAGTACTTTTTACATCTCCGTCTAGGGGCTACATAATTATTTTCAATTTGAAGGGAGTTTGGTAATTTTTCAAACAATGAGGAGGTATTTATAATTATGTCAAATCTTAGATAAGTAGCTGTAATTTACCATTAATATTATGATAGCCAAAGTTAATTAGTTATTACTTCCCTCTCTTAATAAACATCTCTTTCTCAATAAATTATATATATATATATATATATATATATATTCAGGAATCAAAAATTTCAAATAAGAATGCCCCTACAAGAAGAATCTACTTAGGTTCATTCCTACTAGCTCTAACTATTCATTTGGAGACAATCACAACTATTCATATGGCAGAGTAGATATTTTCATGTATCCAATCCTCTTTCTTACTTTTTAGATTAATTGCATTATATCTTATATTATGTGATAACATCAATAGACACAACATCCTCGTACGAAGAAAAACATAGTGAAGCCTAAACTTTAAAAAGCTCCTCGCAAAAATTATACTTTTAATCCCATAGGAGATTGATTCAACTATTTTAGTTTTTTATTAGAAAAATTCTTACCCGGACTAAGTTTGGTCGAACCAAACCAATCACAGAGCAAGTGTGATACACTTATTGTGTGGTTGGTCACTTCCTTGAACTGTACACCAATCACAGGGCAAGTGTATTATACTTGCCATTTGATTGGTTGAGGGTTGGCCGACCCGAGTTTGGGCTAGAATTGCCCTTTATTTTATGGTATTTTTAAAATGGTCCAAAATTGGGAAACTTGACACATTTAGTTCTACATTTTACAAAATTTTTAAAATGGTCCCAAAATTGAGAAAACTCGACATATTTAATCAACTAAATGTATTGATTTTTTTCAATTTTAGAACCATTGTGAACTAAATTTTGAGTTCTCTTGAGACTATTTTAAAAATCTAGTAAAACAGAGAATTAAATGTGTTGAATCCTTGTCCCGTGGACTAAAAGAATAATTTTGCCTCGTCTCCCACATCAAGGGCTATAGTTACCCTGTCTGAAAGATTCAAGAAGTCGCATTGTCCCTTGATTTTTTTCAAGTTCTTTTTGTTCATTGTTAGTATTTCGCATGAGACTTTACATGTAACCCAGTTTTATGCTAATTATGGTATAATGATTGCAGCTGAAGAAATATTATCAACCAAAAAAGAGCAGAAGGATTATGCAGGTGAGTCTGGTAGGGCAGGGGGTACCCCTGTACGGGTCGGGGATGGCGCTGGCAGCCTCCGATGAGAGTGGAGGCATCCCATTCAAGTTGGAGTTGGGAATTCAGTCGAGAGGGTATCTGGTGGGCAAGTTGGTGAAGACAAAACACACAAGGCATGTCTCATGTTCCTTAGTCATCAATTCTGAACACACCAAAGACATCATTTTTGAGACAAACTCATGCAAATACACATGAGATCACGGTGTTTGCCTTAGTAACGTACGTTCTATACTTTATCATGAACAAAGGAGAACATTTTATGTATCGAACAGGATTTGTTTCTTTAATTAATTCCTCTGTTAAATCTAGCCATGCACTGCACTCATTTTTTGGTTATCTATATACAACTTTGTCTCCTTTTCTTACCAGGCTGGTGCAATGAATGGCTAGCAATTTTATCTGAAGTTTGAGCCTATCCTGATTTCTTTTGCATTTTACTTAATTTCTTTTTGAATACTGTGTTAAACTATCTATACACCTATACGTACAATATATAAAAGTATGAATTCAAGAATATTTCTTCCTAATTGTGAAAGGACAACTACACCCCTACTAAGATACTCCTTTTAATCGTAATTAAAAAACAGTTATAATTATAAAAGAATAAAAATTCTATAAAAGAAACTATCTAGTCGTCATAATTACTCATACTACAAAAAAATAATTTTATAGTAACGGCTTTTGTAACGGCCGAGTTAATAATTTGGAACTGTTTTTAAACATTTGTAACGACTTTTGTAACGGCCAGCCATCAACGACTTTTTTGAGAGTTACAATAAATTTGTAACGGTTCTTGGAGCGGCCAACAAAGTCGTCACAATGCTTCACTGGATGGAGAAAATGAGTTTGGACATGTTTAAACGGCCATTGTAACACACACAGTAATGGGTTGGCTTCCACTTTGGAACGGTTGTTTGAATTCTTTTTGTAACGGCCGTTCGTTATTTTGTAACGGCCGTTGTAACTCTTTGTTTGAACGTTGGTATTAGTTTTGTAACGGCATTTGTTACTGTTTTCATTTTGATTTCATACCGGTGTTTGGGGCGGCTTTTTTAAAATGGATAACTATCTTATGCACGTTTTGGAACCCGATATAAAAGCCGTGAAAAAATTAAATTTATACTTTTTTTATTTAATTTAGTTTAATATTAAATTTTTGTATAAATAATTATTGAATTATTTATTATATATATATGTAGTTGAATTTCTTAAATGTGAAATATTATACAAAAAAACATAAATAATATAGCAAGAAATAAAAATAATTTAATTAACAAAATAAAAATATTGTTTAAACATTGTATTTTTACAAACAAGAAAAAAGAAAAATCCTAATCTAAATAAGGCTCCCCGCCGACAGTGTCTTCCTCGTCCTTGTCGTCGGCTGCCGGGGGTTCAGCTGGAGGCGGTGGAGGAGGTAGATAGGTGGACGCCACCTGCCGCATAAACTCCTCGAGAGTCATGACCCAATCATCAAGGTCAGGACGTGGCTGTTGTGGTGGCGAGGGCGATAGAGCAGCGGACGAGCTGGGCTGTGATGGTTTAGCAATCGTCGGTTGGCCTCGGAGCTGAGATCGATTACTCGGCCCTCTTTTCGGCCTCCTGCTGCTAACATCTACAGCTGTTGCTCGGTCGGGGTCACTGAGCCTTGAGAGGATATTGGAGGATTTTGATTACTGTTTGGTTGGTTCTGAGGTTCCTCCAGCATCCTCATAAACAGCTCATCTGAACAGATTAATTGATTATTAATATTTAAAAAAATAATTTAAAATTGAAAATTTTAATTATGACATACATACCGCGACCTCCGCTGCCTCGGGCCACTCCATTGATCGTCCTCCTTCTTTTTATAACACTTCTCGAACACCTCCATCTGTTTGAAGGGGCGTCCGAGTTGTACCTCCTATTCAAAAACCATTTAAAGAAATGAATTGTAAATAAAAAAATTAAACTAAATTAATAGTATAGGTTAAAATACTGACCATCTTACGCTTGTGGGTCCTAATGGATGACGAACCCCCGCGGTAGACAGTAGTTGTTGCGGCCGGGTTCGCTGCCAGGTTGGCTTATTTTTGGCCGACTGTGACTAGAAATTTGGGCTGGCCCAGTACTCCAATAGCTGGCCCCAGATCTCATCGGCCAACCACAGCAGTCGGGCTAACTGGTTTCTGGCGTCCGCGAACCGCTTTCGCAGAAACTTACCAGCCTACATCTTGACGACCTTGAACATCGACTCGTCGTCGCAGTCCACCAATAAGACAACTACAAATTTGATGTATTAAAAAAATATAAGTATTAGATAAAAATAAATATTCACTTTTCAAAAAGCTATTTGTTATTCTTACCTTTAAATTATTGAACCATAATAACTGGTGCTCCTGTGGAAGCTGCGATATGGACTCCCAGGGATGCGGATATTAACAATGGATCGTAGCATTAATCGCGCTGTGAAAATCTTGATCGGATCTAAAAGAATTGTAGAAATATTATACACAATAAAAAATAATGGAACTAAAGTTAAATAATCTAAATTAAATTTTTTATGTCGCCTCGCATCCTGGAGGCTAATATAGTGGAGGGAAGGCTGTGGTGGCAGGGGTGGTGCTGGTGGCGGTGGCGATGGTGGTGCACCCCATGGCCTAGGGGGGCTTGTGAATTGCTGCCCCCTTCCGCAGATGACCTCCCTGTCATGGGATCTGCAGCCGTGCTCGATGGCACGGATGCAGGCTCTGCTGGTGGGGGGTGGTCGGGGTGCATCCACACCAATGGCGGGAGGAGGATCGGGATGGTCACCACCACGGCCCTGACCACGACCACGTGTAAGACCTTGTCCCGGACGAGGCGGAGCACCGATAGTCATGGATCTATAATTTTTAAAATCATAATATTAATATATATTATTTGTATTTTATTATGTATAAAATTGATTTTATTCTGAAAATTTTAATTTTTTTAAAAATAGCATTAAACTCCCTTATTTTCCTAAAAATTGCATTAAAGTCCCCTAATTTCCTAAAATTGCAATAAATTCCCCATATTTTCCTAAAATTTGCATTAAAGTCCCAAATTTCCTAAAATTGCATTAAAATCCTTAATTATTCTAAACTCCATTATTTTCCCGAATTTGCCACTAAAGTCACTTATTGTCCTAAAATTTGCATTAAAGTCTCTTATTTTCCTAGAATTGCATTACAGTCATTTTTTTTCTAAAATTTGCATGGAAGTCCCAAATTTTCTAAATCAAATTTGCATTAACTTTCTTAATTATCCTAAACTCCATTATTTTCCTAAATTTGCCACTAAAGTCCCTTATTGTCCTAAAAGTATCATTAAAGTCCCTTATTTTCCTAAAAATTGCATTACAGTCCTTTTTTCCTAAAATTTGCATTAAAGTCCCAAAATTCCTAAAAATTTCATTAAACTCCATAACTATCCTAAACTTCAATATTTTCCTAAATTTGCATTAAAGTCCACCATTTTCCTAAAATTTAGATTGAAGTGCAAAATATTCCCAAAAATTGCATTAAAGTCCCCTATTTTCCTAATAACTACAAAAATTACTAAAATGACCTGAAATTATAGAAAAGTTACTAAAGTTAAAGAAAATTATCTAAAATGACCTAAAATTACAGAAATTTTACCTAAAATTACTGAAAAATAAAAAAATATAGAATTTTTTTATAATTATAGAAAATTATTTTCCAAAATTACGAAAAGGTTACTTATTTTTTTTAAGAAAAAATACTAAAATAACAGAAAAATACGAAAAAATACAAAAAATTACAGATTCTATTTATAACTGCAGAAAATTATTTTTTCAAAATTACGAAAAAGATACTTATTTTTTAAAAAAAATTACTCAAATTACTTAAATACGAATAAATACAAAAAAATTACAATTTTTTTTTAATTACAGAAAGAATCACACAAATATACCCAATAATCATCATACATTCCAACACTCCAACAAATATACCCATAAAAACAGAAAATATCCAACAATTTTTTCCTAAAAATTCACAAAATTTTAGAAATTATTTTTTAAAAATTACAAAAAATAAATTCGGGGAAAGCTACTTACCTGGAAATGGGGCCAAATGGTGGGGGGGTGGGACAGAGGGAAAATGGGGGGGGGGGGTGGAGTGGAAACGACGGTAGACGGCGGTGAGGGGCGGTGGAAGATGGCACAACGAGAGAGAGAGAGAGAGAGAGAGAGAGAGAGAGAGAGAGGGAAAAGTGGGAGAAAATTACGCGAAGTACCCCTTATATATAAATTTTTTTGGAATGACCGTGATCGTCCCTAAAATCGCTGAAAAGAGTATTACAAAGAGTGAAAACCCGCGCCTAAAGGTATTACAAAAATAAAACCATGTGTAAAGCCGTTACAAATCGAGTTGCAAACTATGATACTTGTAATTAACAAAAATGACATCGTATTCTCTGACCGTATATAAAGCCATTACAAAAGGTATTCCAAAATAACAATACGACATCGTTTTTAGCTTGACCGTTCATAAAGACGTCCCTAAAAGTATTCCAAATATTTAATTATTTTTTATTAAAATATCCAAAAATAAAAAGATCCATACTTAACAATTTAATGTTGTAAAAAAGTATCCATTATGTGGTCTAATACAATTGAAATACATAAAAATATTTAAGAGATGAAAATGATATATGTTCATAATATGCGTTAAATTTGTATATTCATAAATATTAGTATTACATTGATGTAACTATCATCTTACATTTAGATGTGATCTTATGGACAGAAAATCACATTTGGCAAAGTTTTAGACTTATTGGGTACACGAATGTCGACATATTGTACCTCGAACATAAGAATAATCATTTTGCCCTTTTGATGATAAAACTACAATTAGTCCTTTCTTCATGCTTTCAAAGGGCCCAACATGCTTCCGAAATGAAATTAAGCCTCTATAAATTCATACCTTGTTTGACCGCCTTGCCGCCGGGTATTTCATGTCCTTGATTTTACGGACTTCCTCCAACCACACTACCACAACAGATGGTTCATGGATCCTTGGCTCCTTCAGCAGCAAACAACACAGCCCTATTTCGTTTCCTATCTTAGGGCATAAAAGTATTCCAAAAATAGAGGCCTAATAAAATTCTGGGTTAACAAATTGACATAAGCCTGTAATTTAAAGAAATACTTGAAATATTACGTAGATATTTTATTCCTCTATCAGAGGAGAAAACTATTTAGCTTCTCATGTAGGAGAGGACTTGACTGGTTGGGGATAACCCCATACACTGGATAACCTAACACTTAGAAAATTTAAAGACACAATTTTATTTTTCTGAAGAGTTGGAGAAGTTTTCTGATGTCCTCCATCTGCTTCCTAGCTCTCTATTTATAATAGCCCGCGGACTTCAAACCCGGACTTCATTCTTGCTTTGGATGTCGTCACTGTGTTCATCACCTTTTTTGTCTTTCTACTTTCCTGCTGTGGTCATTATGGCTTGTCGGCCATGTGTTCTCCAGCTGGTGCTTCATGTCCTGTTTGACTGTTGGCTTTTTGTCGTCTTCTGCCGACAGTCTTCTCCTTGCTTTTTTATATTTTGAGATTTTTACCTATTTTTGTAAAAATCCTTTCTTTTACCTTTTTCTGGTTTCGATTTGGGTTTATTTTGGGTTTCCCGAATCCTTGTCTCGAATAGGGGCTTTTCTTGTTTTTCACAACAAAGGCATATATGGTTATGCCATTGCCCAATGTGCATCATGTTGCAGGCCTTCTTTCTTGTGGCCTCTGTCGCTGGTAGTTTGTTTTCCCAAATAAGCATTCGTTTCTTTTCAAACAAGCTCTCCGCGAACTCTGTGCTTTTTACCGTCATGGAGTTCAACAGGAATGATCTATTTTATTTATTGGAGAATATTTTAAATGGATATTTGACTTTATCCATCTCTATGAGACAAACCCAATAACCCCAAGCTCTTCTGCTGGATATGTCATCTTCACTGAGGAAGATACCAGGGGAGCTTCTCCTGTGGCAGCCTTCACTTGGTTAAATGCTACCATGTCAGGTCTCTGCAATTTGATGAAATGGAATGCTGGATGACCCTTTACTTGCGGTTTCTGGAGCTATGGAAAGGAACTTGAGCTCCAAAATATCTCCTCGTTTAAGGTGGGTATTGTTTTGCCATGCGTCATAGATCGCCGCACTGATCCATTCCAGAAGTTTGGAGATTTCCAGAAAGCTTGGTGACGTAGTATGAACTGAAGCAAGGGCTCCAAAATCATACCATTCTCGCACTTCTTCTGGATTTGACCCTTCGAGCATCCAGGTTTTGTTATATCTCCCGGATGTGTCTATGATGGTCTTTCCTTGGTTTATATTTTTTTCGGGAAACAAAATTTTCCCATAATCTCTGATAACCCTGCCAAGCAGAAATAGAGAATAAAGCCTCGTTAGTATTAACCTTAGAGTTGCCTGTCATTGGCCCAAGGTTAATCTCTTCCTCTTTAACCTCAGGGGTGCTGGGTTGACTTGAATTATCAGGAGTTTGCACTTCCTGTAACTCAACTTTTGCCTTTTCACCTGAGTCTGGCGATGGCCTCGAGCAAGCAGTACTTGAATCTGCCGCTATAGGATTAGAGCCTTGTTCTCTAATTGCAGGTTTAGAGCCCTTGCTCTCTTAATTCTCGGGCAATCACCGAAGATGATGCCTTTCGAATTGGTTCCAGTAAATCGTCCCCTAACGAGCTTGCAGCAAGTTTGGTACTCTTGATGGCACTCTGGAGAGTGTCCAGATCAGCTCGTTGAACTTAGCCAGATATTTGGGCTTTAACTGTTAGCTGTCCAAATCTCTTATCAATCTCCTCAAGGTTCTCCCTGAGGTGTCTGAGCCTGATGATGATGGAGTCTGCTTCAGCTGCCTTCATCCCTAATCAAGAAATCTGCAAGAACATTTTCATGAGATTTGATAATGACAATATTATAACAATAATACTGGCATTCTGCTTGCCATCTAATAATACGAGCTTTCTCAATCTTTGATTCAAGTTTATTTTTTCAGAAAGCTTTTAACATTCATATTACCAACTTTTAAGGTAAATTCTTTGGCTAGTAAGAACAAAGGCCATTTTTTGAAAGCCTTCCAAACTGCAAAGAATTCCTTCTCGTCAATATGCAATAATTTAGCTTCTTGTTCGGTGAACAACCCTCCTGTGTATCTACATGGCTCTTCGCTAATAGTTGTTTTTCTCATGAGCACTGTTGCCCATCTGTAATCATTGGTGTCCATGTAGACTACCAACTCATCCTCGTCTTGTGGGATTGCAAGCTTTGGCAGGTTATTGCAAACCTGTTTTAACTCACGAACCCTTTGCATATCTCCCATTTCCACTTTGAACTCTCTGCTTCTTTCAGAAGTGGACGGAAATCCTTTATGTATTTTGCGAGGTCCTTGATAAAGATTCCTACAAAATTGACAACTCCCAAGAAGTTTTGAAGTTGCTTCTTTATCTTTAAGAATGTCAGAAAAATTGCGAATCTTTTCTACAATGTGTTCCTGCAACTCAATACATGTTTCGTCAATAAGAATTCCTAGAAATTCAATGTTATTGACAGCTATGATGGCTTTCTTTTCAGAAAGCACTAATCCTCCTTATGGCATGCATAAAAAAAATTCAAGATATCTAATATGATCCTGTATATTTTTGGACGCAATCAAAATGTCATCTATGTAGATAAACATAAACTCTAGATAGTATTTGAAAAGATTACCCATTTTTCTTTGAAATATCTAGGGTGCATTAGCAAGTCCCATAGGAATCACATTCCAGATGTATTGTCCTTGTGGTGTGGAAAATGCAGTGTATTTCTTTGAATCATTTTCCATCTTAATCTGATAAAATTCATATTTGCAATCGAATTTGGAAAATATTTTAGCACATTTAATGCCATCAATTAAGTGTTCCCTACTTGGGATATAATAACCATCAAATTCTAATATTCTATTAATGCCTTGATAGTTAATAACTAACTGGCTTGCCTCTTTTTATCTCGCCATGGTTTCTTACCAGAAACACAGGGCTACTATAAGCAGAGACTCCAGGCTTGATGAGTCTAAAATTGATATGCTCTTTGATGATCTCTTGCATATCTTTCTTATCCTCCACGTTCATTTGGACGAGCAGGGGAATTTTTTATGCAAAACCATACTTAAGGACTAAATTGCTCAAAAAATAAGTTATTGCACTTGAAAACATTTGAACTTGAAAACTCAAGTTTGAACACTTAAGGGGAATTTTAAGATATTGCGCTTGAAAATATAAGTTTCTGAAATAGAATAAATTTTGTAATGGCTTTTTTTCATGGTTTTTAAATAATAATTTCTTGGACAGATTTTGGTATAGATTTTGGGACGGGCAATTAATTAGAAGGAAACTTCCCCGAAATTTTTTAATTTTCCGCCAAAGCCATTTTGTGGACCGTCTTTTGGAATAGCCAAAAAATATTGGCAGTTCCAAAGTTTATTTTCCTCCACTTTTTCAAAAGGCGAACAACTTTTTAGCGCTTTGCTTAGGAACGGCCTTTGTTACTATCGGGTTTATTTTATCCGTTCCAAATGAAATATTTTTTTAAAAGAAATAAAATTTATTTATAAAATAATACAAATCTTACATATTTCATTACAAAACACTTGATTATGAAGCCTCGTATTCATCAGTCTTGTAGTCTTCGAAGCTATCTTCATCATCCTCGTCTTTTTCATCAATATCAGTTTGACCATGTTGCATGATGTACTTGCAACCTGCTTTTGTGCAACTGAAAGATCAACAAATATTTGTATACTATCAAGATCATGGAGGTTGTACATCTGATTGTCAGTATCAACTTCAGGGACTAGTATGACTTCCTCCGACTGATATGCGATATCAGTCCAACGAGACTCATCAACTACTCTTCGAGCCTTAGTTTTACAAATAACCCTCCAATCCGTTGTGTATCTCTTCATACTTGGGTACTGTGTGTAGTAAACTTGTACTGGTTTTGTTGTGCTAGTATGAATGGTTAATCTTTTTTGTACACCTTTCTGAAGTTTACATCCACAAGGTGATAACGAGGGTGTACTTTCATGCCTCTTTCTGGATCGATCCAACGACACTTGGACAAAATGATGTGCAAGTTCAAAATAAGTGGGTATGTTAACTAAATTATCTCTTTGATTATTCCATAGAAGTCATTGTCCTCGTCTGTATACGACGAACTTTTCACACACACCCCACAATTCATGGTTGACTTGCTGTAGTTATGATGTTTCATGTAGAAGTTGTATCCATTCACAAAGTAGCAAGGGAACGTCGTTGCCTCTGCATAGGGACCCCAATAATGACACTTTAGGAGCTCATTGTTCGTGTCGTTCAATTCAGGATGAAACCTACACGTTCTAATATTATACAATTTTGTATATAAGTTTCAATCAAATCAATTATTGAAAAATGTATAAACTTACACATTGTTTGAACCAATTCTTGAAATCAGTTGATACAAGTCGCTCAATAATTTGGTCTTCCGAATGGTGGTGCTGGTATAGTTCATTCAAGAATGATCTATTTGAAAATTCAGTTAAATATATCTGCATACTTATTTGTAATTAAAATTGCAAAGTTGGGAAATTATAACTCACTGATAATATGGCGTGACTGAAGGACAAGAGGATCCGCCCGGGAGTGCGAGCGGAAGCGAGAAAAGCGTGGAAATAGTGCGTAAATTTAAATCAAATTCAAAATACGCGAATCCCAAGGGGTGTACCCTTGGGTGCTCAACCGGGCGTTCGATGTAGGATGTGTAAATATTAAAACATATATTTAAACACATAGGGCATAGATATATAAATGGAATCAATCAAAGCGTAATAAACCGTTACGTTTGATTGTTTAGCGTATGCTCCCGGCTACTAGCGTTGTTCCTTCTCCGGAATGCTCACGAAATCCAAACGTATGGATTCTCCAAAGGTGATCCACACCACACCGGAAGAAACACACGTTCTTCTTGCTAGAAAAGAACGGGTTTAGGAAGGAATCGGTTTAAGAGAAGAACACTATGAATTAGTGTTCTCTTAAACTTACATTGTTCTTCTTCTTGATTCAAAATCAAGTGAAGAACACAAGTGTAAGAGAGGGAGGGAGCACGAAAATTGAGAGAGAGGAGAGGATTTTTTGTCTTCTCTTTTTCCTAGAAAAAGATGAATAATGAATCACTTATGCTAGGTGTTGTATATTCTAATATATATACATAATTAATGTGATTATTGGAATGTGTCTAGGTTCATCCAAGGATGTCTAGATTCATTCCAATCAATCACCATCAATTCTTCAATCAAGCCTGCCAAAATTTATGGTATGATCAAATCATACCAAAAGGGAAGAGCTTGATTGGAGTTGATTTGTCTCTTTCCAAAAGAGACAAGTCAACATACCACCTAGCATGAAACATGGCTGATTTTGCTTCCTCCAAGGGAGCATGTCGGCTATGTTTAATTAAGGGAAGAAGTCCAACTTCTTCCTATTCCAAATTAGGAATTATTTCTCCTCTCGGGTATAATTTAATGGACCGGGTTTTATCGTAATCCAATTACGACGAACCCAATATTAAATCCAATTTAATGTCCATTAAATTATTCCCGTTGATCTTTTAATCCAATTAAAAGATCCAACGTCTCAACTTTCCATATTTAATCGAAAATCCAATTTACCGATTAAATGAAAGCCCGATACAATATCGGCCCGTCCATCCAATGGACTTTCCCTTAAGTAATCCAATTACTTATTTTACCTTCGAGATTGACTCCAAGTCGATCTCTCAACCTCCTCGGTGATTTGTGTGTGACCCTTTAGGGTCACCCTCAGCTAGACTTGGGCCCGTGTCCCACAAGGGCCCGTTACCATGGGTGGCCGTCTAGCAACGGTCCATGGCACTAGAGACTAGGTGAATTGGCGTGAACATTTAGGCGCCGATTCCGTACGGGTACGATCCTTCCGTCTACCGTCTCCCGACCTTAGTCAAGGGTATGGAATTGGGCGTCGGTTCCCATCCTTGACTAGGCATCTATGCTTAATACTCGAGACTACGTATGCTTCATTGCATCGACACAGGAAACCATTCCCTGTTCGACCAACCACTGTGGCCACAGCTTCAAACAGCATGTACGTGTCTCCGAGTGCATAGGAGATACCTCTGTCACATATTGACAGGGGCCGGATCCTCTTCTTGGAATCCACCGTCCTCGCTACACATTCTGACTGCACTGGACAAGGCTTATAATGATCATCTTACAGAATGATCACCTCTCGCCAGATCCAAGATACAGCCGTCCTGTGCACGTGACTGCCATGACTCCTCAAGTCTGAGGATTACTCCCGTACTATCGGAATCGGGGAAATCCAATCATACCGACCAAGCCTCCAAGGCTTCCATATGATGATCCCTGCGAGTCAGTCCAGTCGGCTCGACCCCAGTCGACCAACCCATCAAGATCGTGTAGGCGTCCCACGCCTATCGCCGATGAAACACGGCACTCATCCAATGAACACGACTCTTGACGCAAGTCTCAATAGGACTCTCGATGCCCTGTCTCGAGGTCCTCGACTTGGAACGTTTCAGACCCAACTCTTAATCAGTTGGTTTCATGACCACCATCCAATGCGTGGCCCAACTGCACGAGTTGATATCCATGGTCTGTGGGCTTTGTTGCGATATAAGTTAAAACACCGGCTTAACAAATGTAAGATGAGCGCAACAAAGAAGGTACCATTGGTGACGAACACTCATCTTATTCATCACATAATAATATTTACATTCACATCAAGTTGTCGGATAGGTTACAAATTGCCAAACCTATTGGCTTTCTGGTCACCTATTCCAACAATCTCCCACTTGACCTAAAGCCAATCACCCATTGACCTCGAACCTCTTATTCAGATGGTGAGTATGGGCAACTTGCGACATGGGCTTAGCAAGTGGATCTGCTATGTTTTCTGCGGAGCTAACTCGGTCCAACCGAACGTCACTCCTGCTATCCATCTCTCTAAGAGATGGTAGCGTCTAAGAATATTCTTGGATCGTGATGAGATCTCGGTTCCTTTGCTAGCGCTATCGCCCCGTTGTTATCATAAAAGATAATTACAGGCTTAGCAATGCTAGGTACTACATCCAACCCTTGGATGTAGCTCATCAACCAAACCACTCCTTAGCAGCTTCCAAAGCCGCTATGTATTCAAAACTCTATGGTGGAGTCCGTCGTGGTAGCCTATTTGGAACTCTTCCAAGTAACCACGCCACCATTTAGTCTAAATACAAAACCATACTGAGACTTGGCATCATCGTCATTCGACTGGAAGCTAGCGTCGCTATAGCCTTCCAGTATCAACCCTCCACCGCCGTAGATCAAGAACATGTCCTTAGTCCTTTTCAGGTACTTTTGGATAGTCTTGACTGCACTCCAGTGATATCGGCTAGTTACGCTCAAAGCGAAAGCCACATCAGGTCTAGTGCACTGAACAGCATACTGTATGCTGCCTACGGCTGAAGCATAGGGGATGTCCAACATCCTTTTAAGCTCCTCATCAGTCTTAGGAGACTGCTTCTTGGATATCTTAATTCCATGTCTCATAGGAAGGAATCCTCGTTTTGAGTTCTCCATCTTGAATCTCTTCAAGACTTTCTCAATGTACGAGGACTGGGTCATTCCTAACATCCTTCTAGATCTATCCCTCTAGATCTTGATGCCAAGGATGTAGGATGCCTCGCCCATATCCTTAATGGAGAATTGCATTGACAGCTAAGCTTTTGTGGTACCCAACATCTTAGCATCATTCCCAATGAGCAAGATGTCATCCACGTAAAGCACCAGAAACGCAACTGAGCTCCCACTGATATTCTTGTATACACAAGGATCGGACTCGTTCTTGATGAAATCATATCCCCGTATGACTTCATCAAAATGTATGTTCCAGCGCGGGTTTAACCACTTTTGGTGGATCTGCTAGGGTCTAAACCTTGTTTGTACCCATCGAGTCCATCTCGGATTTCATGGCCTCAAGCCGCTTGTCCGAATCGATGTCCGATATCGCTTCTCCGTACGTCTTTGGATCATTATCCAACTGACTGGTCAGGCCCAGAAATCCATACCTATCAGGTGCATGGGATACTCTGACCGACCTACGGAGGACTGGAACAATATCAGTGGGAACTTCAGGCTCAGATGTCACTGCCGCCTCTTGGGGTTCCTCACTTGATTCCTCAAGGAGCACCTCATCGCGTCGACTATCCGATGGAAAATCTTTTTCCAAGAACACTGTGTTTCGCGAGACAAAAACCTTTTGCTCGGAGGGATCATAGAAATACTACCCCGCAGTTTCTTTCGGATAGCAGATGAACTTGCATAAACTAGACCTCGAGTCCAGTTTATCTCCCACTAATCTCTTGACATATGCGGGGCAACCCCACACTTTCAAGTATTTGTAGGAGGCAGGCTTGCCATGCCATATCTCATATGGCGTCTGGGATACCCTTTTAGATGGCGCCAAGTTCAAAACTTTGGCCGCCGTCTCAAGAGCGTATCCCCAGAAGGAAAGGGGTAGTTCGGTAAAACTCATCTTGGATCGGACCATGTCCAACAAGGTCCGATTCCTCCTTTCAGACACACCATTAAGGTGCGGTGTTCCAGGAGGGGTCCACTGAGAGAGAATCCCATTCTCTTTTAGATAATCAGTAAACTCGCCACTCAAATACTCTCCACCTCGGTCCGACCGAAGGGCTTTGATCTTTCGACCGGTTTGGTTCTCTACTTCAAGTCTGTATTCTTTAAACCTTCCAAAGGCTTCAGACTTGTACCTCATCAGGTAAACATAACCATACCGTGAGTGATCATCGGTAAAGGTTATGAAGTACGAGTACCCACCTCTAGCCTGAGTATTTAGTGGACCACAGACATCTGTATGGATCAAATCCAACAGACCACTGGCTAGCGTACTTTGTCCAACAAAGGGTTTCTTGGTCATCTTTCCCTTTAGACAGGATTCGCAGGTCGGTAGGTTGTCAAATCGTCTATTTCTAGACTCTTTGAGTCCACCAACTTTCTTATCCTACCTTTAGAGATATGACCTAACCTCGCATGCCATATCTGTGCGTTATTATGATCATCACGTTTTTGTTTGTGTTCTGCAGTCATAATCCAATTAGACTGTTGAAGTATGTACAGACCGTTGACCAATGTACCAAGCAAATGAGAAATACCATCTTTGATAATGAAAAAACCGTTTTTATTGATGGTAAATTCATATCCCTCCTTATCAAGGACCGGGATGGAAACAATGTTTTTAATCATGCTAGGTACATAGAAACAGTCGTTCAGTACAATCCTAACATGACTACTAATGGCTAACTCTAGTGATCCTACGGCCTCCGCAGCAACGGCCTTGCCATCGCCTAGCCTCAGGATCATCTCATCCTTGGTTAGCCTTCTGCTTCTTTGCAGTGCCTGCAGATCATTGCAAATGTGAGCACCACACCCGGTATCCAATACCCATGAAGCAGAATTAGTAATCATATTAACTTTAACCACAAACACACCTGGGTTGGAGAGGAGTTGTGGGCACTCCCTCTTCCAATGCCCTTTCCCTTGGCAATGTATGCAGACATCATTTGCCTTGGACCGCTGAGAACCACGGGCCTTCCCTTTCCCTTTGCTCGGTCCAACCGGAGCAACAGGGACCCCCCGAGCGCGAGCAGGGGCCGCAACCGTCTTCCCTTTGCCCTTCTTCCTCTTCCAGCGTCCGGCCCTCTTGCCATTCGCCTTGGAGGTTGAAGCCTCTCCTATCAATACCGCCGGCGCCGACTTGTGGGTCGTTGCCTCGTATTGGACCAGCATGTTGATCAACTCATGAATCGACTTCTCAAGTCCGTTCATGTTGTAGTTTACAACAAACGGGTCATAGGATGGAAGAAGCGACTGGAGGATCACGTCAATGTACGTGTCATTGTTAAGCCCAGCTTTAAGGTCCTCGAGTTTCTCCACTAGGGAGAGCATCTTGACCCCATGACTCTGTACAGACGCTCCTTCAGCGAGCTTGGTGCCAAAGAATGCTTTTGTGGCAGCATATCTAATATGCCTATCTGGAACCGCACAAACCTCGTTCATGCGGAGCATTATGGCGGAGACGTTGTCCAGCCTCTCATACTGCTTCTGGATGTCGTTAGACATCGAAGCCAGTATGATACTGCGTACTTTCCGGTTGTCCTCATGCCATTTCTCGAACGTCAAACGTTCTTCAGGCGTGGACCCCTCCGGCAAGTTGCTCGGTGGCGGCTCGTCCAAGACGTAGCCTTGGTTCTCGAAACCGAGGACAATCCTCAGGTTTCTCAGCCAGTCCGAGTAGTTCGTTCCGTTGAATTTTGTTAGTCTCAAGAATCATGGTTAACGGGTTCTTAGACATATCTACATTAATGAAAATGTAAAGCAGAAATTAGCAGATGATGGTAATATTATTGTTCAAGTTGAAGACTTGGTCTTTTAGTCTTTAACCCTCCCACTATTTATACGAAAGTCTGCCACTCTCAAGCGGAGTTTCGGGAAACCATTTCCTAGTGGGCTTGGGATCCACAAGCGTAATCTCCATGCCCCGCTTTTACGATTCACATGAAGAAGACCTTGTGAGAGATATCCAATATCATTCTCATCCAATGAGATTCCCAAGATATTTTGCCTCACCTATTCGCATGGTTCCGAGGACTCCAAGCGAATCATGTTACTCAGTGTTAGGCCCGACCCATCAACTAAATCATACCTCAAACTGTCGCCCCCCACGACTCGTGAGACAGGGAAACAGCGAGCGCAGTCTTTTTGTTCACAACAATAGTGCAGCTTTCCCCTATTCCAAGTGTGCCACGACTCGTGAGACCACACTTGGACTTGGGTAGTGGTAGCTTCCTCACCACATTGCTGTGGATGGAAGGCTCGGACAGACCAAAATACCATTTTGATCCAAGTCCGTTCTGGGCCTAATATTTAATTTGGTCCAACCAAATGAGAGTTTGTGTATGACCGAGACCTCATCACATTATTGTGTTTTAGCATGCATAAATATCCAATATTTAAAGCGATAAATAAAAAACGCCGCATGCATAAAACATAGCATACCCCTGTTAGGATGATCACAAGCCCAACCTATGCGACCCACTGAGCCCGCAGTGAGTCTATGGTCTGTCTAGGGTGGTCCTAAATTATTACAATAGTAATATACCCAGTGTCATTCCAATGGGCCTTGTAGTGCTCTTGTTTCACGCCTTGATGCTCCTCCTTGGGGTCTCCGACTCCAATTGCTTGTTAAAATTGAAACCTCACCAATCCTATCTACTCTCATTACAACTGAAAGTAATACATCGGTAATAAAGAAAACAAGCCTTAACATCATGAGGCTGAAAATACGGGAGATGATAGTCCCAAAAACAAGAGGCACGCAGGCCCCACCCAACAGAAAATAAATAAACATTCATTCATCCATACACAAGGTCTAGGGCTTTGTGATCATCCCATGTTGATTCCATCAACTCACATAACATAATTATTCCAAATAATCATGCATAAATACCCAAAGGATATTCCAAATACCCAAATGATGTCCAACATCACAAAAGCATAAATATACAAATAATATGCAAAATTCAAATTTGAAATTAATGGACATTTTAAACAATGCATCCAATGCATGTATTAATCCCAAATTAATTAAGCAAATTTAATTCAAGGAATAATCCAATTATCCCAAAATCAAAAATGCAAAATTAACATATTTTCAGAATATTGTGCAGAAAATACAGAAAATCGAATTTTCCGAAAAAAGTCGAAAAACGGCACAAAACGGCCCAGCCGTTGTGCTGGCCGGCCGCCCGCGCGCACAGGGCAGAGCGCGCGCGCGCGCTGTGCCGCGCGCATGGCGCGCGGCCACTGCCGGCCCCACCAATTTTTTTTTTTTTGTTTTTCAAAACTGTTTCAGCACAATAAAATTAATATTATTCTGAAAATAAGCATGCAATTTTAGATCCAATCTAACAAAATTAAGCATGCCAAAAGTCCATTAAATCCAAACAATTGAATCATCATATTATTCATATATTTACGTAATCTAACATGCCAATAAAGCCATTTAAAAGCAAGTAGATCATGCCAAACACATAGATCTATGCCCCTTACATCGAACCGGGCTCTGATACCACTTGAAGGACAAGCGGATCCGCCCGGGAGCGCGAGCGGAAGCGAGAAAAGCGTGGAAATAGTGCGTAAATTTAAATCAAATTCAAAATACGCGAATCCCAAGGGGTGTACCCTTGGGTGCTCAACCGGGCGTTCGATGTAGGATGTGTAAATATTAAAACATATATTTAAACACATAGGGCATAGATATATAAATGGAATCAATCAAAGCGTAATAAACCGTTACCTTTGATTGTTTAGCGTATGCTCCCCGGCTACTAGCATTGTTCCTTCTCCGGAATGCTCACAAAATCCAAACGTATGGATTCTCCAAAGGTGATCCACACCACACCGGAAGAAACACACGTTCTTCTTGCTAGAAAAGAACGGGTTTTAGGAAGGAATCGGTTTAAGAGAAAAACACTATGAATTAGTGTTCTCTTAAACTTACTTTGTTCTTCTTCTTGATTCAAAATCAAGTGAAGAACACAAGTGTAAGAGAGGGAGGGAGCACGAAAATTGAGAGAGAGGAGAGGATTTTTGTCTTCTCTTTTTCCTAGAAAAAGATGAATAATGAATCACTTATGCTAGGTGTTGTATATTCTAATATATATACATAATTAATGTGATTATTGGAATGTGTCTAGGTTCATCAAAGGATGTCTAGATTCATTCCAATCAATCACCATCAATTCTTCAATCAAGCCTACCAAAATTTATGGTATGATCAAATCATACCAAAAAGGGAAGAGCTTGATTGGAGTTGATTTGTCTCTTTCCAAAAAGAGACAAGTCAACATACCACCTAGCATGAAACATGGCTGATTTTGCTTCCTCCAAGGGAGCATGTCGGCTATGTTTAATTAAGGGAAGAAGTCCAACTTCTTCCTATTCCAAATTAGGAATTATTTCTCCTCTCGGGCATAATTTAACGGACCGGGTTTTATCGTAATCCAATTACGACGAACCCAATATTAAATCCAATTTAATGTCCAATTAAATTATTCCCGTTGATCTTTTAATCCAATTAAAAGATCCAACGTCTCAACTTTCCATATTTAATCGAAAATCCAATTTACCGATTAAATGAAAGCCCGATACAATATCGGCCCGTCCATCCAATGGACTTTCCCTTAAGTAATCCAATTACTTATTTTACCTTCGAGATTGACTCCAAGTCGATCTCTCAACCTCCTCGGTGATTTGTGTGTGACCCTTTAGGTTCACCCTCAGCTAGACTTGGCCCGTGTCCCACAAGGGCCCGTTACCATGGGTGGCCCGTCTAGCAACGGTCCATGGCACTAGAGACTAGGTGAATTGGCGTGAACATTTAGGCGCCGATTCCGTACGGGTACGATCCTTCCGTCTACCGTCTCCCGACCTTAGTCTAGAGTATGGAATTGGGCGTCGGTTCCCATCCTTGACTAGGCATCTATGCTTAATACTCGAGACTACGTATGCTTCATTGCATCGACACAGGAAACCATTCCCTGTTCGACCAACCACTGTGGCCACAGCTTCAAACAGCATGTACGTGTCTCCGAGTGCATAGGAGATACCTCTGTCACATACTGACAGGGGACGGATCCTCTTCTTGGAATCCACCGTCCTCGCTACACATTCTGACTGCACTGGACAAGGCTTATAATGATCATCTTACAGAATGATCACCTCTCGCCAGATCCAAGATACAGCCGTCCTGTGCACGTGACTGCCATGACTCCTCAAGTCTGAGGATTACTCCCGTACTATCGGAATCGGGGAAATCCAATCATACCGACCAAGCCTCCAAGGCTTCCATATGATGATCCCGCGAGTCAGTCCAGTCGGCTCGACCCCAGTCGACCAACCCATCAAGATCGTGTAGGCGTCCCACGCCTATCGCCGATGAAACACGGCACTCATCCGATGAACACGACTCTTGACGCAAGTCTCAATAGGACTCTCGATGCCCTGTCTCGAGGTCCTCGACTTGGAACGTTTCAGACCCAACTCTTAATCAGTTGGTTTCATGACCACCATCCAATGCGTGGCCCAACTGCACGAGTTGTTATCCATGGTCTGTGGGCTTTGTTGCGATATAAGTTAAAACACCGGCTTAACAAATGTAAGATGAGCGCAACAAAGAAGGTACCATTGGTGACGAACACTCATCTTATTCAACACATAATAATATTACATTCACATCAAGTTGTCGGATAGGTTACAAATTGCCAAACCTATTGGCTTTCTGATCACCTATTCCAACAGTGACTACTTCACAGTTGCACAAAATATACGTCTCGATTATGTGGTGTTATAATCTACTGATCCATCTCTTCTTTGAAGCCCCACTAGCTCGACAAGGGTGGTTGAAAATAGACCGTTGGATTCTATTTTCATTGCTCATGAGATCATCATTTCTACTGGACTTGCTTCGTTTGAAAACAACGTGCTGCTCAAAGTAGTGGGTGAAAGAAATCGGTGGATCGTCCCGGGAATTGCGCGAATGCGGAAGCGCGATAAAATTAAATTTACAAAAATAAAAGGCATGCTTTTAATTGAAAAGAACACGCTCAAGGGGTGTGCCCTTGAGGTTCCCGGGCGTTCGGTGTATCTCATGATATAAACAACATACAATAATCATGGAGGCCATAGGATTGAAATAAAAATAAAAAGGGACGAAAATCTTAAAACGAGACCTACCAGTTATCGTTTTCGTCTTCAACGGCTACTCGCGTTGTTCCCCGTTTTGCACCAAGACCTCGTTCTTGAGATCCTCCAAATCGTGACACACGATCCACCCACGTATTCTTGCACGTCGTGCTAGCAACGAACAAGTATTATTTTGGAGAGGATAGATCAACCACGCGTTATGAATTAACGAGATCGATCTTCCTTAGTTCAATTGTTCCAAGAACAAAGAACAAGAAAAATAATATTTTCTTGGTGAGAGAGAGAGAGGGCGGACGAGAGAGGAGAGGAGAGAGTGTGTGTTGTGTGTGTGTTTTCAAGAATCATCATCCTACAAATGTTGGAAGCTAGAGGTTTATATAGAGGAAGAGTTTAATCCTCTTTAAAACTCAAACTCTAAGTAACCTAATTTGACTAGGATTTTGACCTAGTCAAAGTCCTAGTCAAACTAGTGTTGACCTAGTCAAACGAATCCTAGCCTTCCATCTCCCCTTTCCATCTCAACCGTTGATTTTAATTTAATGGAATATATAAATCCTATTAAATATTCCAAAAGGCTAAAAGAATAAATATAATATAATAAATATTATATTATTATCTATTCTAAGCCCATTAAATCAACCCTTTTAATAAATCCTATTTATTAATATAATTCCCTTTATCAAATAGAAGGAATTAATTTCTCCAAGAAAATATAGGACCCGATTAAATCTAATTTAATCATTCCTTTACTCCAATATTTAATTCAAAATTAAATACTAAGTGTGTGTGGATAGTGTGTGACTCTTTAGGTTCACCATTTCAGCTAGACTTGGTCGGATTCCTAGAATCCGTCCGTTACCATGGGTGGCCATCTAGCAACGGTCCATGGCACTAGAGACTAGGTGAAATATTCGGGGATGAACATTTAGGCTTTAACAGTACACTTGTCCTTCTGTCTTCGGTCTCATCACTTAGAGTCTAGGGCACGGAAAAAGCAGGTACCCATTTTAGACCTAAGTGTCGGTCTGTCCTTACTAACGCCGCAAGGGAAACCTTTCCCTTCTGTTCAGTCACTGTGGCCACAGATTTCAGGGACAAGACACAGAGCATACATGAGACTCAACTGTCAATACCTTTTGACAGGAGACAGATCCTTTCTTGGAAACTACTGTCACTTTGTGCACCCGAGCTGCACTAGACATGGCTTTATGACTACTCAAGAGTATTTTGGCAATCTCTCACCATATCTAAGATACAGACCTGACGCACAGGTAAAACTCAGCAGTTCCTCAAGTCAAAGGACTTGGCCTGTACCGTTGGAACCGGGAATATACGTCATACCTTGCTGACCATACTCAAGGTCCTCCGTAAGACGGTTCCCGCGAGTCACCTCAGTCAGCTGCTTCCTAGCATGCTGACCCACTAACACTGCTTAGACGACCTTCGTCACCCGTCGATGGAAACACGACAGCAGATGCTTAGTGCAAGTCTCAAAGGGAATCCCGGTACCAATTTTCGGGATTCCTTGACTTGGAAGATTTCCGGACTGATTCGGTGAGACTGATTTCATGGACCTACCTCCAAGCGTAGTCCCAGTCCCCGAAATCGTTACTCAGTCTTTCGTGGGCTTTGTTTGCGTAGTGAACAGAAATGTAAATACATAATATAGTGAACGTAAACAAAGTATTGCCATAATGAATTTTCACTTCTTTATTCATAAATGTTTTATCAAATACCAAAGAATTGTCTAGACATAGGTTACATATTCCTGCCAAAATTGGTTTACAATGGTCACCTATTCTAACAATCTCCCACTTGACCTTTAAAGCCAATTGCCCATATGCTTAAATCCCATCTTCTCAAGATGTTGCGTATGAGCGCTCTGTGACATAGGCTTGTCAGCGGGTCTGCTGTGTTGTCTGCGAGTTGACTCGGTCCATCTGGACGTCACCTCTTCCTACCATTTCTCTAAGAAGATGGTAGCGTCTAAGAATATGTTTGGAACGGTGATGAGATCTCGGTTCCTTTGCTTGCGCTATAGCGCCGTTGTTATCATAGAAGATGACAACGGGCTCGGCGATGCTAGGCACCACACCCAACTCTTGGATGTAGTTTCTCATCCAAACCGCTTCCTTAGCAGCTTCTTGAAGCTACTATGTATTCAGCCTGTGTGGTGGAGTCAGCAATGGTTTGCTTGCTTGGAACTTTTCCAAGCTCTACTCCTCCATTGAGTTTTGAATACGTACCCGATTGAGACTTGGCATCATCGTCATCAGACTGGAAGCTAGCGTCGCTAAAGCCTTCCAGAATTAGCTCTCCATTGCCATAAGACTAAGAACATCTCCTTAGTCCTCCTTAGGTACTTAAGGATGCCCTTAACAGCATTCCAATGTGCTTTCTCCTGCGCAGGACTGATATCTGCTTGTCACGCTCAAAGCGTATGCAATGTCAGTCTAGTGCAGTGGACCCGCATATGGATGCTACCTACGGCAGAAGCATAGGGGATGATTTTCATCCTTTCAAAGTTCCTCATCAGTCTGTGGAGACTGTTTCTTGGATAACTTGATCCCATGCCTCATTGGAAGGAATCCTCGTTTGGAGTTGTCCATTCGATATCTCTTTAGGACTTTTTCCATATACGAGTTTTGGGTGAGTCCTAACATCCTTTTAGATCTATCCCTGACGATCTGGATGCCTAGGATGTAGGAGGCTTCACCCAAGTCCTTCATGGAAAACTGGGTTGACAACCTGCTTTTGTGTTTCCTAACATTCTAACGTCATTACCAATGAGCAGAATGTCATCTACATAAAGAACTAGGAACACTATTAAGCTCCCACTGACCTTCTTGTATATACACAAGGGTCGGATTCGTTTTTGATGAAGTCATAACCCTGTATTACTTCATCAAAGCGAATGTTCAACTTCGGGAGGCTTGTTTGAGGCCATAGATGGACTTCTGGAGACGACAGACTTTCTGTTCTTCTCCAGTGACCGTGAAACCCTTGCGGCTGATCCATATAGATCTCTTCTTCAACGAAACCATTGAGGAAGGCCGTTTTCACGTCCATCTACCATATCTCATAGTCATACCATGCTGCTATGGCGAGCAGAATCCGAATGGACTTAGCCATGGCTACTGGCGAGTAGGTATCTCAAAATCGACCCGGGTCGTTGAGTGTATCCCTTAGCTACAAGCCTAGCCTTAAGGTTGTGACTTCTCCATCAACGCCAAGTTTGCGCTTGTAGACCCACTTACAGCTCACTGGCTTAACACCTTTCGGTGGATCTACGAGACTCCAAACTTGGTTCTCGCTCATGGAGTCCATTCCGGCTTTCATGGCCTCAAGCCATTTCCCGGAGTCGATGTCAGACATCGCTTCTCCATACGTCTTAGGATCGTTATCCCAAAAGATCGGTCGCACCTAGAAAGCCATATCTCACTGGAGGTCTGGACTCTCTAGTGGACCTACGGAGAACGAGAACGTCAGTGGTGACTGTGGGCGTTGACTGTATCGGAGCCGGTGGTTCAGGAACCGGGGCTGGCTGTTCCTGAGGCTGTCCTTCATGCCTAGCATGTTGGACTTCTCGAGGTTGGTCAGCCCCGTCGGCTATCTATCCTGAATCCTCTAAGTGAGGTTTCCACGGCCTCTCTGATGGCTGGATTCCATCACTTGATTCTTCAAGGATCAGCTCATCAGGTTGGATATCCTCCGGGAAGCCTTGCTCCAAGAATACTGCATTTCTTGAAACAAACACCTTTTGTTCCAAGGGGTCATAAAAGTAATAACCCGCAGTTTCTTTAGGGTATCCAACGAACCTGCATAAGCTAGATCTAGATTCTAACTTATCTCCCACTAACCTCTTGACGTATGCGGGGCTACCCCACACTTTCAAGTAGTTGTAGGATGCAGGCTTGCCGTGCCATATCTCATATGGCGTTTGGGTCAATGTACTAGTAGGCGCTAAATTCAATAATTTGGCCGCTGTCTCTAGTGCATAGCCCCAAAACGATAAGGGCAATTTGGTAAACTCATCATGGACCGAACCATGTCCAACAGGGTTCGATTCCTCCTTTTCAGAGACAACCATTTAACTGTGGTGTTCCTGGAGGCGTCCATTCTGATATTATACCATGTTCTTTTAGATAATCTAGGAACTCCGTACTAAGGTATTCACCACCTCGGTCCGACCGTAGGATTTTAATTTTGCAGTTGGTTTGGTTTTTCACTTCAAGTCTGAATTCTTTAAACCTCTCAAGAGCTTCAGACTTGTACTCATCAGGTAAACATAACCATACCGTGAATGATCATCGGTGAAGGTTATGAAGTAGGAGAACCCACCTCGGGCCTGCGTCCTTAGTGGTCCACATACGTCTGTATTCCAACAGACCTGTGGCAAGCCTGCTTTGTCCTACAAAGGGCTTCTTGGTCATTTTCCCTTTTAGACAGGACTCACAAGTTGGTAGATCGCTCAAGTCCCCAACCTCTAGGTTCTTTGAGTCTATCAACCTTTTCATCCTATCTTGGGATATGTGAACTAGCCTAGCATGCACAGACGTGCGTTCCCGTTATTATCTAATTTTTCGTTTGTGTTGTGCATTGAGGACGAAATTCGTTTGTTGGCAAGATATAGAGTCCGTTATGCAATGTACCAAGTAGATGAGCAATTCCACACCTCATCAAATAAAAGCATTTTTATTGATTCTAAAACTCATAACCACTATTGTCCAACAATGGAATGGAAATGATGTTTTTAATCATACTGGGTATAAAATAAACTTGTTCTAAATCTATGCTAATACTGTCACTAATCACTAGAGTGGCGGATCCTACTGCTTCTGCCGAGATGGCCTTTCCATTCCCAAGCTTCAGGATCATGTCCCCGCTACCCAGTTTTCTGCTTCTTTTCAACACCCTGCAAGTCACTGCAAATGTGAGCTCCACAGCCGGTATCTAATACCCAAGAGGCAGAACTAGTGACCATATTAACCTCAATCACATATATACCTTGGCTCGAGAAGAGTTTGGGGCACTCTCTCTTCCAATGCCCTTTCTCAACGGCAGTTGATACATACGTCATATGCCTTTGACTGTTGCTTGGAGACAACCTTTCCCTTTTCTTTTGCCTTTCCCCTCTTTGGCAATGGAACACTCTTAGTGTTCGTAGCTGCTTTGACGGCCTTTCCTTCCCTTTCTTCTTCTTCAACGTCCAGCACCCTTGCCTTTCGTATTAGAAGTCGAAGTACCAAACAACACCGAAGGCGTGGACTTCTTAGTCATTGCCCTCGTATTGCACCAACATATTTGATCAACTCATGAATGCCCTTTCTCAAGTGCGTTCATGTTGTAGTTGACGATAAATTGGTCAAAGGAGGGTGGGAGTGACTGAAGGATCACATCTATGTACGTTTCATTATCGAGACCTGCCTTTAGGTCCTCGAGCTTTTCCACCAGGGTAAGCATTTTAACCCCGTGCTCTTGTACAGAGGATCCTTTTGTCATTTTAGTTTCCAAAGAACGCCTTGGTCGCGACATACCTAGTATGCCGGTCCGGGACTGCATAGCAATCCTTAAGGCGAGCCATGATGGAAGGGACATCGTCTAGCCTTTCATATTGCTTCTGAATCTCATTGGTCATCGAAGCAAGTATGATGCTACGGACCTTCCGGTTATCCTTATGCCAAGTCTCGAACGTCTCACGTTCTTCTGGCGTGGATCCTTCCGGTAAGAGGCTCGTCCATGACGTAGCCTTGGTTCTCGTAATCTAGGACTATCCGAGATTGCGCAACCAGTCGTTGTAGTTTGTTCCATTGAATTTGTTTGTCTCAAGAATGGTAGAAAGTGGGTTCTTAGACATTTTAAAATCTACATTTTAGAAAACAGCGCGCCGATCAGCAGAAAATAAAAGACGGTGGTTTGATAAAATAATTAAATGCATGGACTTTAGTCATTTAATCCTCCCACTATTTATACGAAAACACGGTACTCTCAAACGTGGTTTTCGGGAAATCCTTTCCAAGTGGGCTTGGGATCCACAGCGATTTTCCCATACCCCGCTTTTACGATTCGCATGGAAAAGATCCTGTGGGAGGTATTCCATACCATTCTCGTTCACGAGATTCCAAGATTATTGCCTCACCCTTTCACATGATCCCGAGGACTCCAAGCGAATCATGTTAATTGGGCGTTAGACCCAACCAATCGACCGAGCCACGGACCCACTGGTACCAGCCCCGACTCGTGAGACAGGTAGCAGCAGCCCGCTTTTCGTTCATTGACATAATGCAGCTTCCTTTAAGTACAATAACGTGCCACGACTCGTGAGACCACGCTATTGACCTAAAGCAGCTTCCTCACTATGCCATGGATTGGAAGGCATGGACAAACTCCTAGAGTTCATGTCCACTTTGTCTAGGGTCTAATATTTTGACATTGGTCCAACCAATGTGAGAGTAAGTAATGACCGAGATCTCAAATAAATAAATATCTACACATACATCCATAATGCGTAAATAAACCATCCACAACAGTTATACGATAAATAAACAACCCATTCATTCATCATCATAACCACATGCAAAATTAAAGCCTAGCACGCCCCTGTTGGATGATCACGAGCCGAATCCTATGCGATCCACTGAGCCGCACTGGATCTATGGTCAATCTAGGGTTGGTCCTATACTATTACATTAATAGTAACCAATCATCATGCTGATGGGGCCTTGGTCTCTTTTTCTCTTTCTTCACTTCATGGAAAAACTCCAAGGGACTCCCGTCTGGGCTCTCCATGTGGTCCTTCCTTCTTCTCCACCAATTACAAAAAATAAAAACCTCACTCCTAGTCTACTCTCATTACATATTAAAAAAAAGAAACCCCAGCGAAAACCCGGGGGAAGTACATAAGGAGGGAGGTAGAATGCCTTATTAATTCCAAGGCAACTAGAAAGAGAGAAGGAGAAAGCAGTAAAAGAGGCACACAGGCCCAACAGAAAATAAGCCATACATTCGGTCTAGGGCTCGCGATCATCCATTTCCATTCAACACACATAATCACATGATCAATCATATAATTACAAAATACCAACAACATATGATTTCCAATCATAATATCCAAAAAATAATAAATGAATATGTGCACAACGTGTGAAAAAATAAAACACAAATATTGGTAATATTATTTTCTCGTTTTAGGAAAACCTTTCCTCATTATTTTAAGTAAATAACCCCGGGGTTCCCAATCCAATTTATTTTACTCCTAAAATAATGTCTTTTTAGAAAATAGGCATAATTGAACCAAAAACGATTTTTCAGAATTAATTCAAAATTAAAACTGAAAATAATTAGAAAATTAAAAGGATAAATACTGATAGGGTTTTGAAACCTTAGCAGCAGCAGCTGCCGCGCCGGCGGTTGCCCACGGCACGCGCGCAGGCACTGCCTGGCCGTGCGCGCGCGCGCAGGCCCCTTGCCTGCGTGCGCGCGCGCCTGGCCGGCAGCGCGCTGCGTGGCCTGGCATGCCGGCAGGCCGCCGCGCGCGCAGGCTCCCTTGCCTTGCGAGCGCGTTGGCTTGCTGGCTGCCGGCCGTGCCGTGCCCAGTGCGCTCGCAGACGCGCACTGGGCACGCCTGCCGGGCGCGCGCGCGCAGACACCTTTGTCTGTGTGCGCGCGCGCTTGGAGGCGCTGCCCTGTGCGCGCCTGCGCGCAGCCTTCCTGGCTGCGCGCTGCCTTTGGTGTATCTCATGATATAAACAACATACAATAATCATGGAAGCCATAGGATTGAAAAAAAATAAAAAGGGACGAAAATCGTAAAACGAGACCTACCCGTTGTCATTTTCGTCTTCAACGGCTACTCGCGTTGTTCCCCGTTTTGCACCAAGACCTCGTTCTTGAGATCCTCCAAATCGTGACACACGATCCACCCACGTATTCTTGCACGTCGTGCTAGCAACGAACAAGTATTATTTTGGAGAGAATAGATCAACCACAGCGTTATGAATTAACGGGATCGATCTTCCTTAGTTCAATTGTTCAAGAACAAAAGAACAAGAAAAATAATATTTTCTTGGTGAGAGAGAGAGAGGGGCGGACGAGAGAGGAGAGGAAAGAGTGTTTGTTGTGTGTGTGTTTTCAAGAATCATCATCCTACAAATGTTGGAAGCTAGAGGTTTATATAGAGGAAGAGTTTAATCCTCTTTAAACTCAAACTCTAAGTAACCTAATTTGACTAGGATTTTGACCTAGTCAAAGTCCTAGTCAAACTAGTGTTTGACCTAGTCAAACGAATCCTAACCTTCCATCTCCCCTTTCCATCTCAACCGTTGATTTTAATTTAATGGAATATTTAAATCCTATTAAATATTCCAAAAGGCTAAAGAATAAATATAAATATAATAATATTATTATCTATTCTAAGCCCATTAAATCAACCCTTTTAATAAATCCTATTTATTAATATAATTCCCTTTATCAAATAGAAGGAATTAATTTCTCCAAGAAAATATAGGACCCGATTAAATCTAATTTAATCATTCCTTTGCTCCAATATTTAATTCCAAATTAAATACTAAGTGTGTGTGGATAGTGTGTGGCTCTTTAGGTTCACCATTCAGCTAGACTTGGTCGGATTCCTAGAATCCGTCCGTTACCATGGGTGGCCATCTAGCAACGGTCCATGGCACTAGAGACTAGGTGAAATATTCGGGGATGAACATTTAGGCTCTAACAGTACATTTGTCTTCTGTCTTCGGTCTCATCACTTAGAGTCTAGGGCACGGAAAAAGCAGGTACCATTTTGGACCTAAGTGTCGGTCTGTCCTTACTAAACGCCGCAAGGGAAACCTTTCCCTTCTGTTCAGTCACTGTGGCCACAGATTTCAGGGACAAGACACAGAGCATACATGAGACTCAACTGTCAATACCTTTTGACAGGAGACAGATCCTTTCTTGGAAACTACTGTCACTTTGTGCACCGAGCTGCACTAGACATGGCTTATGACTACTCAAGAGTATTTTGGCAATCTCTCACCATATCTAAGATACAGAACTGACGCACAGGTAAACTCAGCAGTTCCTCAAGTCAAAGGACTTGGCCTGTACCGTTGGAACCGGGAATACACGTCATACCTTGCTAACCATACTCAAGGTCCTCCGTAAGACGGTTCCCGCGAGTCACCTCAGTCAGCTGCTTCCTAGCATGCTGACCCACTAACACTGCTTAGACGACCTTCGTCACCGTCGATGAAACACGACAGCAGATGCTTAGTGCAAGTCTCAAAGGGAATCCCGATACCCATTTTCGGGATTCCTTGACTTGGAGATTTCCGGACTGATTCGGTGAGACTGATTTCATGGACCTACCTCCAAGCGTAGTCCCAGTCCCCGAAATCGTTACTCAGTCCGTGGGCTTTGTTTGCGTAGTGAACAGAATGTAAATGCAGATATAAGTGAACGTAAACAAAGTATTGCCATATGAATTTTCACTTCTTTATTCATAAATGTTTTATCAAATACCAAAGAATTGTCTAGACATAGGTTACATATTTCTGCCAAAATTGGCTTACATGGTCACCTATTCTAACAGTGGGAAGAGAACAATCCAATTTCTTCACAATGTATGCCTCAACATGTGCTTTGTTCTTCACCTTTTTCTTCAAGTTACATAGGAACCTTTGAAAGTGGTACATCAACCTATATTGCACTGGCCCCGTACACGTGCTCGTATGGCAGGTGAACAATAAGGTGCTCCATTGAGACAAAGAAGGCTAGAGGAAATATCTTTCAAGGTTGCACATGATGACGGCAACACTGTGTTCCAACTCATGTGGCTTGGTGACATCAAGCGTAGTCGAGCATATGCTCTGGAATAAACGACTCACCTCCGTTAATGCACTCCATACATGCTTGGGAAGTACCTCATGAAAGGTAACTGGGGCCAATTTCTGCATGAATACTTGACAGTCGTGACTCTTCATGCCATGCATCGTCAACTCCGCCATGTTGACGCAACGGGCAATGTTAGACGCGTACCCATCGGGAAATTTAAGACCACGAATCCATTCACATATCCTCCTCTTTTGCTCCTTCGTAAGGGTGTACACCGCTTTAGGTATAGCGTTCGGTCTCCGTTCGTCCACCTCAAGCTCAAGCCGGTTACATATGATCTTCAAGTCCTTCCTGTTAGAATAGGTGACCAGAAAGCCAATAGGTTTGGCGATTTGTAACCTATTTGACAACTTGATGTATATGTAATATTATTATGTGATGAATAAAATGAGTGTTCGTCGCTATTGGTACCTACTTTGTTGGCGCTCATGTTATATATGTTAAAACGGTGTTTTACTTATATCACAAAAAAGCCCACAGACCACGGTTAACAACTCATGCAGTTGGGCCACGCATTGGATGGTGATCATGAAACCAACTAATTGAGAGTTGGGTCTGAAATGTTCCAGGTCGACGACCTCGAGATAGGGCATCGAGAGTCCTATTGAGACTTGCATCAAGAGTCGTGTTCATTGATGAGTTCCGTGTTTGATTGGCGATAGGCGTGGGATGCCTACAAGATCTTGATGGGTTGGTCGACTGGGGTCGAGCCAACTGGACTAACTCGTGGCGATCGTCATATGGAAGCCTTGAAGGCTTGGTTGGTATGATTGGACGTTCCCGGTTCCGATAATACGGGAGTAGTCCTCAAACTTGAGGAACCATGGCAGTCACGTGCACATGATGACTATATCTTGGATCTGGCGAGAGGTGATCATTCTGTAAGATGATCATTATAAGACTTGTCCGGTGCAGTCGGAATGTGTAGCGAGGACGCTGCGTTCCAAGAAGAGGATCCGTCCCCTGTCAGTATGTGATAGAGGTATCTCCTATACACTTGGAGACTCGTTCATGCTATTTAAAGCTGTGGCCACAGTGGTTGGTCGAACAGGGAATGGTTTTCTGTGTCGATGCAATAAAGCATGCATAGTCTCGAGTATTAAGCATAGATGCCTAGTCAAGGATGGGAACCAACGCCCAATTCCATACCCTAGACTAAGGCCGGGAGACGGTAGATGGAAGGACTGTACCCGTACGGAATCGATTTCCTAAATGTTCACGCCAACATTCACCTAGTCTCTAGTGCCATGGACCGTTGCTAGACGACCACCCATGGTAACGGGCCCTTGTGGGACACGGGCCCAAGTCTAGTTGAGGGTGAACCTAAAGGGTCACACACAATCACCGAGAAGGTTGAAAAGATTGACTTAGAGTCAATCTCAAAGGATAAATAAGTGATTGGATTACTTAAGGGATAGTCCATTGGATGGACGGGCCGATATTGTATCGGGCCCTCGTTTAATCGGTAAATTGGATTTATCGATTAAATATGGAAAGTCGAGGTGTTGGATCTTTTTGATTGGATTAAAAGACTAACGGGAATAATTTAAGTGGACATTAAATTGGATTTAATTTTGGGTTCATTGTAATTGGATTATGATAAAACCCGGTCCGTTAAATTTTGACCCGAGAGGATAATTAATTCCTATTTTGGAATAGGAAGAAGTTGGACTTCTTTCCATATTGAGCATGGCCGAAAATGCTCCCTTGGAGGAAGCAAAGTTCAACAATGTTGCATGCAAGGTGGCGGTTGACTTGTCTCTTTTGGTAAGAGACAAATCAACTCCAATCAAGCCCTTCCCTTTTTGGTATGATTTGATCATACCTTAAAAGTTGGTAGGCTTGATTGAAGAATTCATGGTGATTGGTTGGGATGTATCTAGACATCCTTGGATGAACCTAGACACATTCCAATAATCACATTAATTATGTATATATATGAGTATATACAACACCTTGTAAAAGAAAAATATAATTCATCTTTTCTAAGAAAAGAAGAAGCAATTTTCAGCCCCTCTCCTCTCTCTCATTCTCGGCCACTCTCTCCCTCTTTCACCTTTGTTCTTCATTTGATCTTGGATCAAAAGGGAAGTACAAAGAGGTTTTCAGAAGAACACTAATTCATAGTGTTCATCTTCCGAAAACCGATTCCTTCACAAACCCATTTTTTTCTAGAAAGAAGAACATGTGTTTTACTTCCAGTGTGGTGTGGATCACCTTTGGAAAATCCATACGTTTGGATTTTGTGAATATTCCAGAGAAGGAACAACGCAAGTAGCTGCGCACACGTGATATCTACAAAGGTAACGGTTTATTACGCTTTTGTAGATTTACATTTCATCTATGCCCTATGTATTATATATCCTTCTATGTTAATACATCCTACATCGAACGCCCGGTTGAGCAATCAAGGGTACACCCCTTGGGATCACGTTTATTTAATTGTTTTAAATTTACGTATTTTCATGCTTCTCGCTTCCCCTCGCGCTCCCGGGCTGATCCGCTTGTCCTTCAAGTGGTATCAGAGCCCGGTTCGATGTAAGAGGCATAGATCTATGTGCTTGACATGATCTACTTGCTTTTACGGCTTTAATGGCATGTTTGATTGCATGAATATATGAATAAATATGATGATTCAATTGTTTAAATTTGATAGACGTTAAGCATGCTTATTTTCTGAGATTGGATCTAGAACTGCATGCTCGTTTTCAATTTATTATTGTTGATTTGTGCTGAAAAGAATGTCGAAAAATTATGGAAAAATGGACAGCAGCAGCAGCGGTTGGCTGCCGCCCCTGCCGGCCGGTCACTGGTTAGCAGGCGGCGCGCGGGCTCATGCCTGCGAGCAAGCCTGGCCGGCGTGCCTGTCAGCGTGCGTGCTGGCAGGGGTGGCCGCGCATACCGCAGTCGCGCGCAGGCAGGCGCCTACGAGCGCGCCGTGCGCACTGTGCGTAGGCATGCCGCTGCCGGCCAGCCTGCGTACCCTACGCGCGCACTGTATTGTACGCGTGGCTGGCCGGCAGGCACAACGGTTGGGTCGTTTTGTGCCGTTATTCGACGTTTTTTCGAAAAATTTGATTTTCAGCTTTTTTTCTGCACATTATTTTAAAAATATATTAATTTTGCACATTTGATTATGGAATAATTGGATTGTTCCTTAGATCAAATTTGCTTAATTAATTTGGGATTAATACATGCATTGGATTTATTGTTTATAATGTCCATTGAATTTGAAATTTGAATTTTTGCATATTGTTTATGTATTTATGTTTGTGATGTTGGACATCACTTGGATATTTGGAATATTCATGGTTTAAGCATTATTATTTGGAATAATTATGTTATGTGTGTTGATGGGATTAACATGGGATGATGAATGAATGTATGATTAGTTACATTTCTGTTGGGTGGGGCCTGCGTGCCTCTTATTTTGGGACTATCATTTCCCATTTATTCAGCCTCATGATGTTAAGGCTTGTTCTTATTTCCCATGTATTACTTTCAATTGTAATGAAAGTAAATAGGATTGGTGAGAATTTGTTTTTATTTTAACAAGACCATGGAGTCGGAGACCCAAGGTGGAGCATCAAGGTGTGAAACAAGAGCATTACAAGGCCCATTGGAATGACAATGGGTATATTATTTTGTAATAATATAGGACCACCCTAGACAGACCATAGACTCACTGAGGGCTCAGTGGGTCGCATAGGTTGGGCTTGTGATCATCCTAACAGGGGTATGCTATGTTTTCTGCATGCGGCGTATTTATTTATCGCTTTAAATATTGGATATTTATGCATGCTAAAACACCTTATGTGATGAGGTCTCGGTCATTCATTAAGCTCTCATTTGGTTGGACCAAATTAAATATTAGGCCCATAACGGACTTGGATCAAAATAGTATTTTGATCTGTCCGAGCCTTCCATCTACAACAATGTAGTGAGGAAGCTACCACTACCCAAGTGTGGTCTCACGAGTCATGGCACACTTGGACTAGGGGAAAGTTGCACCATTGTTGTGAACAAAGAGACTGAACTAGTTGTTTCCCTGTCTCACGAGTCGTGGGGGCTGATAGTTTGAAGCATGATTTGGTTGATGGGTCGGGCCCAACACTAAGTAACATGGTTCGCTTGGAGTCCTCGGAACCATGCGAATAGGTGAGGCAAAATATCTTGGGAATCTCATTGGATAAGAATGATATTGGATATCTCCCACGAGGTCTTCTTCATGTGAATCGTAAAAGCGGGGCATGGAGATTATGCTCGTGGATCCCAAGCCCACTAGGAAATGGTTTCCTGAAACTCCACTTGAGAATGGCGGACTTTCGTATAAATAGTGGGAGGGTAAAGACTAAAAGACCATGTCTTCAACTTGAACAATAATATTACCATCATCTGCTAATTTCTGCTTTATATTTTTTATAAATGTAGATATGTCTAAGAATCCATTAACCATAGTACTTGAGACTAATAAGTTTAACGGAACGAACTACTCGGACTGGCTAAGAAACCTGAGGATTGTCTTCGGTTTTGAGAACCAAGGCTACCTTGGACGAGCCGCCGCCGAGCGACTTACCGGAGAGGTCCACGCCAGAAGAACGTTTGACATTCGAGAAATGGCATGAGGACAACCGAAAAGTGCACAGTATCATATTGGCTTCGATGTCTAACGACATCCAGAAGCAATATGAGATGCTGAACAACGTCTCAACCATAATGCTCCGCATGAACGAGGTTTATGCGGTTTTGGATAGGCATATTAGATATGCCGCCAGAAAAGCATTCTTTAGCACCAAGCTTGCTGAAGGATCGTCTGTACAAAGTTATGGGGTTAAGATGCTCTCCCTAGTGGAGAAACTCAAGAACCTTAAAGCTGGGTTTAACAATGACACGTACATTGACGTGATCCTCCAGTCGCTTCCTCCGTCCTATGACCCGTTTGTTGTAAACTACAACATGAATGGACTTGAGAAGTCTATTCATGAGTTGATCAACATGCTGGTCCAATACGAGGCAACGACCAACAAGTCGGCGCCGACGGTATTGATAGGAGAGGCTTCGACTCCAAAGCGAATGGCAAGAGGGCCGGACGCTGGAAGAGGAAGAAAGAAAAAGGGAAGACGGTTGCGGCCGCTACTCACGCTTCGGGCGCCCCTGTTGCCCCGATGGGGATGGGAAAAGGGAAAGGGAAGGCCTGTGGTTCTAAGCGGTCCAAGGCAAATGATGTTTGCATGCATTGCCAAGGAAAGGGGCATTGGAAGAGGGAGTGCCCACAACTCCTCTCCAACCCAGGTATATTTGTGGTTGAAGCAAACATGATAACTAATTCTGCTTCATGGGTATTGGATACCGAGTGTGGTGCTCACATCTATGATTTGCAGGCACTACAAAGAAGCAGAAGGCTAACCAAGGATGAGGCTAGGCGATGGCAAGGCCGTTGCTGCGGAAGCTGTAGGATCAATAGAGTTAGCCATTAGTAATCATGTTAGGATTTTACTGAACAACTTTTTCTATGTACCTAGCATGATTAAAAACATTGTATCTATCCCGATCCTTGATAAGGAGGGATATTCATTTACCATCAATAAAAACGGCTTTTTCATTATTAAGGATGGCATTTCACTCCATGTATGGCTTCAGAGCTCTTTTGCTGTAAACTAAATATGGTGTTTTTAAGCTAAGCAGGCCGTGTCATGCTGGAGTTTTTAAGTTTTCTAACTGTCTTCTTGTCAATAGGCTGACAAAGAAACAGATGAAATCTATGCTCAAATGAGCCTGCAGCCTGTGAATTCTGTAAGTCTGTCCACTTCAAACTAGTTCCATCAGTTACCTGTTGATAAGAATATGAGTACTATGACTAGGTCTTGCACGAATTTTCCATCAAGAAACTCTCCAAAATCTCTGAAATTTTCTCCTTTTTGTGTTCATACCTTTTGGAAAGGTTTGAACTAAAAACATTCCAAAAGCACTAATCAATAGTGTTCATTTGGAGTTGTTTGTTTCTTCTTCTTCTTATTCTCTACTACTATCTAGCAATAGTTTAGAGAACTCTTCCATGGTGTGGTGTGGAAAAATTAGAGGAGTCCTACTTTGAGCTCTCAAGTGGACATACAAGGAGAAACGGAAAAGGAGCAACGGTAGAAGCCGTTCTACATAAAGCGAACAAAGGTTGGTTTTCTTTACATTTTCATGTATCTTTTTATTTTCTTCCTTTAGCCACTTGTCCAACATCTTCTCCTTCTTTTATTTATGCTTTGACAAACACCGAACGCCCAGGAACTTCAAAGGGAACACCCCTTTGAATCCGTTTTAATATTATGCTTTAATTTCACATTTTTTACGCTTCCGTTGCGTTCCCGGGCCGTACCCGATTCTTTCAACTGCAAGTTTCAATAGGACACTCGATGCCCAGTCTTCAGGTCCTCGACTTGGAACGTTTCAAACCAACCCTCAAAAGTTAGTTTTGTAGCCGCCATCCAATGCGCAGCCAACTACATGGGTTATCCAATTAGTCTGTGGGCATTTGTTGTGATGTTGAAACGTTGTTTAGCGTTAGTAGTAAGCATAACAAACACAGTGCTAGTGATGAATACTTACTCTATTCATCAGGATAATATTCTGTAATAAAGATTGACGAAATAGTTCCCAAAATTGTCAATCCATTGGCTTTCTGATCACCTATTCTAACATGTGGTAGCTTGGAAAGGTTCCAAGCAGGATACCATGATGTTTCGTCAAGTTGAATATATGGCGACTTTGAAAGTCGTTTCTGGAAAGTTGTTTGGATGAATGTAGTGCCTAGCATGGCCGAGCCAGTAGTTGCCTAGCATGGCCGAGCCAGTAGTTGCCTTGGAGGTTGACAACTAGGCTATGGCAAAAGAGTTTTGGGCCCGAGTTCTCATCACAAGATCTATGAAAAATTTTCAGACAGCCGCCATCTGTAGGTAGAGATGGTAGAAAGAGGTGAGATACGATTGGACCGTATTACCTCGGTAGAAAAATAGAGTAGACCCACGAGAGTGAGCTGGTATTGCAGATTACTCATTATCAGAAGGCTCTGAGCGACATGGGTAATTAGCTTTGAGGTCAAGTGGGAGATTGTTAGAATAGGTGAACAGACAGCCAATCGGATTGGCGATTTTGGGAACTATTCATCAATCTTTATTAAAGCAATATTATCCTGATGAAAAGAGTACGTATTCATCACTGGCACTGTATTTGTTGTGCTTACTACTAAGGTTGAATGGCATTTCAACGTCACAACAAATGCCCACAAACCATTTGAATAATCCATGTAGTTGGTTTGCGCATTGGATGACGGCTATGAAACTAACTTCTAAGGGTTGGTCTAAAATGTTCCAAGTCGAGGACTTCAAGACTGGGCATCGAGTGTCCTATTGAGACTTGCATTAAGTATTGCATTCACTGGGTGAGTGTCATGTTTCATCGACGACAAATGCAGGACGTCTATGCAATTTTAGTGGGTTAGTTGACAAGGTGGTCGACTGACTGAACTGACTCGTCGGAATCTTTATACGGAAGCCTTGGATGCTTGATCGGTATGACTGGAATTCCTACTTCCAATAGTATGGGATTACTCCTCAGACTTGAGGAATCATAGCAGTCACGTTCATATGAAAATTGTATCTTGGATCTGGCAAGAGGTGATCATTCTGTAACATGGTCATTATAAGCTTTGTTTAGTTCAGTCGGACTATGTGGTGAGGACGGTGGATTCCAAGATAAGATCTGTCCCTCGTCAGTATATGACGGTGATGTCTCCTATGCGCTCTGAGATAGTTTAGACTCTGAAAGTCTATGACCATAGCAATTGATTGGGTAGGAAAGGATTTCCTACATCGATCAAATAAAGTAAACGCATCTCGAGTATAAAGCATAGTTGCCTAGTCAAGGATGGGAGTCGACGCCCAATTCCATACCTTAGACTAAGGTCGGGAGACGGTCGACAGTAGGATCATACCCGTATGGAACTCGGAGCGTAAATGTTCACGCCATTATTCACCTAGTCTCTAGTGCCATGGACTGTTGCTAGACGACCACCCATGGTAACTGTAAGCCTAGCAAAGGCGTGTGGATCGGCCCGGGAGTAGCGCGAATGCGGAAGCGCGGTATAATTAGAAGTGCAAGAATTTAAACATGCCATAAATGAGATTAAAATAAAGACGTTTAAGGGGTATTCCCTTGAATCTCCCGGGCATTCGGTGTATCTCATGAATAATAAAAAATTTCATGGAGGCCATAGGTTTTAAAGAAGAGGCGAAAAGATTAAACTGGAAACCTACCCAGTTGTCGTTTTTTACTTCAAACCGCTACTCGTGTTGTTCCCCATTTTGCTCCAAGATCTCGAGTTTGAGACCCTCTAATTCGTACACGCAATCTGCCCACGTATCTTGATCCTCGTGCTAGCGAAAGAACAAGTGTATATGATATTTGGAGAGGACGGATTGATCAAACGCTATTTAATTAACGAGATCAACCCTCCTTTTGTTCAATTGTATAACACAAAAGAACAAGAGAGTATCTAGGAAAATAGGGGAGGGAATGGCCGAGAGAAAGGGAGAGTGGCCGGCGGTGATGATGTGTGTGTGTTTTTTTGAATTTCATTATCTTTTCCAAAGTGAAGAGTTAGGAATATTTATAGAGGAGGAATCCTATTCCTCTTCTAATTCCAACTCTTTGGAAGACTCCACTTGGAATAAGATTTGACCTAGTCAAATCCTAGTCAATTTCTAGCTTCTTGCTCAAATCAATCCTAGCCATTGATTTTCCTATCCAATCTCAACCATCCATTAATTTATGGAGTATTTAAATCTAATTAAATAATACAAAGGGCAATAAATAAATACTAATATTTATTTTAAGACCATAAATTACTTTCCAATAAATCTAATTTATTAGATAAATTCCTTTCACTTAATAAGAGGAATTAATTTCCCAAGATAAGAAAAACCCGATTAAATCTAATTTAATCGCTCCACTTTTCTCCAAATACTTACTTTTCAAATTAAATACGTTGTGTGTGCCGATTATGTGTGACTCTTTAGGTTCACCTTCAGCTAGACTTGGTCGGATTCCTGGAATCCGCCCGTTACCATGGGTGGCCGTCTAGCAACGGTCTATGGCACTAGAGACTAGGTGAATATGCATGGGGATGAACATTTAGGCTCTACAGTACATCTATCCTTCCGTCTACGGTCTCACCACTTAGGGTCTAGGGCATGGATATGCAGGTACCCATCTTGGACCTAAGTGTCCGTCTGTCCTATACCAAACGCCGCAGGGAATCCTTCCCTTCGTTTCAGTTACTGTGGCCACAGATTTTAGGGACAAGACACAGAGTATTGTGAGACACTACTGACAATGCTCTTGACAAGAGACAGATCCTTTCTTGGAAACTACTATCACGTTGCACACCGTGGCTGCACTAGATATGGCTTATGACTTCTCAACTGTATTTTGGCAATCTCTCACCATACCTAAGATACAGTCTCGATGTATAGGTAAACTCAGCAATTCCTCAAGTCAAAGGATTGACCTGTACCGTTGGAACCGGGAACTCACGTCATACCTAGCCGACCCTACTCAAGGTCCTCCATAAGACGGTTCCTGCGAGTCACCTCAGTCAGCCGCTCCCCAGCAAGCTGACCTACTAACACTGCTTAGACGACCCTCGTCACCTGTCGATGAAACACGACAGCAGATGCTTAGTGCAAGTCTCAAGTGGATTCTCGGTACCCATTTTCGAGATTCCTTGACTTGGAGATTTTCAGACTGATTCGGCGAAACTGATTTCATGGACCTACCTCCAAGCATAGTCCCAGTCTCCGAAATGTAATCTCAGTCTGTGGGCTTTGTTTGTGTAGTGAACAGTTATGAAGCAGTTAAAGTGAACACAGACAAAGTATGAGGCAGATGAATTTCACTTTCTTATTCATCGAGTTTTATTAAAACTTTGAAATTGTTTAGACATAGGTTACAATTCGCCTAATAAGATTGGCTTCATGGTCACCTATTCACTTGACCTTTAAAGCCAATCACCCATATGCCTAATCCCCATCTTCTCAAAATGTTGCATATGAGTGCTCTGTGACATAGGCTTCGTCAGCGGATCTGCTGTGTTGTCTGCTGAGTTGACTCGGTCCATCTGAACGTCACCTCTTCCAACCATTTCTCTTAGAAGGTAGTAGCGTCTAAGAATGTTTAGATCGGAGATGAGATCTCGGTTCTTTTGCTTGTGCTATGGCTCCGTTGTTATCACAAAAGATGACCACGGGCTCCATAATGCTAGGCACCACACCCAACTCTTGGATGTAGTTTCTCATCCAAACCGCTTATTTGGCAGCTTCTGAAGCTGCTATGTATTCGACCTTAGTGGTGGAATCAGTAGTGGTTGCTTGCTTGGAACTTTTCCATGCTACCACTCCTCCATTGAGCCTGAATACATAACCTGATTGAGATTTGGCATCATCATCATCTGCCTGGAAGCTAGCATCGCTAAAGCCTTCCAGGATAAGTTCTCTATTACCATAGATTAAGAACATTTCCTTAGTCCTCCTTAGGTACTTAAGGATGCCTTTGACTGCATTCCAATGTGCCTCTCCTGCACAAGACTGACATCTGCTCGTTACACTTAAGGCATAAGCGATGTCAGGTCTCGTGCAGTGGACCACATATTGGATGCTTCCTACGGCAGAAGCATAGGGGACAATTTTCATCTTTTCAAGTTCCTCATCAGTCTGTGGAGACTGTTTCTTGGACAGCTTGATCCCATGCCCAATAGGAAGGAATCCTCGTTTGGAATTGTCCATGCGAAGCCTTTTCAAGACTTTCTCCATATACGAGTTTTGGGTTAGTCCCAACATTCTTTTAGATCTGTCCCTGACAATCTGGATGCCAAGAATGTAGAAGGTTTCACCTAAATCCTTCATGGAAAACTGAGTTGATAACCATGCTTTTGTGTTCCCTAACATTCTAACGTCATTTCCTATGAGCAGAATGTCATCCACATAAAGTACTAGGAACACTATAGAGCTCCAACTGGCCTTCTTGTATACACAAAAGTCAGATTCGTTTTTGATGAAATCATAGCCCCGTATGACTTCATCAAAGCGAATGTTCCAACTTCGGGATGCTTGTTTGAGGCCATAGATGGACTTCTGGAGACGACAAACTTTCTGTTCTTCTCCGGTGACCGTGAATCCCTCCGGCCGATCCATGTAGATCTCTTCCTCAAGGAAACCATTGAGGAAGGTCGTTTTCACGTCCATCTATCATATCTCATAGTCATACCATGCTGCTATGGCAAGCAAGATCCTAATGGACTTAGCCATGGCTACCGGCGAATAGGTATCCTCGAAGTCGACCCCGGGTCGTTGAGTATACCCTTTTGCTACTAGCCTAGCCTTGAAGGTTGTGACTTCTCCATCAATGCCAAGTTTGCACTCATAGACCCATTTACAGCCAACTGGCTTAACCCCTTTGGGTGGGTCTACAAGTGTTCGGACCTGGTTCTCATTCATGGAGTCCATTTTAATTTTCATGGCCTCAAGCCATCTCCCGGAATCGATGTCAGACATCGCTTCCCCGTACGTCTTAGGATCCTTATCCAATCGACTGGTCGTGTTTAGAAAGCCATACCTCGTGGGAGGCCAAGACTCTCTAGCTGACCTACGGAGAATGGGAACGTCAGTGGTGACTGTGGGCGATGACTGTATGGGAGCTGGCGATTCAGGTACCGGGGGCTGGCTCTTCCTAAGGTCGTTCTTCATGCCTAGCATGCTGAACTTCTCAAGGTTGATCAACTTTCTGGGTATCTATCCTTAATCCTCTAAGTGAGGAATCCGTAGGTTCCACTGATGACTGGTTTGCCTCACTTGACGCCTCAAGAATCAGTTCATCAGGCCGGATATCCTCTGAAAAACCTTGTTATAAGAATACTGCGTTCCTTGAAACAAATACCTTTTGTTCCAAGGGATCATAGAAATAATAACCTGCAATTTCTTTGGGGTATCCAATGAACCTGCACAAACTAGACTTTGATTCTAGCTTGTCTCCCACTAGCTTCTTGACGTATGCAGGGCTACCCCACAACTTCAAGTAGTTGTAGGACGCAGGCTTGCCATGCCATATCTTATATGGGGTTTGGGTCAATATACTAGTTGGCGCCAGGTTTAACAATTTGGCCGCAATCTCCAATGTGTAGCCCCAAAATGATAAGGGCAATTTGGTAAAACTCATCATGGATCGGACCATGTCTAACAGGGTTCGATTCCTCCTTTCAGAGACCCCATTTAACTGTGGTGTCCCGGGAGGTGTCCATTCAGAGATTGTACTATTTTCTTTAAGATAATTAAGGAACTCAGTACTAAGGTATTCCTCGCCTCGGTCTGACCGTAGGACTTTAATTTTGCAGCCGGTTTGATTCTCAACTTCAAGTCTGAATTCTTTAAACCTCTCAAGAGCTTCAGACTTATACCTCATCAGGTATACATAACCATACCGTGAATGATCATCGGTGAAGGTTATGAAGTAGGAGAACTCACCTCGGGCTTGCGTCCTTAGTGGTCCACATACGTCTGTATGGACCAAGTCCAACAGACCTGTGGCAAGCCTGCTTTGTGCTACAAAGGGCTTCTTGGTCATTTTTCCTCGAAGACATGATTCACAAGTTGGTAGCTTACTCAAGTCCCCAACCTCTAAGTTCTTTGAGTCTACCAATTTCTTCATCCTATCTTGGAAAATGTGACCTAGCCTTGCGTGCCACAGTTGTGCGTTCCCATTATCATCTATTTTACGTTTGTGTTGAGCGTTTAGAACGAAGTTCGCTTGTTGTAAGATATAAAGGCCGTTATTAAGCGTACCAAGCAGATGAGCAATATCATCTATTTTTATTGATTATAAACTCATATCCACTATTGTCTAACAACGGAATGAAAATGATGTTTCTAATCATGCTAGGTACATAATAAACTTGCTCTAGTTCTATACTAATATGTCACTAACTACTAGGGTGGCGGATCCTACTGCTTCTGCCGAGATGGCCTTGCCATTTTCAAGCTTTAGGACCGTATCCCCGCTATTCAGTTTTCTGCTTTCTTTTCAGCACCTGCAAATCATTGTAAATGTGAGCTCCACAGCCGGTATCTAATACCCAAGAGGCAGTGTTAGTAACCATATTAACCTCAATCACAAAGATACCTTGCTTGGAGAGGAGTTTGGGGCAGTCCCTCTTCCAATGCCCTTTCTCACAACAATAAATACATATGTCATATGCCCTCGACTGTTACTTTGAGTCAACCTTCCCCTTTACTTTGCCTTTCCACACTTTGGCAATGGGAACACTCTTAGTGTTGGTAGCTGCTTTGACGGCTTTTCCCTTTCCCTTCTTCCTTCTCCAACGTCCGACGCCCTTCCCTTTTGTTTTGGAAGTCGAAGCATCTCCAAACAATACCGACGGCGTAGACTTTTTGGTCGTTGCCTCGTATTGCACCAACATATTGATTAACTCATGAATATCCTTCTCAAGTGTGTTCATGTTGTAGTTAACAATGAATTGGTCGAAGGAGGGTGGGAGAGATTGAAGGATTACATCTATGTAAGTCTCGTAATCGACCCCTGCCTTGAGGTCTTCGAGCTTTTCCATCAAGGTAAGCATCTTGACCCCATGCTCTTGTACAAAGGACCCTTCGGTCATTTTAGTTCCAAAGAACGCCTTCGTCGCGACATACCTAGTATGCCGGTCCGAGACTGCATAGCAATCCTTCAAGCGAGCCATAATAGAAGGGACATCGTCTAGCCTTTCATACTGCTTCTGAGTCTCATTCGTCATAGAGGCAAGTATGACGCTACGGACTCTCCGGTTATCCTTATGCCAAGTCTCGAACGTCTCACGTTCTTCTGGCGTGGATCCTTCCGGCAAGGTCCTAGGGAATGGCTCGTCCATGACATAGCCTTGGTTCTCGTAATTGAGAACTATCCTCAGATTGCGCAACCAGTCGTTATAATTGGTTTCATTAAACTTGTTGGTCTCAAGTATGGTTGATAATGGGTTCTTAGACATTTTAAATCTACATTTAAAGAACAAACTACGATCAACAGAATTTTAAAAGACGAAAGTTTTAATAAAGAATTAACGCTTGGACTTTAGTCATTTAATACTCCCACTATTTATAAGAAAACACGATACTCTCAAACGTTGTTTTCGGGAAAACCCTTTCCTAGTGGGCTTGGGATCCACAGTGATTTTCCCCATACCCCGCTTTTACGATTCGCATGGGAAGAATCCTGTGGGAGGTATACCATACCATTCTCGTTCCACGAGATTCCCAAGATAATTGCCTCACCCTTTCACGTGATCCCGAGGACTCTAAGCAAATCATGTTATTTGGGCGTTAGACCCGACCCAATCAACCAATTATAGACCCACTGTTACCTCCAAAACTCATGAGACATGTAACAACAGTCTACTCCTCGTTCATGATATAGTGCAGCTTCTTTTAAGCACGATAGTCGTGCCACGACTCATGAAACCATGCTATCGACCTAAATCAGCTTCCTCACTATGCCATGGATGGAAGGCATGGACGAACTCCTAGAGTCCAAGTCCATTTATCAAGGGTCTAATATTTTGAACTTTGGTCCAACCAGTGAGAGTTGAAAATGACCGAGATCCCATACACATACACATTCATCCATAATGCATATTTTAAAGTTTGCATCCCGTAGTAATAATATGATAAATAAACCATTCATTCACCATAAAAGTCACATGCAAAATTAAAGCCTAGCACGCCCCTGTTGGATGATCTCAAGCCCGAATCCTATGCTATCCACTGAGCCCGCAGTGGATCTATGGTCAATCTAGGGTTGGTCCTACACTATTACATTTAATAGCAATCCGATCAACATGTTGATGGGCCTTGGTCTCTTTTCTCCTTCAAATCTCCATGGAAAGCCTTGGATTCTCCATTCTGGGCTCACCATTTGGACCATCCTTCATCTCCACCAAATACGTAAAATAAAATTCCTCACTCCTATACTACTCTCATTACATATGTAAAAAGAAACCCCAACGAAAACCCGGAGGGAGTACAATAGGATGGAGATAGAATGCCTTATTATTCCAAGGCAACTAGAAAAGGAGGAGGAGGAGGGAATAAAAGAGGCACACAGGCCCAACATAAATTTAAACCATACATTCGGTCTAGGGCTCATGATCATTCGTTCTCAATTAACGCACATAATTACATGATATCCAATCACATAAATATATGCACATAATCCATGATATCCAATCACATCATCCCATGATAAAAACGAGTCATGTATGAAAACATTGTATAACATTGGCAATATCCTTTCTTGTCTAGGAAAACCTTTCCTCATTATTTGAAAGTGAGTAATATCCCGGGATTCCAGATCCAATACAACAACCTTCCAAATAATGTTCTTAAGAAAACATGCAAAATTAAACAAAACCAATTTTTCAGAATTATCCAAAAAATTAAATAACAAGAAAAAACGTAAACAAACAACCGGCCGTCGCCTCTGGCGGCACCTGCCGCGGCACACGGACCAGCAAGCCTGGCCTGCTGTCCGCGTACGCGCAGGCCCCTGCCTACTCGCACGCGCGCCTGGTCGGGTTGTGCTGCGCACGCTGGCGCGCTAGCGGGGCTGCGGTGCGCAGGCTTCTCTGCCTGCGCACACCACCCTGCTATCCGTGCGCGCACATGCGCATCGGGCGTGCTTGCCGGGCGCGTGTGCGCAGATTCCGTTGTCTGCCTGCGTGCGCGCCTGGCGGCGCTACCTCATGCTCGCGTGTTTGTTGTGCTTACTATTTGTCAATCTTTATAAAAGCAATATTATCCTGATGAAAAGAGTACGTACTCATCACCGGCACTGTGTTTGTTATGCTTACTACTAAGGTTGAATGGCATTTCAACGTCACAACAAATGCTCACAGACCATTTAGATAATCCATGTAGTTGGTTGCACATTGGATGGCGGCTATGAAACTAACTTCTAAGAGTTGGTCTAAAATGTTCCAAGTTGAGGACCTCAAGACTGGGCATCGAGTGTCCAATTGAGACTTGCACTAAGTACTGCATTCACTGGGTGAGTGTCGAATTTCATCGACGACAGATGAAGGTCGTCTATGCAATTTTAGTGGGTTAGTTGACACGGTGGTCGATTGACTGAACTGACTCGTCGGAATCGTTATATGGAAGCCTTGGAGGCTTGATCTGTACGACTGGAATTCCTGCTTCCAATAGTACGGGATTACTCCTCAAACTTGAGAAATCATGGCAGTCACGTTACCATGGGTGGCCATCTAGCAACAGTCCATGGCACTAGAGACTATGTGAATGTTGGCGTGAACATTTAGGCGCTGATTCCGTACGGGTACGGTCCTTCCGTCTCCCGTCTCCCGGCCTTAGTCTAGGGTATGGAACTGGGCGTCGGTTCCCATCCTTGACTAGGCATCTATGCTTAATACTCGAGACTATGCATGCCTCATTGCATCGACACAGGAAACCATTTTATGTTCGACATCCCATAGGGACCACAGGTTTAAGTAGCATGAACGTGTCTCCGAGTGCATAGCAGATACCTCTGTCACATACTGACAGGGGACAGATCCTCTTCTTGGAACCCACCATCCTCGCTACACATTCTGAGTGCACTGGACAAGGCTTATAATGATCATCTTATAGAATGATCACCTCTCGCCAGATCCAAGATACAGCCATCCTGTGTATTTGACTGCCATGGTTCCTCAAGTCTGAGGACTACTCCCGTACTATCGGAATCGGGGAAATTCAATCATACCGACCAAGCCTCCAAGGCTTCCATATGATGATTCCCGCGAGTCAGTTCAGTCGGCTCGACCCCAGTCGACCAACCCACCAAGATCGTATAGGCATCCCACGCCTGTCGCCGATGAATCACGGCACTCATCCAATGAATACGACTCTTGGTGCAAGTCTCTGTAGGACTTTCAATGCCCTGTCTCGAGGTCCTTGACTTGGAACGTTGCAGACCCAACTCTTTATCAGTCTGTTTCATGACCACCATCCAATGCGTGGCCCAACTACATGAGTTATTAATCGTGGTCTGTGGGCTTTGTTGCGATATATGGAAAATAAGCACAACAAAGAAGGTACCAATGGCAATGAATACTCATTTTATTCATTACATAATATTACATTACATCAAGTTGTCAAATAGGTTACAAAATGCCAAACCTATTGGCTTTCTAGTCACCTATTCTAACAATCTCCCACTTGACCTAAAGCCAATCACCCATTGACCTCATACCCTCTTATCCAGATGGTGAGTATGGGCAACTTGTGACACGGGCTTAGTAAGTGAATCTGCTGTGTTTTTTGCGGAGCTGACTCGGTCCATCCGAACATCACCCCTGCTAACCATCTCTCTAAGAAGTTGGAAGCATCTAAGAATATGCTTGGATCGTGATGAGATCTCGGTTCCTTTTCTAGCAGCCTCATTGTTATCGTAGAAGATAACTATAGGCTTAGCAATGCTAGGCACTACATCCAACCCTTGGATGTAGCTCATCAATCAAACCGTCTCCTTAATAGCTTCCAAAGTCGCTATGTATTCAGATTCTATGGTGAAGTCAACCGTGGTAGCCTGCTTGGAACCCTTCCAAGTAACCATGCCACCATTTAGCCTGAATACAAAACCAGACTGAGACTTGGCATCATCGTCATCCGACTGGAAGCTAGCGTCACGATAGCCTTCCAGTATCAATTCTCCACCGCTGTAGATCAAGAACATGTCCTTAGTCCTTTTTAGGTACTTCAGGATAGTCTTGACTGCACTCCAGTGTGCCTCCCCAACACACGCCCAATATCGACTGGTTACGCTCACAGCGAAAGTCACATCAGGCCTAGTGCACTGGACAACGTACTGAATGCTGCCTATGGCAGAAGCATAGGGGATGTCCAACATCCGTTTAAGCTCCTCATCAATCTTAGGAGACTGCTTCTTAGACAACTTAATTCCATGCCTCATAGGAAGGAATCCTCGTTTTGAGTTCTCCATCTTGAATCTCTTCAAGACTTTCTCAATGTATGAGGAATGGGCCATTCCTAACACCCTTCTAGATCTATCCCTGTAGATCTTGATGCCAAGGATGTGTTAGAATAGGTGCCCATGTAGCCAATCTTGGTAGGCAAATTATAACCTACGTCTGAACAATTTCGAGGTTTTGATAAATCATTAATGAATAAGAAGTGAAATTCATTTGGCATTTACTTTGTTTGTGTTCACTTTATCTGCTTTATATTTCTGTTCACTATGCAAACAAAGCCCACGGACTGAAAACACATTTCGGGGACTGGGACTACGCTTGGAGGTAGGTCCATGAAATCAGTCCCACCGAATCAGTCCAGAAATCTCCAAGTCAAGGAATCTCGAAAATAGGTACCGAGATTCCCCTTGAGACATGCACTAAGCATCTGCTGTCGTATTTCATCGACGGGTGACGAAGGTCGTCTAAGCAGTGTTAGTAGGTTGGCCTGCTAGGGAGCACCTGACCGAGGTGACTCGCGGGAACCGTCTTACGGAGGACCTTGAGTAGGGTTGGCTAGGTATGACATGTGTTCCCGGTTCCAACAGTACAGGTCAAGTCCTTTGACTTGAGGAACTGTTGAGTTTACCTGTATATCAGGGCTGTATCTTAGATATGGTGAGAGATTGCCAAGAAGCACTTGAGTAGTCATAAGCCATGTCTAGTGCGGCTCCGGTGTACAGAGTGACAGTAGTTTCCAAGAAAGGATCTATCTCCTGTCAAAAGGTATTGACAGTTGAGTCTCACAAATGCTCTGAGTCTTATCCCTAAAATCTGTGGCCACAGTAACTGAACAGAAGGGAAGGTTTCCCTTGTGACGTTTAGTAAATGACAGACCGACACTTAGGTCCAATATGGGTACCTGCATTTTCCGTGCCCTAGACCCTAAGTGGTGAGACCGTAGACAGAAGGACAAATGTACTGTTAGAGCCTAAATGTTCATCCCCGTTTATTCACCTAGTCTCTAGTGCCATGGACCGTTGCTAGATGGCCACCCATGGTAACGGGCAGATTCTAGGAATCCAACCAAGTCTAGCTGAAGGTGAACCTAAAGAGTCACACACAATCCGCACACATAAAGCATTTAATTTGGAATTAAATATTTGGAGAAATGGAATGATTAAATTGGATTTAATCAGGTCCTTAATTTTCTTGGAAAGAACTAATTCCTTATATTGGATAAAAGGGATTTATCTAATAAATTAGATTTATTAGAAAATTAATTTAATGGGCCTAGAATAAATATTTATATTTATTATATTTATTTATTGCCCTTGGAATATTTAATAGGATTTAAATATTCCATTAAATTAATTGGATGGTTGAGATTAAATGGAGAGATGGATGGCTTGGATTCATTTGACTAGGTCAAAGAACTACTTTGACTAGGACTTTGACTAGGTCAAAATCCTAGTCAAATTAGTCTTCCTAGAGTTGGAGTTTGAAGAGGAATAAACTCCTCCTCTATATATACTCCTAGCCCTTCACTTGTAGAAAGATGATGAATCTTCACACACACACACACGCACACACACACACACACACACACACACACACAATTCGTGTGCTCTCTCCCTCTCTACCTCTCGTCCGCCTCTCTCTTCTCTTTCCAAGAAAAAACACTCTCTTGTTCTTTTGTGTTAACAATTGAACATAGGAGGATTAATCCAGTTAAACTAATAACGTGTGATTGATCCGTCCTCTCCAAATACTTGTTCGTTCGCGAGCATGAAGTTTAAGATACGTGGGCGGATTGCGTGTCACGAATTAGAGGATCTCCCATACGAGATCTTGGAGCAAATCGGGAACAACGCAAGTACCGATTAGAAGAGGAAAACGACGAATCCGTAGGTTTCCGGTTTATGTTTTCGTCTTCTTTATGAATCCTATGGCCTCCATGATTGCTATGTATGTTCTTTTAATTCATGAGATACACCAAACACCCGAGAATTTCAAGGGCACACCCCTTGAACGTGTTTTATTTTAATACGTATTATGCATGTTTAAATTTTGTAATTTAAATTATACCACGCTTCCGCATTCGCACTATTCCCGGGACGATCCACACACCTACCCAAGGCTTTTTAGGATGTAGGATGCCTCGCCCATATCCTTCATGGAAAATTGTGTTGACAACCAAGCTTTAGTGGTTCCCAACACCTTAGCATCATTCCCGATGGGCAAGATGTCATCCACGTAAAGCACCAGGAACGCAACCGAGCTCCCACTGATCTTCTTGTATCCACAAGGATCGAACTCATTCTTGATGAAATCATATCCCCGTACAACTTCGTAAAAACGTATGTTCCAGCTTCCAGGAGCTTGTTTGAGGCCATAGATGGACCTTTGGAGATGGCAGACCTTCTGCTCTACTCCAACAGATGTGAAACCTTCTGGTTGATCCATATATATCTCTTCCTCTACGAAAATGTTCAGGAAGGCAGTTTTCACGTCCATCTACTATATTTCATAGTCATACCATGCTGCTATGGCAAGCAGTATCCGAATGGACTTAGCTATTGCTACGGGCGAGTAGGTTTCCTCAAAATCGACCCCGGGTCGTTCTGTGTAACCTTTCGTCACAAGCCTAGCTTTGAAGGTTGTAACCTCCCCATCAGCTCCAAGCTTACGTTTGTAGACCATTTACACCCTACGGGTTTTACCCCTTTGCGTGGGTCCACTAGGGTCCAAACCTGGTTTGCACCCATCGAGTCCATTTCGGATTTCATAGCCTCAAGCCACTTATCTGAATCGATGTCCAACATCGCTTCTCCATATGTCTTTGGATCATTATCCAACTGACGGGTGAGGCCCAGAAATCCGTACCTATCGGGTGGTTGGGATACTCTGGCCGACCTACGAAGGACTGGAACATCATCAGTGGGAACTACTGGCTCAGATGTCACTGCCGCCTTATGGGGTACCTCACTTGATTCCTCAAGGAGTACCTCATCGCATCGACTATCCGATGGAAAACCTTTTTCCAAGAACACTACGTTTTGCGAGACAAAAACCTTTTGCTCGGAGGGATCATAGAAATAATACCCCGTAGTATCTTTCGGATATCCGACGAACCTGCATAAACTAGACCTGGAGTCCAATTTATCTCCCACTAATCTCTTGACATATGCGGGTCAACCCCACACTTTCAAGTATTTGTAGGAGACAGGCTTGCCATGACATATCTCATATGGCGTTTGGGATATCTTCTTAGATGGGTCCAAGTTCAAAAGTTTGGCCGCCGTCTCAAGAGCATATTGCCAGAAGGATAAGGGGAGTTCGGTAAAACTCATCATGGATCGAACCATATTCAACAAGGTCCTATTCTTCCTTTCAGATACACCATTCAACTGTGGTGTTCCAACAGGAGTCCACTAAGCGAGAATTCCATTCTCTTTTAGATAATCAATGAATACGCCACTTAAATACTCTCCACCTCGGTCCGGCCGAAGGCTTTGATCTTACGACCGGTTTGGTTCTCTACTTCAAGTCTGTATTCCTTAAACCTTCAAAAGGCTTCAGACTTGTACCTCATCAGGTAAACATAAGTCTGTATTCCTTAAACCTTCCAAAGGCTTCAAATAATGTCTCCATATCTATAATGCATGCACAATCGCAGCCAACTCCAAATCATGTGTGGGATAATTCAACTCATGAGTCCTCAGCTGACGAGATGCATAGGCAATTACCTTTTCGCTCTGCATTAATACACAACCCAAACCCTGCTTTGAAGCATCCGTGTACACTACATATCCACCACTACCAGACGGCAAAACTAAAATCGGAGTTGAGGTCAGTCTTTTCTTCAACTCATCAAAGCTTCGTTGGCACTGTTCAGTCCACTGAAATACTATTCCCTTCCTCAGTAACTTTGTCAAAGGACCGGAAATTATGGAGAAGCCCTCAACAAATCTCCTATAATACCCTCCTAACCCAAGAAAGTTCGAACTTCAGTTGCATTTTCTGGTACTCTCCATTCCATAACAGCTTTCACTTTTGAAGGGTCGGGCATAACCCCATCACCCGATATCACATGCCCGAGGAAAACCACCTGATTTATCCAGAATTCACATTTGCTTAGTTTAGCATACAACTCTTTCTCCTTCAAGATTTGTAACACTATCCTCAGATGTTGTTCATGCTCCTCCAGGATCCTCGAGTACACCAAAATATCATCTATAAAAATAATAACAAACTGATCTAGGTACTCGTGGAATGTACGATTCATCAATGCCATAAACGTTGCCGGTGTATTTGTTAACCCAAATGGCATTACCAAGAACTCATAGTGACCATAACGTGTGCGAACAACCATTTTTTGGTATGTCATTTTCTGCTATCCTCAACTGACAATACCCAGACCTCAAGTCGATCTTTGAAAATGTTGTAGCCCCCTTAAATTGGTCTAGTAATTCATCAATCCTCGACAAAGGATATTTATTCTTCACTATCACCCTATTCAATTGTCGGTAGTCGACACACAATCTCATACTACCATCTTTCTTCTTCACAAATAGCACTGGTGCCCCCCACGGTGAAGTACTTGGTCTAATAAATCCTTTCTCCAACAATTCTTCTATTTGTTTCTTAAGTTCTTTCAATTCCACTAGGGCCATTCTATACGGTGCAATAGAAATCGGGGCAACTCCTAGAAGAGTTTCTATCATAAAGTCCACTTCCTATGTGGTGGCAAACCTGGTAAGTCATCAGGGAACACTTCAGGAAAATCTCTCACTAAAGGAATTTCCTCCAGCGTGAGATTAACCTTCTCTGCATCTATCACATGAGCTAGATATGCCTCACATCCTTCTAGCATTAACCGTCTTGCCTCCATGGCTGATATTACACAAACTGACACTACCTGTCACTCCCCCACGAATACTACTTTTGGCTGGCCGGAAGATTCAATCATCACTTCCTTTTTATAATAATCAACCATTGCTTTATGTTGTGCTAGCCAATCTATCCCCAAAATTACATCAAACTCCTTCAAATTCATCACTATGAGATCCACGGGCAAATTTACATCTCGAATCCTCACCAAACTCCCCTTCCTAACACTATTCTACTACACCCCCTCCCACAGGTATATAAACTATCAAATCATCTCCCAAAGGACTATTCTCACCTGGTATTTTTGATGCAAATTCTGATGATATATATGAATGCGTAGAGCCAGGATCAATCAAAACATAAGCCTCAACGTCAAATAACAAGATCATACCTGATAACGTCATTCTAAGCTGGAGCTTCCTCTCTGGTCATGTTGTATATTCTTGCTTGGGTCTGTCTTTGAGTGACTTGTGCTCCGGACCCCCTCGCACCCCCATCCATAGTGTGGTCACCATCTCTGTTGCCAGTGCCTCTACCCCTACCTCTGCCTCTTCCTCTCTCAACTCATCGGTCACTGCTCCCAATACTACTTTGACTTTGGGTCCCTCTGGACGCACTTCCACCTAAACTCGTGGTCTGACTGGGACAATCCCTAGATATGTGTCATCTACCTTCGCAGTTATAACAAATTCTGGGTATAGCATCTGGTCTCCAACATTGTCCTGAATGTCGCCTGCCACAAGTAGAACGACTAGAAGTGAAAGCTGACCCGCTGTTGTAACTCTATCCAGCTCCCCTACCTAATCCAATAGAAGGCATAGTAAACGAACTGCGCTCGATCGAACCTCTATTGAAGCCCATTGGTCCACTGAACCTCGCCCACTACTTCCCCGAAAAGCAGGACCACCACGGGAAAAGTTTCCTCCTCCTGTAGAAAATGAACGACCCGTTCCCCTCTTGGTCAACTTACTCGACTCCCCCGCTGCATATGTTGATTTTCTCTTTTCTTCCATGTTCTTCTTCTCTTCGTTTACAGCCTCTTCCATTCGAACTGCTGACTCAACAAGAGTTTTGAAATTCGTAATTCTAACTGCCAAACCCTTTTTTATCTGCAGTCGTAGCCCCTGTTCAAAACGATAACAACGATCCTCTTGTGTCGCTATTGCTTCTGGTGCATACTTGGCTAATGCAGCAAAACGGAGTTATCTCGGTACAGAAATTCCATCCTCTTGCACTAAGTATAGAAATTCCATCCTCTTCTTATCTCGGTACATCTTGGTCTATATTTATCATCGAACTCGTGTTGAAACTCAGCCCAAGTTATCTCTCTTGGATCATATGCCCTCTTTACGGACCTCCATAAAATCAAAGCATTCCCCACGAACAAAGAAACAACATACTTAAGTATAGAAATTCTGCCACTGTCTGATCATCCCCTTGCACTAAGTATAGAAATTCCGTCCTCTTCTTATCTCGATACATCTTGGGTTTGTATTTATCATCGAACTCGCGTTGAAACTCAGCCCAAGTTATCTCTCTTGAATCATATTCCCTCTTTACGGACCTCCATCAAATCAAGGCATTCCCTACGAACAAAGAAACAACATACTTAAGTCGATTCTCCGGAGTACAGTTCACTAAGTTCAGCACGTCTTCGAATTTCCCACCATCTCTCAGCAATCTCAGGATCTAAGGTACCCTCAAATTCAGCATCTCCCATCTTTCTGATTGTTTCATAATTACGATCGACTATAGCAACTGCTAGTGCTGGCGCTGGAGCGGGTGCATGCGCATATGTGAGAAATTGTACTTGGGCTTGTGCTTGGGCTTAGAGGGCCATCTGAAAAATCTATGCAAATTTTGGTGGTAACCCTACCGCCGGAGCACCACCGGGAAGAATAGGAGCATCAACACAATTTCTCTCAACCTATCTCCACCCCACCTGCACTTGTTGGTGCAATTGAGCCCTCTTCGGACTCCCCTGACGCTTCCCTAACAGCTACTGGGTCAGCAAGTGTACCTTGAGAAGTCATCCTACATTAGACAATTAAGTCATTAAACACGTCTCATAGCCAACCAATCACCCTAGAAACGTAGACCTGCTCTGATACCACCTAATGTAACCCCCCTTCTATACTCACACCTCGAAATGTAACCCCCTTCTGTACTACCCTTGTTACCACTAATTAATATTCCTTTTTTCTAATTCCAACTCATTCCATAACGTAATATAGATTATATTTTACCAATATAACAAATATATATATACGACCTGAGATAATCAACATCGCTAAAATCTTATATATATACTTCCCACTAATGTACATAACTTAAGAAAAGATAACCAACATCCAACTGTCCAAATCTTAAAACAAACTCTACAATACTAGGATATTTTAACTACATAGCCCAAAAACTTCCACCTCCGATGTCACGGCTGACCCACCTATTCAGTGTCACAGCACGGCTCAAGATCCAATAGTATTAGTCTGTGCGACCTATCTCCTGAAACGTGTGTGGCAAGGAATGAGCTGCCTACTCAATAACTGTAGCCTTTCGGTCTATATATAAGTATACGAGCAACTAATCAAGTATAAAGCAAGTATACTAACACAATTCAGCATGCGACATACATTACAGCATATAAGAAATCACATAGCTACAATAAGATATTAACTGAAGATATAATAGAGGCATTTTAGTTGTTTCCTTAGGGCCCTGCTTAACCAACCTGGAGTGCATCACTCAATGAGCTTAGCCGGCTATCACCATCATCATCATCTCAATCACGATACTCCTTCTTCCACTCTCTTTTCTTTTCTGATATCACACAGCACACAACTCGTATGTATCTCATCCTCACTTATACCACACAACACACAGCTTGTATGTATCTCATTCTCACTTATACCACACAACACACAGGTCGTGTGTATCCCATCCTCACTGATATTTCATAGCACACAACTCGTGTATATCCCATCATCTCCATTGATCAATGACAACACACTGCTCGTCATCGATCGTATCATTGTAAGCCATTGAGTATGCTCCCCAGTTAGTTAAGTCATCGTTTCATTTTAATCTCCAACATCAGCATCATTAACTTCCTTATTCAAATTCATTTAATAATCCTCCTTTCGTCAATACCTTTCCTATTTGATTTCATACCACAATCAAATATACAACCACACAATCATTCAGTCGACATTCGTGTAGCACAATCACACTTTAGCACATTATAGCAATTCCACATATATATATAGATAATCTTAATCATAATCAACATCTATGATCGAGCAAATAAACAATCCATACTTCATATCCATATAAATATATATGAATATATCCAACAACTAATATATACATAAACCAATTAGCTATATTTACCTCAAAATTTCAAAATTGGTCTGTCAACACGCATGGCTGCTCAACCTTCCACTCAATCGTCACGTCCAATAGTAAATTATAATTTATACAATCAATAACTCATAAATCGTAATTTCTAATTAAGATATTATATAAAATTCACATAATTCTTTTTATATTGAAATTCAACTCTCTGTTCCATTTTATTTTAGATAACTTATCTTTCTACGCTTCTTAGGTATATTTTTTAATTTATCAACTAACTCATACAATTCCATTTTATAAAAACCCTCATATCATTATAACTACCGTGTTAATAATATTTCTAACTTAAATTATTATAAAAATTTTATATTTTCTTAAATAACTTTTCAATAATATTTCTTTTAATTCCTATCAATTCCTCGCTATTATATAATATGATTAAATACCAATATATATATATATATATATAATTAAGTATTTAGTCAATACATCCGATGAAATTGAATACAATAACTACAGTAGTGATTAAATCTAGCAAATCTAGTAATTTAGTTACCCAATTATAGCAATCTTAAATCAAATGTGATATTTAATACAACACTAGTTTAACTAGTCAAACTCATAAAATTTTCTGATTAAATAGTAAATCGATCAACATAAACTACATTTAGTAAATGGACTAGTACATAATATAATTATATAAATTAATAAAAAATTAAAATCTAAAAAAAATTGTCATACCGTTCGTCTTCCCGAGAGAGAAATTTGAATGTTGAAGAAATGTGTATTTGTAAATGTTACTTGCTTTGTGTTTGTGATACACACCTATATACTTATTAATTAGCTAATGATGAGGTGGTGGTGGTGGTGAGGTGACTCCCACCCCACTTTCTCTCTAAATATAAATATATTATTATGATATATTACTATTATTATTATTAGGGTAAATTACATCTATCTCTCTTGAGGTTTAGCATAATTACAAATACTCCTCATTGTTTGAAAAATTATAAATACCCCCCTGAAATTTGTAACCGTATAACAAATAACCCATTTTCATCAATTTTTATGGGTGAACTGACTAAAATGCCTTTATGCAGTTTATTTATTATTTAAAAATGTTTTAAATTTTTTCGATTACAAGGAAAGGTTCCTAAAACTTTTTATACAAAGGAGTTAATAATGCAATTTGTCTCGGTTGATTTTTCTGTAATCTAACTAAAAAATCAAGGGCAAAATGGTCAATTTTAGGCCTTTGGTTGAAAATTACAAACCTCAGGGGCGTATTTATAATTTTTCAAACAATGAGGGGGTATTTGTGATTATGCCAAACCCCAGGGGAGGTAGATGTAATTTACCATTATTATTATTATTATTATTATTATTATTATTATTATTATTATTATTATTATTATTATTATTATAGTTTACATAATTAATATAATTCGCTGCCAAATATTATAATGAGTTCCAATTTACTCCGTTCAAGTTTTATCATATTCCAATTTCAACCTATAATTTATTTATAATTAAATTAAAATTTTCTTAAGAATTACGAATTAAACTCTCAATTATTTTTTAAAATCCTACAAACTTCACAAGTATATTATGAAACCCATCAACACTCTGATGGGCCTTGCCTCTTTATCCATCAGGCCACCATCTTCTTGTGCCTCCATGGTCTCCTCCTTTTTTGGTTTCCTTCATCTTCTATTTGTTCAAAATAAAATAAAAAAATCTCACCACTACCTACTCTCATTACAACTAAAATAGAAACCTCGACGAACACCCGGGGGGAGTACATAGATCGAAAGGAAGAATGTCTTATTATTCCAAGGCAAAAAAACAAAAGATTAAGGAATAAATAAAGAGGCACACAGGCCCCACCAACATGAAAAATAAATCATACATGCGGTTTAAGGGCTTTGTGATCATCCTTTCATTAATCCCATGAACACAAATAATAATATTACAGATCCCATGTAAACATGATGTCCACATAATATAGGATAACCAATATCATAAAAAGCAGAAAATAAATGCAAAATTCCACATAAGAATGTTGATCATTGGTTCAACCATAGCATAAAAATTCTTGCTAGGATAAACCCCTTCCTCACTAACAAGACAACATTAAATTTTACGAGGTACTCAACCTCAACCAAACTAAAATATTTCAAGTTAATGGTTTAGAAAATATGAAGAAAATTATAAAAAGAATTCAGAAAAATAGGTTTTTTTAAGGCACAAAATAGGAAAAACGGTCATGACAGCAGCCCGGCACCATCTGCCCGGCCGGGCACGCGCGCAGGCTTCCTTTTCCTGCGCACTCTGCGTGCGCGCCCCAGCCCTGGGCGTCAGGCGCCAGGTCACAGGCGCTCCCTAAGCACTGCGCGTGCCCCTGGACCTAGCACCAGGCGGCAGCGCGCCCGCGCAGGCGCCCCAGTTCCTTGCCTGTGTGTGTGCTTGGCCGCGCGCAGGCGCTGCCTAAGCGTTGCACATGCCCCTGAGCCTAGCACCAGGCGGCAGCGCGCAGGCGCCCAGTCCCTTGCCTGCGTGTGTGCTTGGGCCGCGCCCCTACGCGCGCGGCCAACGGACTGCGCCTGCCGTTCGCGTGCGCTGGGCACACTGGCCGGGCGGCAACGCAGGCTAGCTGTTGCCATCACATTTTCCTATTTGTGCGATTCCTTTTTTGCATTTTTTCCAAACAATCAAGAAAAATCAGTTTAAGAAAAAGCAAGAACTCTAAGATCCAACCATTCAAGTCCAAAATTAATGCAAATAATTCTACAAAATTAGAACATGCTTCCATACGTAAAATAAAACACGAGGTGCATGCTTTCAACGCATATAACACGTTAAACCTTAGGTGTATACACCGAACCGGGATCTAGTACCACTCTAAGTTTGGATCGTCCCGGGAGTGGCGCTGTGGAAACGCGAGAAAAAATGGTGAAGCATGCATAAAATGGAATTTTAAACAAAAGTTAAAAATGGATCAAGGGGTGTTCTCTTGATTCTCCCGGGCGTTCGGTGTATCTCATGAATGAAAACAACATAGAACATAATTCATGGAGGCCCTAGGGTAAATGAAAAAACAAGAAACATAACAAGAAATCATACCCTTGTAGTTTTCTCCACCGGCTACACGTATATCGTAGATCTCCACCGTCTAGGCTCTACGTAGAGCACCTCTAAAGAATGTCCACGTAGTTCACCTAAATCTGTAGAATTCTCATGCTAGCAATAGATCCAAAAGGGGAGAGAACAATTGACTAAACATTATTGTTTAACGAGATTAATTGTTCATATATCTCCTTAAACCAAAACACGAAGACTAGAACACTTTTTAGAGGAGAGAAACGAGAGAGATGGCCGAGAGAGATGAGGTGATTGGCGGCAGGGTGAGAGCCAGAGAGAGTTGTGTGTGCATGTGTGTATTTTTGAGTATTTATATGACAAGAACATATATCCTACCCAAACTCTTCCAAAGAGGCACACCATAAGCACCCACTAGTGATTTGACCTACTCAAATTCACGTCTAGGATTAATCCTAGCCATCCATCTCATAACCTCCTTGATCAAATCTCGTCAATCCATCCTTGATGGGCTTTATGGACCGGAATCTTAAATTTAATTTAAATAGTCCAAAGATCCAATGGACTATGTATTAAATCTAATTTAATACTTCAGCCTAATTAAACAATTTCAACCTTTTAATCTAATTAAAAAGGGAAGCTCAACCTCTTAAATCTATAAATCTAATTTATGAATTAAACCCGATTAATCTAACTAATCGATGATGGCTTGTCACTCCAAAAGATCACGTTAATCCAATCAAATTGTCTCATCTCCCGGAATTAATTCCAAATTAATTCATTCACTTTCAATGGAGTGTGTGTGACTTTTTAGGTTCACCCTCAGCTAGACTTCGGCCAAACCCCAATTATCCCGAAACCAGAATTCGCTCGTTACCATGGGTGGCCATCTAGCAACGGTCCATGGCACTAAGACTAGGTGAAAAATATGGCGTGAACATTTAGGCTCACGAATGCATATGAGTACGGTCATTCCGTCTACCGTTTTCCGGCCATAGTCTAGGGCATGGATTTGAGCGTCGGTTCCCATCCTTGACTAGGCAACTATACATGAGACTTGAGACACTTGTTTACCCTGTTGAAACGTCACGGGGATCCGATCCCATTGTTCAACCATTATGGTCACAGATTTTAATGGAAAACGAGTCTTAAAGTGTATAGGAGACATCACTGTCAAAACACTGACAGGAGACGGATTCTTTCTTGGAACGCACCGTCCTCACTACACATTCTGACTGCACTAGATAGGTCTTATAGCAACCATATCTTTTGACATAGTAATTGCTCGCCAAATCTAACATACAGGCATAACATGCATGTGACTGTCGTGGTTCCTCAAGTCCGAGGACTAATCTCGTACTATCAGAGCCGGAAATGTCAATCATACCGACCAAGCCCCTTCAGGCTTACATATGGCGATTCTCGCGAGTCACCTCAAACAACCGACTATAACTCGACCAACCCACTAATATTGCATGGACGACCTACGTCACTTGCCGATGAAACACGGTTGCAATCCTTAGTGCAAGTCTCACTCGGACCCTCGATACCCAATCGCGAGGTCCTTGACTTGGAGAGTTTCAAACCGATCTACAAAAGTTGGCTTCATGACTGCCAACCTATGCGCAGTCCAGTTTCTTGGATTCACATATCCGGTCTGTGGGCTTTGTTGTGCAATAAATAGTAATAGACATGAGGGAAGTGAACACAACAAAATACGACATGCTGGGAAATTAAATATCACTTTTATTCAATACGTAAATATCATATTACATCAATATTGTCAGAAACTTATTACATAAGCCTAATAAAATTGACTTCACGGTCACCTATTCTAACAATTATCCCCCATACTGACAACATTCTGTGGTTCCTTCAAGCCTGGAAAACCAACATCCTTTAGCATGACCATATCAGAGATATCATCCCTATTCTGATTCTTCAAAACATATGGACACTTAGAAATGAAATTAGACACAGAGGCGTTGTCTTCAAGGCCAGCCCTATCATTGCTAAAACGTTGAGCTATCTTCAAACACTCCATAAAAGTAAGTTGTTGAAGCCTGAGCACTTGAAAAATGACAACTTTGTTGTCTGCCTCTTTAGAATCCCAGTCCAACCCAAATCTAAGCAACCTACTCATGTGCTGGTCCAGTGGAAAAAACCACATGATGGATGGTTTAAACTCAACACAGATGGGACCTCGAAAAGAAATCCTAGAGTTTTTGGAGCAGGTGGACTTCTTAAAAACCACCTTGGTAAGGTGATCTTTGCCTTCCAAGAACTCTTAGGTACTGCTTCTAATATCCAAGCAGAGCTTAGAGCCCTATACCGAGGGTTACAAATCAGTAGTGGAAAGGAAATCCCCAAAATTTGGATTGAGATTGATGCCATGAGTGTCATAAAACTTCTCTTGTCGCCTGGCCAAGGAGCCTGGGTATATCAGATCCTCCTTCAGAAAATAAGAGCTCACATGAGAAACATTGAGTATCATATCTCTCACATCTTCAGATAAGAGAATCAAGCGACTGATTACTTTGCTAATCAAGCATATAATGTAGAGCAACTTTGCATCTTCAATGAGGCACAGATCACAGGTAAAGCCAAAGGTATAATTAGATATTAGACACTTTTTGCCTTCCTTACGTTCATCGTTAACGAAATAGTACCCATAGTTTCATTTGCTTATCGTCTGAAACTTGTTGGTACTATTTTTTGTAAGCATGTGCTACTCCCCAGCCCTCTTGGTGCATATTGCTATGGGAGTTGCACTCCTTAATTTCCTATTTTTGCCTTTTTGCTTATGTAGAATTGTGTATGATTGTACAGGAGTTGTACTCCCCGTCACTTTTCCCCCTTCCCCTGCTCTTAGTTGCATGCAGCTCTTAGTTTTTTTGCAGGTACCAAGACCTTTCCCTGTTAAACAAGATTCCAGGAACCCGAACCTCGTGATATACATCTCCTTTGGGTTCAAATCTTGTAAGGGAGTAGTACTCATTTATGTTTTTATTAACATGTTTTGTAAGGGAGTAGTACTCTTTGTTTATGCTTCGATCAACCATGATTGTAAGGGAGTAGAACTCCTTGGTTTTCGCTTTTTAGTTACACTAGAGAGCCAGTACTTCACGATTTGAAGGAAAGTAGATCGGCCCGGGAACGCGGTGGAGATACAAACGTGCAAAAAGGCAAAATTTTAAATCGCGTCCAAAGGGTGTGCCCTTGAACGTTCCCGAGTTATCGGTTTATAAACGCAGAATATAAACATATACATAAAATGAACAAACGTTTATGGCTATGGAATGAAAGAGCGAAAATGAGAACATAAACGTAGAGTACCTTTCTCGATTTTCTACTCCGATCGGCTACACGCATTGATCTCTTCCCAACGTTCATCCACGCGAGGCCTCAATGTAGAGACCCTCTAACTACGTCCACACCACATTGAAATCGTGAGATTCGTCCTCGTGCTGGCAAGGAATGAATACATGGAAGAGGAAATCGAAACAACACTATCGATTAGTGCGTTTCGATCCTCCTTTGTTCTTCACTTGGTTCTAAACTAAGAAAAACACAAGGTAGGAGAAGGAAAAGAGATGGCTGAAAATCTCTTAGAGAGCAAAAATCGGCCATGCCTTGTGTTGTGTAAGAGATAGAATGATTGTATGAGATATGGAAGGAAAACATAGTTTTCTAAGGCATAAAGCAACTTCCACATATCTCTCCAATCTTCCATAGTCTCTCACAATTACATACATTGAATATGGACAATCCTACATTCATCTTATGTAGATGATTGTTTGCTCTTTCTACAAGGAATGTCAAGCTTTGACTTAGGGAAAGTCAATTGTGGGCTAGGCATGTGCATTTGGATCGGGCTTAATTAATTTGTCCTACAAATTAATTAGAGCCAAATTACTAAATTTGTTGGACTTATTTATTTAATCCAATTAAATAAAAAATCCAACATTTTAATTCCCAAGTGAATCTTTAATCCAATTAAATAATTCACAAGCCCAAATTCACTTAATTAATTAAATGAATCTAATCCACTTAATTAATTAGGCCCAATACAATAATTAATCTAATTAATTATCTCTAGTCTATCTCTACTAATTAATGAATCCAATCCATTAATTAGACAAGCTCATCAACTAATTCATTACTGAATCCAATCTAATTAATTAGCCCAAGCCTCTTTTAAATTAACCCCATTAATTTAAAAGGTCAAATTCAAAATTCAATTAATCTAATTAACTAAATTTTGGATCATCCATCCAATGGATAACTCCAGATAAATGATCCAATCATTTATGCTCTAAAGAATTAATTTAATCCAATTAAACTAATTCACCTCTTCCGGAATTATATCCAAATTAATCCCATCACTTTCCAGTGATTTATGTGTGACTCTTTAGGTTCACCCTCATCTAGACTTGGTCTTGTGTCCAACACAATTATTTTCAATTAATCAATAATCGAAATAGCTTGTTACCATAGGTGGCCGTCTAGCAACGGTCCTTCTATCTACCGTCTCCTGGCCTCAATCTAGGCATGGAATTAGATTCGGTTCCCATCCTGAATTAGGCAACTATGCTTAATACTCGAGACTACGCATGCCTCATTGCCTAGACGCAGGAAACCATTCCCTTCGATCAATTACTGTGGCCACAACTTTAAGCAGTATGAACATGTCTCCGAGCGCATAGGAAATACCTTTATCACATACTGACAGGGGACGGATCCTCATCTTGATAAACCCACCGCCCTCGCCACACATTCTGACTGCAATGTACAAGCCTTATAATGCACATGTCCGCGACATGAACACCTCTCGCCAGATCCAAGATACAGTCATCCTACGCATGTGACTATCGTGGTTCCTCAAGTCTGAGGACTACTCCCGTACTATCGGAACCGGGGAAATCCAATCATACCGACCAAGCCTCCAAGGCTTCCATATGATAATTCCCGCGAGTCAGTTCAGTCGGCTCAATCCGAGTCGACCAACCCACTAAGATCTTATCGACGTCCCACGTCTATCGCCGATGAAACACGACACTCACCGAATGAATACGACTCTTGGTGCAATCGTATCGACGTCCCACGTCTTTGAGGTTCGGGCATTTTTAATATTGCGTCGATCTTGGCTTGCTCGATCTCTATCCCATGATGGCGTATGATAAATCCGAGAAACTTTCCCGAAGTGACCCCGAATGCACATTTCAATGGATTCATTTTGAGTTGATATCTCCGTAGTCATTCAAATATCTTCCTCAAGTCTTGGAGATGATCTTGTCTTCTTTTGGACTTTACGACAAGGTCGTCGACGTAACACTCGACGTTTTTGTGAAGCATATCATCAAATATCCTCTGCATGGCCCTTTGATACGTCGCGCCGGCATTCTTTAAGCCAAACGGCATTACTTTATAGCAGTATATCCCTTTCGGGGTACGAAAAGCCGTTAGTTCTTCATCTCTTGGCGCCATACGTATTTGGTTGTACCCGGATGACCCATCCATTAAAGACAAAAGCTTCATGGCCAGTTGTGGCATCAATCATTAGTTCTGCGATGGGTAAGGGGAAATCATCCTTCGGGCACGCATTGTTTAAATCCCTAAAATCAACACAGACTCGAATTTGTCCGTTTTTCTTCCTTACAGGGACAATGCTTGATATCCATGTCGGATACTTGACTTCTCGAATAAATCCAACCTCGATGAGTTTATTGACTTCGACTTCGATCAAAGGGACCAACTCGGGTCGGAATCGACGTTGAGCTTGCTTAACAGGGCGAGCTCCTTTCTTGATTGACAAGTGATGAACTACTACCTTTGGGTCTAGGCCGGGCATTTCCTTGTATGACCATGCAAACACATCTTTGAATTCGTGTATTAACTCAACGTATGCTTCCTCCTCGTCGGCGGTCAATAAAGCACTGATGTAGATTGGCCGAGGATTTTCAGTGTCTCCCAAGTTGATCTCTTTCAATTCATCAACGGTGGCTTTAACACATTCTTCGAGCTCGGGAGGAGCAGCTTCTGCGTCCTCTTCCTCAATCGAATCTTCTTCACTCAGAGTTATATGATGTGTCACAGCCTCATCCTCAACGTGATCAATTATCTCTTCATTACTACTGATATAGTAAGATGAAGCTACACTTTCCTTATCATCATCTTCATCGTCTTGGGTTCTCGTGAAGACAATAGTTTGCAACCTGACTTTCAGAACTTTGTCGCATGATATAATCAGATTGGTGCATCGCTTCATGCGTGATGGAATCAAGCTTCGGAGTACTTGCGATCCACGGGCTTTCTTATAGTATTTGGACTTCGTATAGATGTTCAACCCACGATTTTGTGCCCTCCTCCATCTAAATTTTATAGGGGGTCCAAGTCTATCGAAGACAGATGTGCGTTTCATATTCCTTTCTTTATTGCCAAGGTCGTCACTTGTTGACGAACATTCCTCTTCAACGATGTAGTTGGTGCTAGCTCTTTTGATAGCTATGCGAACAGGAATGTGTGGAGTGAATCCCAGACCTAACCGAGAGCTTCGAACAGTATGTCCCTTTTCTCTTAACATTCTTTGAGTTGCGTTAAGTCCGTGTACTTGTTCGCCGATGGCTTCCGGCGGGAGTTTCCCTAGAATGGCCCCTTCTTGTGGACTATATCCGGCTTTGACAAGAAGTTTGTATGCTTTGGGGTCGAAGCCGTCTGCAGTTTTTAGCTCTGAATGTCCCCCATGTTCCATTTCAGGTCCTTGGGTTGGTCGTACAAACCCTTTGAGTGGTTGGGGCTTCCTTGCATCGAGACTTGTTAGTGGAAGTACCAACTCTTTTAGTGAATCCAACCCTATGAGAGAGGATTTTTCTTTCGGACTACTTTTGTTGTCGTCCGCTGAAGAGGTTGCTTTACTTTTACTTTCTTCACCTTGGTTGTTTGGTATCTCGAACTTTCCGGTGGATGAGTCTTGCTTAGCTTTTGTACTCCCAAGGTAGTATTTGGCATCGGCGAACTGAGACTCAGCTTCGGTGAATGGTTTATCGTCAGCGAGCACTTTCTTCACAACACCGTCTCGTGAGTACTTGAAGCATTGGTGCCAAGTAGAAGGAACGACGCCATTTTCATGTAGCCAAGGTCAGCCGAGGAGCATGTTGTACGACGTCTTGGCATCTATGATATGGAACAAGGCGATTGACGACATATCCTCCATCAACAAATTCATTCGTATGATGCCGAGAGCCCTTTGTCCTCCTTGGTTGAAGCCTTGGATCATCAAACGACTACTTGTTAGTTCATCCATGGAAACCCCTAATTCTTTTATTGTGCGTAACGACAGAATATTGACCGCAGAACCTCCATCAATTAGTATGCGGTTGACTTTTTGCTCACGTGCATAACAAGTTACGAACAATGGTCTATTATGCGGTTTAGAGCCAAGTAGTAAATCTTCATCAGTAAAGGTCATTGCTGACATGCATTCCTCATCAGAGATCTTTGTGTTGGAGAGACAATCTTCTCCAAAAGGAGTTTCTTCCGCATGTGTCGTGTTGCATGAAGCTTTTTCTTCGAGCTTAACCGTATTTTGCGTCATGATGTCAAATGATCCAAATGTGATAGTGATAAGGTTTGAGGCCGCATTATCCTCTTCGAGTGAGATCTTTCCTTGGCGGGCTAGTTGCATGACCTTGTCTTTGAATATGAAGCAGTCATGGATTAGATGTCTTACTAGTCGATGGTACTTGCAGTACTTCGGGTCATCAGTTCTTCCCGCCTCTTCAGGTCGTTTCATTTCGGGAAGTTCAATGAGATTTGCATTGAGCAGGTCATCAAAGATTCCAGAGACGTCCGAGTCAAGGAAAGGGTAATGCTTTGTCTGCATCTCTCTTAGAGTCAATTTTCTTTGTCTTCTTTCTTGAGGGACTTATTTCTTCTCACCCCTCGTATCGCTTGACTTTCCTCGCAACTTGAAAAGGATTGCATTCACTGCCATGGATTCTTTGGCCGGAGGTTTGGAAAAAGGCTTGCCCCCTCTCCTGGTTTCTTGTTTTTCTTTAAACTTGCGGGACACTTAGATAGGTGGTCCCGCGACTCCACTTGCAGCCATGCTTAGTTCCATGTCATGGGCTCGAGTAGCTAGTTCTTCAAATGATTTAGGTTGGATCCCTTGCAGTATGTATCGGAGACCCCAATGCATTCCTTGGATGCACATTTCGATTGCTGAAGTCTCGGATAGTCTATCCTTGCAATTGAGACTCAAGTCTCTCCAGCGGTTGATATAGTCAATGACCGGCTCTTCCTTCCATTGATGCGAGTTTGTGAGCCCGATCATGCTGACTGTCCGACGAGTGCTGTAGAAGCGGTTGAGAAACTCTTGCTCCAATTGTCCCCAACTATCAATTGAGTTGGCTTCCAAGTCAGTGTACCAGTCAAACGCATTCCCTTTCAAAGATCGGACGAACTGCTTCACGAGATGATCTCCGTAAGTCCCCGCATTGTTGCATGTTTCGATGAAGTGAGCCACATGTTGCTTCGGGTTGCCTTTGCCATCGAACTGTTGAAATTTGGGAGGTTGATAGCCAACTGGCATCTTCAAATTATCAATTCTCTGCGTGTAAGGCTTCGTGTAAGTCATAGACGACTTAGAGCCTCCATCGAGCTTGTCTTTGATAGTCCCCATAATGAACTCTTTCAGTTGGTCCATGGGAATCAACCCTTCTGAGGAGACTTGCAGCTCTTGTGTTGATGACTTCTCCCTTTCATTTGGTTGTTGCTTTTGGGATGTTTCAGCTTCGTCGTGACCCTCAACTTGTTTCCCGACCACATGACTAGCGTCAGTATTATCTATCTTGTTCATCAATTTGCTGATTTGAGAGTCTTGCTGTTGAACGTGTTTTGCTAGACCCTCTATGGCCCTTGTCAAGCTTGCAATTTGTTCCTCCAAGGTTGTCGTATTTGTCACCATGACGGGAGCAATACTTGATGTCGAGCGAGGAGTAGACAAAGAGGAGTCATCCTTCAGGTCTTCGTCATCTTCATAGTCTTGTTGAGGCGAAGTAGGTTTTTCTCAACTGCATGGAAAGTCATCTCAGGGTATGTTTGTAACTTCTTTGACATACTTCTGGTGATGACTTCGATACTGCCATTTGAACTTGAAGCAGCAACTTTGAGCACCGGAATCTTGTTGGCGGCCATTGCAAAACTTCAAAATTTTAGCGAAGAGATGAGAGGTAGAGATGGTCCCACTGGGCGTGCCAGAAATTTGTAACACAAATTTCGTGTTTCTGAATTTATTGAAACAAGAAAAATATTACAAATGATTTTGAATTTAATCAAATGTCTTGTGGGTGCGAAATCTCCAATTTAAGCCTCTGATTCTTCGCGATCTTCAATTTCGGCAACTTCGAAGGAGGAACTTGACGCTTTGATCTTCTTCGACGTTGACTTGGATCTTCAATAACGTTAATTGGGGGGGTCTTTTGACTTATTCCCGAATTAAACGCTATAATGTTGGAGGACTTGGCTTGAGCCTTTTGTGTTTCTTGGTGGAATTGAAGTTTTGATCTTCCACCAAGGTGGATTTGTGCTTTGATAACGTTAATCTGTGGGTCCTTTGACTTGCTCTCGAATTAAACGTCGAATTTGGATGATTTCCACGACGAACGCCTTGAATTTTGCTTGAACGCCGTGAATTCTCCTTGACTTGTGCTTGAGAGGATTTTGAAGCTTCTTGAATGCTCTCTTGCTTGTACTTCTCAATTATTTGTGTTGTGTCTGTGTCTTCAATTGCGTAGAGAACCCCTATTTATAGTTGTAGGGTAGAAGACTTCTCCATATTCACTTAATGAAGTGGCGCGATTTGATTGGCCCTTCATCATTTGCTTTCATATTTGCAAGATGCGATTTTATTTCCATATTAACTTGCACTTGCTTGATTTGGAATATTTGATCCTCTTGCCAAGAATATGAAATTTGACACTTGGCGTCATTTGATTGACCGAAAAATAAATATTAATATCAATTAATTAACTATTTAATGTAGGAATTAAATTTAATTAAAATTCCCAAAATATAAATATAAATTAACATTTAATATATTATTTTCCACGTGGCGCAATTTTATCGGATACAAATTTAATTTGTCTACAACCCTATTATTTTGCATTAAACCCCCTGACTGTCAAACAACCAAGAAATCGTAAACCAACCAAACGAAGACCATCCGTCTAGCACAATGACTACACGACCGAACGAGCAAGTCCCATGATGAAGAATTCATGAACCCTTTCAACTGGTTGAGAAAAAAGGAACCAACAAAAAACTCAAACGAACCCTACCACTCAGTCCTAAATCTCACACCTTTTAGTAGAGAGAAACACCATACTTCTCAGTAGAAAAAACTATTAAACCATTGCACGGAATTATTACTTCTCCTTTAATACAAGAAATCAAATTAAATGCTATTAGGGGAATTCATAAAATAATATATTACCAAAATTAAACCCCACTTTTGTTTTAAATAATACTTCAAATTTGATTGCCTATATGATATTTACAATCTTTTTTTTTTCAATTTTACCCAGGTGATCCTAAATTAGGAATTAATATTGGCAATTGTGTAAAGTTCTTCGTCAGTTGGAAAGTATTTGACTAAATTTGTTTAGAACGTCATATGGGTTCAATGAAAATTACCCCTATGATATTGAAAATGAACAAATTTTTCTCCTGTAAAAAAAAAAATATCAAATTACCCCCTATGTTTTTCAGAATAAAGTAATTAAGCCCCTCAAGCTATTTATGCCATTCATGCGCCTTTTCAGATTTTTTAGATTTTTTTATTTTTAATCATAAAATTACATTTACACCCTTATTAATGCCCGTTGGATCTGATTGAATTTAAGGTTCAAATTTAACTAATAAGATCAATGATCCAGATTTTACTTAATCAAATCAACGATCCAGATATAAAAATATATACTTATGAAATAAATATTTATGTAAAATTAAATAAAAATATGTGTATAATGTGTTTTTATTAATTAAAATTATATATGTATAACATATATATAGAGAGAGAGGGGGGGGGGGTGGACAGAGGGCCATCCGACGTCAGTGATCAAAGGGGGGAAAGAGGAGGGCGGTGAATGGACAGAGGGAAAGGCGACGACGAAGGGGGAACGAGGAAGGGAGGGGGGCGACGAGATTGGGGGGAAAGGGGGAGCGCGGGAGGGGGGGGAGGAGCGACAGCGAACAAGGGGGAAGCAGGAGGGCATCGGGCGATGGGCGACATGGAAGAGGGGAAGAGGGGGGCAATGGCGGCGGAAGAAGGTGGAGATGGGGGGTTAGGTGGGCGGCAGCGAGGACGCTGGGAAAGGTGGAGGTGGGGGTTAGGTGATGGCAGAGGGGGGGCGCCCGGGAAGGTGTTTGGTGGGGTGTGGGGGTTGTTTTTATTAATAAAAACTAGAAATTGTGGCACGTAGTACCTGCGCGCATAATTTTCAATAAAATTTTTATTTTATTGAATCTCATAACTTTTTTCAACATCTTAAAATTTATCATTACCTTCCGACTTCACATATAAAAACAGTTTGATAATTTTTTCTATTGCTTTAATTATCAATACAGTATTGTACTCAAATTAAATTTAAAAATGAAACTTTATAGAATATTTGTTATATTGATAATGATGATTATAATTACATACAACATAAATACTAATATGTTATTTTTATTTCAATTAACAATAAACTTAAACAAAATGGGAGTAAGTTTAATTTTTTAGTACATGTAATTAATTGCATGGAATTAATTATTCAAAGGAACTTAATTGAATAGAGTTGGGAAGTTGAAGGGCATTTTTGGTATTACAATAATCTGGTGTAGTGGTATAAAAACTTCCACTTTGTGTCTATAAAGCCCCTTCTCTTTATAATAGTATAGATATATAATATATATTATATATTTTAATATATAATACTATAATATATTTAAATATAAAATAATATTTTATTTAAAAAATTAGTTAAAAATCACACTTAAGATGCGTGTAATACACCACTAGAGTTAAGGGGGTAAATTGTTATATTTATAATAACACAGGAACGTAATTTAGTCTTTTATTTATCACTGGGGATATTTTGCACATTTCCTATATAACAGGGTACATTTTTTCCTATAAATTCATACAATCTTTATAAATATTTGAATAGAATAATATTATATAACTTAACAAATTTATAATTAGTATGATCAAATTGAAGGAGATTGTTGAATTTCTTTAAAAAAGTAAAAAATTCCTTACCTTTTGTTTAAAGATCTTATAATCTCCTAACATTTAATTTTTGGATCTTCAAAACTCTTTTTTTTTAAAAAAATTATTAGATACTTTTTAACATCTTATAAAATATTTTAAAACGCACTTTACGCATGACCCAAAGATATTTCGCTTTTCTAGAAAAAGAATCACGGGGAGATTTTGTCCTTGTGTGTGTGTGTTTTTTTTTTTTTCATTTTTCCTTCATAAAGGGTTTAACTACATTCTTATCCTACTCAATTATATTGCAATACAAATCCCAATCATTCACCACAATAATTATCAGGTGAAATAAGAAATAATGAAATATTATCCGCCGGCAAACCTCAATTGACTATTACATTCCATCTTTCTCCATAGATATAGAGAAAAATACTAAAAAAATAAAAAATTTAAAAAATGAAGTAAATGGAAATTAAGATAAGGAGAAATTATATCGATATTCTGTAAAATTGAATTAGTTACACAGATAATCTTATCATTTATAAAATTATAAGTACACCATATAAAAAATATATATACAATGTATCTGAGACTCTTTGTATAAATTTTGGCATTAAATGAAGATATACTAGTTAATTAATTTAAAAAATATAACTTGAAGGGATCTCAATATAATTTAAAAAATATATTTATAATTTTATAAATAACAAATAATATTTATAATTAAATATATCTTCAAGGCTATTACTATAATTTCCCGATAAAATAAAGGTGGTGTGGAGGTTGTGCTTGTCCCTGTTTGGGATAATAATAGCAAACCAAACGTGACTAAGGACGGCCACCGAACAGAGAGAATTTAGCTGCCAAATTTGCGGAAGAGTAAAAGCCGGAGAATTCCGCGGGCCACGCGTGTGGGTCCCGCTTAATTCCAACCTGTCCCCCATTCCATGCAGACTTTCACACACGCGCTCCCACGCTCCCTACTTCCTTTTTCTTATTCTAACACAAAAAGTTGGTCTTGATGGTTGATGACGTCTAGTAACTTAATTGACGAAACTGGACGAGAGGTTATGGATTCAATTTTTATTAATATTTTTTTTAATAATTAAAATTTGTGAAATAGTTGTAATTGATTCACTAAAAAAATGATTGTAATAGAAAATTAATTATTTAAAATAATGTAAAAATTATAATGATATATCTTTAAATTATATCTGATTATACAAATACTTTTTATTATTTGTAAGATTATGTATACATTTTATGAGAAGTGTAAGTATAATGTATCTTATAGGATCTCTCTTATTTGTGAAATTACGGGCATACCCTCTAAGGGGATGTTAGCGTAATGCATTTTAAAGGGTGTTTGTATAATATTTTGTTATTGAATATGAGTGTAATAATTACAATTACAAATTTAAGAGTTGTACTTATAATTTTATAAAAAATAGAAAATATTTGTATAATTAAACCTCAAGAATATCAATGTAATTTAACATAAGACAAAGGTATTGTGAGTTGAGTTAGTTTAGCATTTAAATTAAAATTTGAATAAGTATTAAACTCTAAAATCTGATAATTATATTCAAGCAACAACTTACGACGCTGTTTTCATTTGACTCAATTAGTAAAACATATTTCATAATTTATAGTACTTTTCATTGGATCAAATTTATATTTACTATGTAATTTATTGAAATTTCATTAAAAGTGATTAACCATAAACGAAAGTGCTTATACTTATTCCGACAGCCAAAATTGACAATTATAGTACAGACACATCTTCCTTTTCATTACTCTATCACATACTACCTTATGTTTCTTTATTACATATATATACATAACTAAAATATATATTCTCATAAAATTGCTCAGAATCAATATTCATTGACGTAATAAATAAGAATAGATTACTTTCAATCCAATAATTCTAATTTTGATATTCTCTATTGTTGTGAGGATTGAATTAGTAAGTAACTTTTTTGATATTTTTATGAGTGATTTATGAGTTCAAAAATATGTTTTGGTTTACGATTGATGTGGATATATTTTAAAATTTTGAAGTATACCTCAACTTTTTTATTAGTCAGAAAATAGGTCATGATCCACGCCATTTATATTCAAGTCGTATCGATTTGGGCCCAACTCGATTTGAATTTAAATAAGTACAGATTTATGGTGGCTACGCAATCGTTTATATCAATGGTTCATGTAGAAATCGTACGACTCGAGACATCTGTAAATATTAGCTCTCATTACTTCATGTACAATTCTTTTTTACTTTATATATTCTCTTGCTACCTTGGTTCTCCTTCTTTTACGACTTTTTTAATTTAAAAATTGAAAAGTTATAACCAATATCTTTCCAACATAGTTCTTATAATTTCTTGCATTTACAACTTTCATGTTTGTCTGAGCATAATTTAATCTTTCAGTATTCGTATTAAACCTTAGCCGAGTTATGAAATTCTAACATGGATAACTAGTAATGATTGAACCCATACTTCTTTTTATTAAAAAATGTAAAATAAAATTATTGAGATATATAAATAATAAGACATGGCTAAATATCATATCCCTCTAATTGGTCTGACGTAAATGAAATTTGAATAATTAATTAGGTTGAATTTGGAGCAGCTAGAGCTAGTGATTGAATTTGAAGGAGCCAATCGCGGAAGAAATGTAAATAATAGAAAAAAGAAATGCAAGACGCGTTTGTTGGAATCATTAGCTGTTTTTGGCTTCAAAAACCAGAAAAGAAAAGCCAAAACCCCTCTCTCCAAAAATAAGAAAAATTCTGACTTGCCCGTTCCACTTGACTGGAACGGAACCTTTCCTATTTTACCAAAAGAAAATCAAAAAGCAAAATCAAGACCCACTTTCTTCCTCTTCTTCATTCTCTCTCTCTCTCTCTCTCTTACATTCTCTCTCTTGCAAAATTTTAGACAGAGAGAATGCTGTAGTTGTCTTTAACCAAATTAAAGATAAAACTCCGGCCACTGATTTTGCAATCTCTGCCTCTGAGTGTTGGTTGATTCTTGGTGTAAAGTTACTTACTTTGTCTTGCAAGAGGGTTTCAGAAGATGTCGTCGCCGGCGCCGGGAGCCGCACCCCCTCCCACATCACCCCCTTCTAACACCACCTCTCCGCCACCCGCTGCGGCGGCGTCCCCCCCGCCGCCTGCACCAGTGACGTCTCCCCCACCGGCAAGCCCCATTCCCCCAGCCACCTCACCGCCTCCAGCGTCCTCTCCGCCTCCCCCAGTTCCTGCCACTCCTCCATCATCAACACCTTCGCCGCCGTCTTCAACCCCACCTCCGACCACCACCCCTCCAACTCCGCCGGCGTCCTCACCCCCATCTGGATCCCCAGTTCCTCCGTCCCCGCCGGCTCCGACGGGCAGTGGTTCTCCTCCGACGCCATCGGGCGGTAGTTCTCCGCCAGCGCCGTCGGGAAGCGGTTCTCCTCAGACGCCTTCAGGTAGGGGTTCTCCGCCGACGGGTAGGGGTTCTCCTCCGGCTCCAACTGGTACAGCGGGATCTCCCTCGCCTTCTGGTGGCGGGTCGTCGGGAATATCCACGGGGCTTGTAGTCGGGATAGCTGTAGGAGGAGTTGTTATACTAGCAATCCTCAGTCTGCTGTTTATTTGTTGCAAGAAGAAGAAGAGAAGATCACAGCCGGAGTACTACGTGCCTCCACCCCCACCACCAGGGTATAAAGGTGATCATTTCTTACACAAAGTCTTCCAATGATTTGATTTTTTTCTCATAGTCTACAGCAATTCATTCTTGTGATTTTGTTCTTTATCAGAAGGTCATTGATTTTACTTCATGGTTTTCACGTTGGGATGTGTTTTCTATTCTGTAATTGGTTATGCTTTTTCCATATAATCCAGAGGGCGAAAGCGAGAGTTAGTGAGGTCTTTTGATCTGATTGAGAGAATTCTTGTGGCCCTGAGGTTTGCTTATACTTCAAGTTTCTATGCATATTTTTTTGGGTCTTTTGGTTTGTTTGTCATCAGGAGTGGTGATAAAAGCATTCTATCTGTGAGTGTAAATTGATTCTCAACAATACCTCTTCTCTATTCAGTGTTCATTATAGAAATTGAGCCTTTTTGTGGTTCTTGGAGCCGGCATATGTGCTCCTGAGTGAGGCAATAGTCATTGCAGGCAAAACAGATGAAATTCATGGATTTTTGGAATAAGAGGCCTAGTTGTGGACTGGCTGACATTGACAAAGAAGTTTAGAAATCAAATTTTTGTTCTATTTTTCAATGGCTGAAGCTTATTTCGTCTTTGATGGCGTTCGCTGGATACATATCAAATTAGTTTTTTGGGGATCTTTTAGGAATGAAATAAATAAGTCCACTTATTTATGACTCTTGAAATTGGCGGCATTGATAATATTTATTGTCAATAAAGACAGAAGTTGTGTAAGGTTTCGTTTACGCTGTACGTTTTATCTGAACGAAAGTTGCAAATAAAGATGATAAAAAGAAAAAGAATGAAAAGTTATAAAAACCAATTCAGATTATATATTTTCAGTTAGCTGCTTAGGTGTGAGAATATGACAAAATTGGAGCTCAATTACCACCTTTCAGCCTCATATAGTGTTCGTTTGTTGCTACCAGCTTGCTCAATAGTTCATGTGCAGTTTACCTCCTACAGTCAAGTATGTCTTCAGTTGCTTAATCTTGAATATCATTTTGCTCTTTCCAGCTGACCCATATGGCGGCCCGGTACAACATTGGCAGCATAATGCTCCACCACCTGGGGATCATGTGGTCACAATCCCTCCTAAACCTTCTCCCCCACCAGCCGGCGCATCGAGGCCTCCACACTCACCAGTACATGCTCCTTCGCCTCAACCTCCGCCACCTCCTCCTCCTCCTGCTTACATTAGCAGCAGTGGAGGTTCTGGTTCCAATTATTCAGGCTCTGGAACTCCACTTCCACCTCCTTCGCCTGGGATGGCTTTAGGGTTTTCTAAAAGCACGTTTACGTATGAAGAACTTGCGATGGCAACAGATGGGTTCTCAGATGCCAACCTTCTTGGGCAAGGTGGTTTTGGTTATGTGCATAGGGGAGTCCTTCCAAATGGTAAAGAGGTTGCAGTTAAGCAGCTGAAAGCCGGAAGTGGACAAGGGGAGCGCGAATTCCAGGCTGAGGTTGAGATCATTAGCAGAGTGCACCACAAGCATCTCGTGTCATTGGTTGGATACTGCATCACTGGGACTCAGAGAATGCTTGTATATGAGTTTGTTCAAAACAATACCTTGGAATTCCACTTGCACGGTTAGTTCACTCTAGAGTTCTTGTCATCTTTTCGAATGGTTGATTGCATTCTTTAGCCTTTGCTATATGCTATTATGCTGTCATATGTATGTCGTTGTTCCATGGAAAAACTTACAGCATAGCATATTTCAGGGAAGGGAAGACCTGTTATGGATTGGCCTACACGGCTGAGGATTGCTCTGGGTGCTGCAAAAGGACTTGCATATCTGCATGAGGATTGTGAGTTTTCATGATTTATAGCGGTCATCATTTAACAGCAAGAGTAAAATTTATTTGATCCTAATTAAAATATGGTGATATTTCTACATCAGGTCATCCAAAGATTATTCACAGGGATATCAAGGCTTCTAATATTCTCTTGGACTTTAACTTTGAAGCAAAGGTAATATCTTGACTTTCATTACCTTTTTGTTGCCCCTTTGAGTTCCTCGTGTTTTAAGGTTTTTGGCTTTGTAATCGGCATTGATGAAAACCATTTATTTCTCAGGTTGCTGATTTTGGTCTAGCAAAGTTTTCTTCAGACGCTAATACCCACGTCTCTACAAGAGTGATGGGAACTTTCGGGTACGAACAATTCCTTTTTGTTTCCGTACTGCTTAGCTATACACTTTAGACTATTTGTAAGTATACTTGTCAAGTTTTTGCTTTTCTATGAAATATATCCTGCTTGTAGCATAACACCTGTTTCAAGGTCTAAAATTCATAACCTGAAATTCTGCATGAATCACGCTGACATTCACCTGTAATTTAGGTATTTGGCACCAGAGTATGCTTCATCCGGGAAACTTACTGATAAGTCAGATGTATTTTCCTTTGGTGTTATGCTTCTGGAGTTGATTACCGGGCGCCGACCCGTCGATACAAATCAATCTTTCATGGATGATAGTTTGGTAGATTGGGTGAGTATTTACTCAATTAGTGATACGACTAATTTTCGTAAAAATTCATTTTCTCTTGACCTTGGTCAGTGGTTGTATCCCTATGTTTCTTGTCAGTTTCTACTGATCCTTGCATGAGGGTCACTAAGTTTTGTACCCAACAGTTTAACAAGCGCATTTGTAATACAGGCAAGGCCGTTGCTCACACGAGCTCTTGAAGATGGAAACTTTGATGCTCTTGTTGATCAACGCCTCCGAAATGATCACAATCAAAATGAGATGGCTCGCATGGTGGCCTGTGCTGCTGCCTGTGTGCGTCATTCAGCAAGGCGCCGCCCACGGATGAGCCAGGTAGATTCATTTCCTTCACCATCTCAAGTGCATATTTTATATATCCAAATTGAGCACTTATTTTTGTTGATGCTCCATTGTGATATTTCACTAATTCACTTCAACTTAATTTTAAAATAAGAACTCTGAAAACATTGAGGTGTGTTTATAATGACTGAAGTACTTATCAGTTTTTGTTGAAAATATACTTAAAAGAGTGTTTTCTATTTATAGTTTACGCTTTTGAACTGATTAAATTAAGTTAATTTATTTAAGCAAAAAGCTGTAAGTAGTTTTTCCTCACCAGCTTGTGCAGTTTATTGTTAAAATTGTGCATGTTAAGGTTTTTTTCTCAAACGCACTAACTTGAGTTTTTTTTCCCCATTTTTTTGCATTTGCTTTCTAACACTCCCAACTTGAAAATACCCATTTACAAGATGTATGAGCTGATAAAATCTTTTAAAAAAGTCGAGAGTCTAGCCAAACACCCTTCTACATTTTACGCAAGCTTAATTCATATTTTCCAAATGAACCATGTTCTTATATATCAATACAATTGCGAATCTGGGCAGGTTGTAAGGGCCTTAGAAGGGGACGTCTCGTTATCCGATCTCAATGAAGGAATCAGACCAGGTCACAGCACTGTGTACAGTTCTCATGGAAGCTCTGACTACGACACTTTCCAATACAACGAGGACATGAAGAAGTTCAGGAAAATGGCACTGGGAAGCCAAGAATACGGCAGCAGTGGCCAGTACAGCAATCCAACGAGCGAATATGGGTTAAATCCATCCGGCTCAAGTAGTGAAGGCCAACAGCAATCGAGAGAAATGGAGATGTCGAGGAGGACGAAGGACAGTCGAGGTTTCAGCACCGACGGCCAACAACAATCCTCTGGTTCTGTGTATAAATTTTAAACACCAGCTAATTCTTTTTAACATCAACTGTATCTTCAGCAATTTCACAGATTCGCACCTCCTTTTTTTTTTTTTTTTTTTTGAGTTAATTTCTTGCACAAGATGTTTCTTTGCTATTCTGTTTTCAATTTTTAATTTTTGAAATTAATTTTCAAATTGTATTTATTGTTTGGCTTAGATAGTACTAAAGATTGCTACTATTCTTTTGTATTTTGATCCTTGGAACATTGATAGGCTTTTCACTGTTAATGATGTTGAAAAGATTGGTTTCATTGTTTCAAATTTGTACACTTTTACAATTTTTGGCAATTTTACTATTAAAATGACATAATATAATGATGTAAAGCTACATTTAAATTGATGTATTTGAAGTTGTTTTGTTGATTATCGATAGATTTTAAGTTCTTTTAGTATGCAGTTATTTCAAATTCTTTTTTCATGTCCTTCGTTCAGACTAAAATCATCAATTCAAATACAATTTAAAAGTTTAGTATAATTTATATCATCAATTTAAATATAACCTAAAATTTTAGTATGCTCTATCTGAAAAAGACATCTACAATAAAAAGCAAAAAATGCTTTTGTCATAAATAAAATTGAACTTTTGGGGTTGTTATTGTAATGTACTTGGAGATGTTTGTGTAAATTTTTGCGAAAAGAGTGTATTAAAAGATGTGTTCATAATTTCACAAAGGGCAGGATTACTTAGACCTAATTTATATATATATATATATATATATATATATATTATAATTTGCCCATAATTCAAACATAGCTGGAGTATTTTACATATACAGCTTATTTGATGAATGGATATGGTTGACAGTTGGCTTGGAATCTGTTACTAGGTATATGACAATATAGTACAAGCTGTATACACTTCTATTATTTTTAAGGAAAATTACATTGACATCTTTGAAATTAGGTTAAAATACAAAAATGTCTTATATTTTTTATAAAATTACAATTACATCCCCTAAGATTATAATTTTAATTACAACTACATTCCTTATTTAAAAATAAAATTGACATAAATACCCCTAAAAAATATTATATTAATACCCCTTAAGAGCTATGATTGTAATTATGCAAAATTTAGAAGATATTTGTGTAATTTGACAAAATCTCAAGAATATCAATTTAATTTACTCTTATTATTTTTATTATTATTATGATTGTTGTTGTTGTTGTGGTTGTGGTTATTATTATTATATAGAGGAGCAGATGGAAGGATCTAAATAATGGTCAATACAGATTTTTGTGTTTGTTGAAAAGCTGCTGCATCCAGCTGGATTACCATATGCTTTATAATTTTATAATGCCCTGTTTGGTTAGAAATTGGTCAAATTGGATCAGGTCTAATTCATGTTACACTTAAACTATATTTATTTAGCTATCAGTTAGATTTTGCATTTTTCTTTTTAGTTTTTACAGGACTTGTCCGCACTCAATATTGGAGATAAAACTAATCTTATGAAAGTAGAACAAAAGAATTAAATCCCTTCCAACAAATTTGGCTTTAAGATTTCAAACTCTTGCTCATCAACAATAATTCATTTTAAAATCAAATTCGCTTATCATAAACCAACGACTTATTAATATCATATTTTGCTTTTTTTGTCGCTCGATTGTGTTATTTTCTTATCAAAAGTCTTGATCAATTTTTATTTTATTTAAAGAAATAGATAGTTTCAGCCGCACTCAGTACTATGGGCTGGGACATGTTCTTGAAATTATAGGTGACTTATCGAGGAGTTTATAAATTGTTAATCAATACAATTCTTATATGTATTAAAAAAATAAAATTTATTATTATTTCATTTAAAATGATATGTTCTTATGAATTAAGTAAATAAATATCTCCATTGGTTTTTTTTTTTAAGAAACAAAATAGACCCTTCTCCATCACATTCTCTCTCAAATTATTTCTTATTTAGGGTTTTTATTATTCTACATATTTTAAATTTTCACCTTATTTTACTTTGATACAATTAAATGTATAATTCTACAGTAAAATAAATATGCACAATTAGATTGTGTTAGGCATCTTATCTTTTGAATTTGAAATCCACTAACATAATTTCAAATACTGGCGGGCATTCAAGGTGTGGATATTACAAGAGGACAGGGCTTGGAGCTCTGCGAATTTGGCACAACCATGATCGTAAATACACTACGTTTGGAAGTGTTCTTTAGCGTCTACATTAAATAAATATCTCCATTAATTTAATTTTATGAAAAAGGTAAAAGAGGAGAGAAGGTGGGAAAGGGTTCACATGGGTATGAGTGGGAAGAAATTTGGAGGGATGGCAGGTCGTAACCACCACCCGTTGCGAATGAGGAATCCCCCACATGCGACAAACTCATTTCTTACTTTTGCTGGGACCAAAAACCATGTGCCACCAAATCTCATTATTCTCCCACATGCCTTCCCTTGTTGCCTTAAACTCCCTTTCTCTTAAGATTTTTTTTCCCTTTTAAATTTTGATTAATAATACTTGAATTCCTTTTGAAAATATAAAATATTATATATATATATATATATTTAAATTATACTTACACTCCTCAAAAAGTTTATTGTTTACAAGTGACCCATTTCGTTCGAATTTGGATAGAACATGCTGACATTAACAAAAGAAGACATGAATTTTTAACTTTATCTCTCATTCACAATTTCACTGTAATATTTTATAATTATAAGAAAATAAATATAATAGATAGAACGTCAAAAAAGATGTAATTGTAATAAAATATTATATGGGAATGTTAAATGAGGCATAAAACTGGATTTTTTCTTTTTTTTGCTAACATCAATATGTTTTCCATCTAAACGCACACGAAAGGGAATCAGGTGTAAATAGAGAATTTTCGGAGGGGGTGTAAGTGTAATTTTAAAATGTTTGTTTGAAAAAAAATGTAATTTCACATTTTTAAAGGGGGTCTAAGCGTAATTAACCCTTAAATTTTAAAAAGTATTAAATTGATAATTATTTTGTTTAAATTTATATTTCTCAAGAAGATAATCCACGCTTTCTTGAGATTAGATATAATTATATATAAACTCTTGTGATTTGAAAAATTACACTTAGTATCTCTAACGTTTGTTTTCATACAACAAATAGATCTATCGTTAGTCGAGATTCATGAAATTTTCTGATATTAGCAAAAAAAAATGACTGAAAATCTATATTTATACTTGATTAATGTATTAGATGCAGGTCAAAAAATATCTTCTCTATTTAAGCTGCCCTTTATATATCTTCACATGCTAGTGATGTGGGAGGTACATCTTCATTCTTATAAAGGTGGTTTAATCATAAAAGATTTATTTATCTGCAATAAGTCTGTAAGTCAATCGAAGATAAAAATGGAATGTTGGATGAAAATAGATGTCAAGAGTGTCAGGTGTAATTTTTCTAACCATTAGGAATTTATGTGTAATTATACCAAATTTTAGAAAATGACAATATAATTATCCCTTCTCCAAAATCCAGCTTATAATGACTATGTTTGAATGGAAGAAATTGAATCTGAATGAAACATTTAAAAGAATTTTTTTTTGAATGAGTTCATATCAAAGAAATTTAAAATTTATCAATACTTTACAAATTGCAATTATTTGAAATCCTTGGTATTATGAAATAATGCTCGTAAGTTCGAAAAATTTGTGAATCAAAATTTGAAATTCTTAAAGTTAAATAGAATCTAAGACAAGAATGAATATAAATCAGATTACAACAGTTACCATTTCAGACAGCGTTGTGAACAAAGATGATACAAAAGCCTCTACAAAAAAGATTATCTCGAAAGATGTACGCGTTGGCGTGCCGGCGCGTGTCCGAAAGGTGCGCGTAGCATATAATTGAGGGGTTATTAATTTGTTTTGAATCGGCTAAATTAAATTATACCTCCTCAATTTTATCATTATTCTCACTTTAACCCCCGAATTAAGGCATTTTAACCGCCGTCCATCAACAAATCTTCAATGGATACTCATTTTTTCGGGTGATATCTATAGCTATATCTATCTATATATATAGCAAAACGAAATTTGACCAAATTAGTTCAATTTTGACCAAATATTTTTTTTGGTGTTTTTGAATTTTTTAATTCTCAAGAAAAAATTTCATTGGTTAGAAACATTATTTATTTTTAATATATTAATTATCTATTTTATATTTATCTAGATCTTATCTCCAAGATTATAAAAAAATTAATTATCAAGAAAAAATCTTATTGGTTAGAAACATCCTCTATTTTAATATATTAAATATTTATTTTCTATTTATCCAAAATCTTATATCCAAGATTATAATTGAATTTCTAATTCTCAAGAAAAAATCTAATTGGTTGGAAATTTATCTTCTAATATATTAAATATTATTTTATATTTATCCAAATCATATTTCCAAAATTATGATACTATTTTAATTTATATTTATCTTAAATACATTACCTAATGATCATGGTCTCTGTCACATTTATATTTAAATACTCTGCATCTTTCATTCATTAGATAGACTCAATTCTACCAAATTTCTATTCTCCATTAAATGATTTCAAAATTTAACACTCCGTATACTTAGTTCTTCTCATTGCTTTTCCTATGGCCACAGTGACATTTTATACTTTTCTATGATGTTAATTTATTTGTTTTCCTCCATGATCTTTCAATTATGTATTTATGTTAATCTTTATCCATTACTCATATACTTATGTCTATTAAATTTTAATATTTATTTATCATTTACATTCATCTCATGTGCCTAAACTGGTATTTTACTCTTTATCACGATATCGTTTTATTTTTTATATCTTAATTTTCATGATACTTGAAATATATAAATAATAATCTATATCATTTTTTATGTTTTCTTTATTAAATAATAACTTTAATATTTATTCCTCTTATGGTGTTAATTTTCATATTTCTATATATGGTGATTGCATGATTTATTTTTGTATAAGAAGGAATAGATTTATTTGGTGTTAATGGTAAATATTGTTTAAATATTTAATTGTATTATTTTACTTAATTTGTCATTTGGTTTTTATTTCTGTTAAATATTTACTCTTTTCTATATTTTATACACAAGTTTTTTGTTTCTATATATTACGATTTCATCCATTAATTTTGTTTTATAGTTTACTTTCCTTGTTCTCTTTCATATTTTATTTTTTAAAATTTTTTTTTCTATAAGAATGAACATATTATTTAGTCTTAATGGGTATTATATTTTGTTTAATATTTATTTTTACGTTTCTATTTAATCTGCCATTTAGTCTTTATTTCTGTTGAAATACCTATCCTTTGGTTATTTTATGCACCAATTTTATATGTGCATATATCATCTTTTAAAATTTTATTCTACAGTTTAATTATGTTGTTCTTTTTCAAATTCATTTTCTTAAGAAGAAGGGACAATTTTATTTAGTGTTTATAGGTACATATTGAAATAATAATCTCTACCATTTTCTTGTGTTTTCTTTATTAAATAATAAGTTTAATATTTATTCCTCTTATGGTGTTAAATTTTTAGATTTATATGGTGATTGCTTGATTTTGTTTTTCTACGAGAAGGAATAGATTTATTTGATGTTAATGATAATATTTGTTTTAACATTATTTGAAATATTCTATTTGATTTGGCATTTAGTTTTTGTATCTGTTTACATATTTATTATTTTGTATCTTTTATACACCACCTTTTTTGTCCATATATTATAGTTTCATCCATTAATTTGTTTTACAGTTTACTTTTGTTGTTCTTTTTCATATTTCATTCTTTTTTATTTTTTTGTTTTTCTACAAGAGCGAATAGATTTATTTAGTGTTAACTGCTACATATTTCGTTTAACATATATTTGTATGATTCTACTTAATCTGTCATTTAGTTTTTATTTCTGTTTAAGTATTTACCCGTTGTTTATTTTTATGCACCAATTATATATACATATATATTATCATATTTTCAATGTTTAATCTACAATTTATCAAACTTCGTTTTTTTTACAAGAAGGAACATCTTTCTTTAGTGTTAATAGGTATATATTTATTTCTCGGTATGATTCTACTTAATTCATTTAGTTTTTATTTCTATTTAAAACTTACCTTTTTGTATATTATTATACACCATTATATATATATAATATAGTATCATCCGTTAACTTTTTATTTTTAAGTTTAGTTTTGTTGTTCTTTTTTAGATTTCATTTTTTTGTTTACTAATTACGATGTTTTACAAGGTGGAAAGAATGATCATCTTAGTTTCTTGAACTATGTAAATAGGATTCTACTAAATATATAATCATATGGTTTGTAAATCTTTATATTTTCATGTACATATATGTATTTTTACGTGTGTGTAATTCATATGATTTGTAAATATATTTTTACTAAATATATAATCATATGGTTTGTAAATCTTTATATTTTCATGTACATATATGTATTTTTACGTGTGTGTAATTCGAGCTCTTTTCAGAAAAGGTCTACACGGTTGTTTGAATTTTATTTTCTACTTTTGTATAGTTTAATTTAATCAAAAACTTTATAGAGATGTATTAAATTAATAATAAATATAGAGGTTAACTCAATAAAATTTTAATATTATATTTTTAACTATTTTTAGTTATTCGTAGTAAAACTATTATAAAATTTCTTTTTGAATTGAGATATTAAATCTTTTTAGTTCATTGTACTAAATAACTAAAATTCTCACTACTAATATATTAAATTTTTTAGATACTTATTTGTATATTTCAGAATATTCAAATAAGTATCATTTTTTAATATTTTAATTTTATAAATGATAGATCATCAAAATCTACTTAATTGCAATTTTTTTGGAGAAAAATATCTCTTTGAATTTTGAAAAACAAATTATATCATTATAAGCATTTTCTACTTTTTTTATTGGTCGAAAGAAACAAAATAATTAAACAAATAAAAACCTCAAAGTTTACTAAGTTTGTAAAGGTTTTGCAACGTATATATAAATATGGTGAAAAGAAAACTTATCATGTAATTAAATAATAATAAATAAAAGAATTTATAAATACAAAATAGCAATGTTTTTCTTATTGTCCTAAAATAAGGCAAGAATTAATAGTTGAAAATGAAAATTTGATGAATGAACTGTCTGAAATTTAAGAATAATTTAATAAGTTTTCGAAGTATAACAACATATTGCAAGGGGGTTGTAGTAATTTCTTAGTTTTTAACTTGAATTCAGCTCATTCTTTTGATAAACGAGATAAACTCTCATGTTGTGATTCACTTAAAAAAGAAAAAAGAAAAAAAAGAATATAATCTACATATTAGTAAGTTATTGCATTTGAACTTTTTAATTCACTTCATGATGCAAAATATGAATTGTAGAATAATTAATTACTTGAGTTTTTATGGAGATAAAGTTTTATATTTTATCCTTCAAAAATCACTATGAGACATACTATCCGTCGTTTATACTTTACAGTATTATATTGCTTCCAAAAATCCAAAAAATTGAATAAGGAGTAGTATGGTTTGCAAATTGCTCGACGGCTATAGCATATTAACACGGCTCATTTGCTACTTTTTTTTCTTTGTTAAAACTTAGTAGTTATAATTGCCTACTTATATATTTTAATTTATTTTTTATTTTAAATTTTGGCATATTTTGTTTTTTATTATTATAGTTTTGTTTCCTCTCGCTAACCTTTTTTATTAATGTACTCAAGCGATCTAGAAAAATGTATGATAAATATTTGTTGTTTTAACTGTTGATTTATTTTTGTTCAACTTATTCTTTTGTTTTAAGATTAATCTTTCATCTTTTAGGATTTCTTTGAGCCCATGAAAGTATTTTTATTATCAGGGTCGGTGATAATGTTGCTATATTTCTTATTTAATTGAATTTAGTTATTTATCTTTATTTGTTCTTATTTTATTTTGTCATTCATAATAATTAATTTACTCCTTATCTTTTTCGTTCAAAATGAAGAAATGATATTGGAATTTTGAAATTATTTTAAATTATTTTTTCTTTTTATCTTTCATATTTTCTTCTTTCTTTTACCATTTTATTTATCTTTCTTATAATTCATTAAAAGTAAGTTTTTATTTTTTATATTTTATTTCTTTAATATGGAAGCTCATTTTAGATTTATGTATTTTAATATGATTTTTGATAGAAGATGAATTATATAATACAAACAATATATCTAACTAATTCTTTATTTTTTATATTTTTATATAGGGTTGAACATATGTAAAAAAGTATATCTATATATATATATTTAATAGAATATCATAAATGTTGGAAAGTAATCTTCATATAATACAAATTTTAGTAAGTAGAAATATATTGTATATGTAGAAAAATATCTTTGTCAATAATAATCAAAATAGATTAAAAATTCAAAACTACTATATTTTACCTATTAAAAATAAAAATTTAATTTTACTTAAAAAATCTTTATAGCATAATATATTATAAAAATATTATTAAATTGAAAAAAGAAAAATATATAACCGTGCATAGCACGGGGTCTACGCTAGTCTATATATATATATAGCAAAACGATAGTTGACCAAAATTAGTCAATTTTGACTGAATACTAATTTCTGGTGATTTTGAATTTTTTAAATGTTAAGAAAACATCTCGTTGGTTGAAATCTCATACATTTTTAAAATTAAAACTTAAATTTGTATTTATCTAAAAATTCATTTATGCAAGATTAGTGTTTATCTATACTAGATTACACCATCAAAATTAGGATACTAATCAAATTTGTATTTATTTTAAACAATTGATAAAAAAAAATATTTATCTTATGATTAATTATTATTTTTATTTTAATCATATACTTTTTAGTCACTAAACTTATATCAATCTGTTGGTATATCTCATTTAGTAAATTATTAATTTAATTAATCAGGTAAAATCATTATCTTTTACAATGTATATCTTTCATTAATATATGTTTTTGATGATTTTATATTAGTTCATTGATATTGATAAAGTCAGTTTTTAATTTCATTGAAATTAATATTTTTTCTTTTTCTTAGTCTTTTCTGATTGGATTTGATTTTTAACTTTCATTGTTATTTAGGTTTAAAAAGCATAGGCCAATGCTTGATTTGTTTAAAAGATTATGTTACAAAATACATTAGGTCATCCTCTCGCATATAGATGTTTTTTCCTTAGTAAAATAATTTTTCGAATTGTTGCTCTATCAAAATTTTAACATCGAATATATTGTAAGTTTCATAGGTTGGGATTTATTGCAATACAAAATGGCGGTCATACTTGACAGATATATGAATTTTTCAATTTCAAGTTTTGTTTATAATTTTTTTAGAAAATAAAAAGGCTTCTCTATGTATAACATGATAACATAATATTCATTAATGTAAAGGGCAACCTCATAGAGCAGTGCTAGCTTCTTTTTCTGATGCATTTTTTAATGATTTTTTTTTTTGCTATTTGATATCCAATTTCACCACGCTTACGCATTTTTCTTTTTGTGTTTTAGATAATCTTCTTCTTTTTTAATCTTTTCAATATATTTTTACTTTTTTTTTAGTAGAGAACCTTCCATGAAGTATTCTTGATACTTACTTCCTAAAAGTTTTATAATTTTGTTATTTATTTATTTGCTCTTATTATTAATTTGTTAGTATTTACTTAAACTTTATTTTTGAATTATCTTTTTTTTTTCATCATGTTCCATTTCATTCTTTGTTTATTCCATTGATTAATGATTTTTCTATTTAAATATTTACATTTAGGTACATTATTTCGTTCAAATTATTTTCTTTTTAATTTCATAATTCTTTTCAACCGATTGGTCATGATTTCTCTACTTGAACACTAAATGAACATATATTTTTATCTAATAATAGTTCTCATCAATATTTTTTTTTTCAATTTCAATTAAAAAAAGTTTAACTAAAATTTCATTTCTTGCCCTCTTTTCTAGATATGGAGATATAGTTTATATGCTTTTATTTGTATTAATGTTATTCCAATTTTTCAAGTTTTGTTCATTAAATTTCATGTTTATTTATTTAAACTATTATGTAATGATATGTACAGACTAAAAGTATTTGTGATATTTTCTGCACAAAATTTCTTTCGTCCATTTTAGTATTTAGTGATGTTTACATGTAGTTTCATATTAATTTTTCATTCGTAGGTATTTGATATTTTCATTTTATAATTGTTACTATCTACTTATTTCATAATTTAGATGTTCATGGTAGAAATTTCAACTCGATAGACAAATTATTCATTAAAAAGTAATTTGATTACTTTACAAGTTTTTATAATAATATTTGGGCACAAGCTAAACTATTAGAATGTTTTATTATGTGGATATTGCTCTACATCTTACAATTGTAGCATTCAGAATTTCTTAGTATGCATATGTTTTCTTAGCATATAATTTAGAAATATAAATATCTCTACTTTTTATTAATTATAAATGTTGTTCTATTTATGTTTTATGAAGAAAATCAAAAGTGATACTATATTTTTTCCTTTCAGAAACTTGATTGCAAAAGGGACAATTTATTACGAATTATATTTTTTTTCTAAGAGAAGTCCGTTTATATCATTAGGGCATATGATAGTATCATAATGTATTCACATTTATTATGTTTGATGGCGTGTCAATAGTCAAGTTTCGTGAGAGTGTGTATGGAGATTAACATTGACAAAAGCAAATGAAACTAATAAAATTATAGATAAAATTATATGAAATTAATAAGTTCAATATCAAGTGAAAAATAATGACTTCAAATTGAAAATTCAACATGATAAAAGAAAGTATTCATTCAAAGGTAACTCGATGATGTTACAGTATATATGATGATTACTGGACATGAATCCAACTACTAGAAATTTTTTATTATGTTATTGTATATTTCGTATTGTTAGCATATGCTTTATTTGTTCTTAGTTTCATAAACTTTATTAAAATGGATCATTTAATACGAATCACATTTTTTTACGAGAATTTATATCATAAGGTAATAAGATAATATCTTTTATATAATGTCTTTTATTAATTGAATAAGAAAATATATATAATATTTAAAACTTATAAAATAATTTTAATTTCTCAATGTATGATAATATGTTCATATACTATTGTTATTTTCAAAATGTTCTGTAGATAAACGTAGTAAAGAATTAAACATTGAGTTTTGTATAAATAAATTTGCACTATTGTATATAGTAAAATGGTCATTAAAATATGACATACCATTATGTAGATATTTCAAATTTATTAAAAGATTATAAAATTTATAAATTTCCGTGCATAGCACGGGATTCATGCTAGTATATATATATAGCAAAACGATGGTTGACCAAATTGGTTCAATTTTGACCAAATACTTTTTTCTGATGTTTTTGAATTTTTTAATTACCAAGAAAAAATCTCATTGGTTAGAAACATTATTTATTTTTAATATATTAGGTACTTATTTTGTATTTATCCAGAATCTTATCTCCAAGATTTATAGAAAAATTATCAAGAAAAAAGTCTTATTGGTTAGGAATCATCTATTTTAAACATATTAAATATTTATTTTGTATTTATCCAAAATTATAAATTAATTTTTAATTATCAAGAAAAAATCTAAATAATTGGAAACATTATCTTTTAATATATTAAAATATTATTTATATTTATCCAAATCATATCTCCAAAATTATGATACTATTTTAATTTTTATATATCTTAAATTATTACCTAATGATCATGGTTTCCATCACATTTGTATTCAAATACTCTGCATCTCTCATTTATTAGATAAACTCAAGTCTATCAATTTTCTACTCTCCATTAAATGATTTTAAAATTTAACACTTCATATACTCAATTATTCTCATTGCTTTTTCTAGGCTCCAGTGACATCTTACACTTTTTTATGGTAATTTTTTTTCCATGATCTTTCAATTATGTTAATTTTTATCCTTTACCCATATACTTATGTCGATTAAATTTCAATATTTTTACACTCATCTCATGTGGCTAAATTGATGTTTTACTCTTAATCATGATGTCGTTTTATTTCTTATATCTTACTTTTCGTGATACTTAAAATATTGAAATAATAATCTATACCATTTTCTTATGTTTTCTTTATTAAATATAATTTTAATATTATTCTTCTTATGGTGTTAATTTTTCGATTTCTATGGTGATTGCTTGATTTGTTTTTAGACAAGAAGGGATATATTTTTTTGGTGTTAATGATAAATATTACTTTTGAACATTTATTTGTATTATTCTACTTAATTTATCATTTAGTTTTTTTCCTATTTAAGTATTTACTTTTTCCTATCTTTAACACCAGTCTTTTTGTTTCTATATGTTATGGTTTCATCCATTAGTTTTGTTTTATATTTTACTTTCTATGTTCTTTTTCATATTTCATTTTTTTTTAGTTTTTGTTTTTCTACAAGTATGAACAAATTATTTAGCGTCAATGGATATTATATTTTGTTTAACATTTATTTATATGATTCTACTCAATTTCTATTTAGTCTTTATTTATGCTGAAATATCTATTATTTGTTTATTTTATACACCAATTTTATATAAATTTATATATACATATATATATATCATCTTTAAGTTTTTATTCTACAGTTTAATTTTGTTGTTCTTTTTCAAATTCCATTTGCTTTACAAGAAGGAACAAATTTTTGTAGTGTTTATAGGTATATATTGATGTGTTTTTTTTTTTATTAAATAATAATTTAATATTTATTCCTCTTATGGTGTTAAATTTTAAGGTTTCTATGGTGATTGCTTGATTTTGTTTTTACTACAATAAGGAATAGATTTATTTGATGTAATATTTTGTTTTAACATTTATTTTAATAGTCACTCTTTTATATCATTTATGCACCAATTTTTTTTCATATATTATAGTTTCATCCATTAATTTATTTTATAGTTTATTTTTGTTGTTCTTTTTTATATTTTATTCTTTTTTTGTTTTTGTTTTTCTAAAAGAACGAACAGGTTTATTTAGCGTTTATAGGTACATATTTCGTTTAACATTTAATTGTATGCTTCTACTTAATTTGTTATTTAGTTTTTATTTCTGTTTAAGTATTTACCCTTAGTTAAGCTTTATGCACCAAGTTTATATATCTATATATATATATATTATTATTTGTTCAATTTTATTCTACAGTTTAATTTTGTTGTCCTTTTTCAAACCTCATTTTTTTACAAGACGAAACATATTTCTTTAGTGTTAATAGATACATATTTATTTCTTTGTATGATTCTACTTAATTTATCTGACATTTAGTTTATATTTCTATTTAAAATTTATCATTTTGTATATTTTTATACACCATTATATATTATAGTTTCATCCATGAAATTTTTAATTTTAAGTTTAATTTTGTTGTTCTTTTTCATATTTCATTTTTTTGTGTACTAATTATGATGTTTTACAAGATGGAAAAGAATGATCATTTTCGAAAAACAAATTATATCATTATAAACACTTTTTCCTTTTAAATTGGTCGAACGAAACAAAAAGTAAAATAAATAAAAACCTCAAAGTTCACTAAGTTTGTAAAAGTTATGCAACATATATATAAATATGGTGAAAACAAAACTTATTTTTTTAATTATTTAATAATTAATAAAAGAATTTATAAATAAAATATACCAAATGTTTTTTTATTATCCTAAAATAAAGCAAGAATTAATAGTTGAAAATGAAAATTTGATGAATGATTTTTTTGAATTTAAGAATAATTTAATAAGTTTCGAAATATAACAATATATTGTAACGGAATTGTAGTAATTTCTTAATTTTTAACTTGAATTTAACTCATTCTTTTGATAAATGAGATCCTATGTTGTGATTTGCTTTTTTCAAGAAGGAAAAAAAATATAATTTACATATTAGTAAGGTTATTACATTAAACTTTTTAATCACTTCATGGAAAATATGAACTATATAATAATTAATCACTTAGTTTTAGGGAGATAAAGTTTCATATTTTATCCTTCAAAAGTCACAATAAGACATACTATCCGCCGTTTATACTTTACAGTGTTATATTACTTTCAAAAGTCCCAAAAATTGAACAGGGAGTAGTATGGTTTCCAAATTGCTCGAAGGCTAAAGCAAATTAATACTGCCCGTTTATTATTATTATTATTATTATTATTATTATTATTATTATTATTATTATTATTATTATTATTATTGTTAAAACTTAGTAGTTATAAGTGCCTAGTTATACATTTCAATTTATTTTGTAATGTAATTTTTTGAATGTTTTATCTTTTATGGTTGTAGTTTTTTTTTTTTCTTTTTTCTCTTGCTATCCTTTTTTATTAATGTATTTAGACTTCTAGAAAAATATATGATAGATATTTGTTGTTTTAACTGTTGATTTAATTTTGTTCAGCTCATTCTTTTATTTTCACATTAATCTTTCGTCTTCTAGGATTTCTTTGCGCTGATGAAAATATTTTTATTCTCAGGATCGGCGATAATGTTGCTATATTTATGATTTAATTGAATTTAGTCGTTCTATGTTTATTTATTCTTATTTTATTTTGTCATTCATGATATTAATTTACTCATTATCTTTTTCATTCAATATGATGAAATGATATTGGGAATTTGAAATTATTTGAAATTAATTTTTTTTTGTTTTTTTTTTAACCATTTTAGTTATCTTTCTTATAACTCCTTAAAATCGAGTTTCTATTTTTCTTTATATTTTATTTTTTTAATATAAAAAATTATTTTAGATTTATGTATTTTAATAGGAGTTTTTGTGGAAGACGAACTATATAATACAAAAATTATATTTAATTAATTCTTTATTTTTTATATTTCTATAAAAGGTTGAACATATGTAAAACGTATATATATATTTAATAGAATGTTATAACTGTTTGAAAGTAATACTTATATAATAAAAAATTTAGCAAGTAAAAAATATATTATGTATGTAGAAAAATATTTTTGTGAATAATAATCAAAATAGATTAAAAATTCAAAACTAAAATATTTTACCTAGTAAAAAAAAATATTTTACGTAAAAGATTTTTATAGCATAATAAATTATAAAATATTATCAATGAAATATATATATATATATATATATATATATATATATAACCGTGCATAGCACGGGTTCTACGCTAATCTATATATATAGCAAAACGATGGTTGACCAAATTGGTTCATTTTTGACCAAATACTTTTTTCTGATGTTTTTGAATTTTTAATTACCAAGAAAAAATCTCATTGGTTAGAAATATTATTTATTTTTAATATATTAGGTATTTATTTTGTATTTATCCAGAATCTTATCTCCAAGATTTATAGAAAAATTATCAAGAAAAAATCTTATTGGTTAGGAATCATCTATTTTAAACATATTAAATATTTATTTTGTACTTATCAAAAATTATAAATTAATTTTTAATTATCAAGAAAAAATCTAAATGGTTGGAAACATTAGATTTTAATATATTAAATATTATTTATATTTATCCAAATCATATATCTAAAATTATGATACTATTTTAAATTTTATATATCTTAAATCATTACCTAATGATCATGGTTTCCATCACATTTGTATTCAAATACTCTGCATCTCTCATTTATTAGATAAACTCAAGTCTACCAATTTTCCACTCTCCATTAAATGATTTTAAAATTTAACACTTCGTATACTTAATTATTCTCATTGCTTTTTCTAGGCTCCAGTGACATCTTACACTTGTCTATGGTATTTTTTTTTCCATGATCTTTCAATTATGTCAATTTTTATCCTTTACCCATATACTTATGTCGATTAAATTTCAATATTTTTACACTCATCTCATGTGGCTAAATTGATGTTTTACTCTTAATCATGATGTCGTTTTATTTTTTATATCTTAATTTCCGTGATACTTAAAATATTGAAATAATAATCTATACCATTTTCTTATGTTTTCTTTATTAAATATAATTTTAATATTATTCTTCTTATGGTGTTAATTTTTCGATTTCTATGGTGATGGCTTGATTTGTTTTTATACAAGAAGGGATAGATTTTTTTGGTGTTAATGATAAATATTACTTTTGAACATTTATTTGTATTATTCTACTTAATTTATCAGTTAGTTTTTTTTCTGTATAAGTATTTACTTTTTCCTATCTTTAACACCAATCTTTTTGTTTCTATATGTTATGGTTTCATCCATTAAATTTGTTTTAAATTTTACTTTTGATGTTCTTTTTCATATTTCATTTGTTTTTAGTTTTTGTTTTTCTACAAGAATGAATAGATTATTTAGCGTCAATGGATATTATATTTTGTTTAACATTTATTTATATGATTCTACTCAATCTCTATTTAGTCTTTATTTCTGCTGAAATATCTATTATTTATTTATTTTATACACCAATTTTATATAGATTTATATATATATATATATACATATATATATATATCATCTTTAAGTTTTGTAAAACTTAGTAGTTATAAGTGCCTATTTATAAATTTCAATTTATTTTGTAATGTAATTTTTTGAATGTTTTATCTTTTATGGTTATAGTTTTTTTTTTCTTTTTTCACTTGCTATCCTTTTTTATTAATGTATTTAGGCTTCTAGAAAAATGTATGATAGACATTTGTTGTTTTAACTGTTGATTTATTTTTGCTCAGCTCATTATTTTGTTTTCACATTATTCTTTCATCTTTTAGGATTTCTTTGCGCTGATGAAAGTATTTTTATTCTCAGGATCGGCGATAATGTTGCTATATTTATGATTTAATTGAATTTAGTCATTTTATGTTTATTTATTCTTATTTTATTTTGTCATTCATGATATTAATTTACTCATTATCTTTTTCATTCAATATGATGAAATGATTTTGGAATTTTGAAATTATTTTAAATTATTATTATTAGTTTTTTTTACCATTTTAGTTATCTTTCTTATAACTCCTTAAAAGTGAGTTTCTATTTTTTCTTTATATGTTATTTTTTCAATATGGAAAATTATTTTAGATTTATGTATTTTAACAGGAGTTTTTATGGAAGACGAACTATATAATACAAAAATTATATTTAATTAATTCTTTATTTTTTATATTTCTGTAAAAGGTTGAACATATGTAAAACGTATATGTATAGTTAATAGAATGCCATAACTGTTTGAAAGTAATACTCATATAATACAAATTTTAGCAAGTAAAAAATATATTATATATGTAGAAAAATGTTTTTGTGAATAATAATCAAAATAGATTAAAAATTCAAAACTACTATATTTTACCTATTAAAAAAATTATTTTACGTAAAAGATTTTTATAGCATAATAAATTATAAAATATTATCAATGAAATATATATATATATATATATATATATATATATATAAGTGTGCATAGCACGGGTTCTATGGTAGTCTATATATATATATAACAAAACGAAATTTGATCACAATTGAGTCAATTTTGACTCAATTCTCAATTTTTAGAATTTTAATTTTTTTAATTACTAAGAAAAAATTTCATTGATTGGATATTTCATTTCATTTAAATTAATTCAAAATTTGGATTTATCTAAACAAATTCACCTGTCCAAAATCTTATCTTCAAGTTTTAGATACTAAATTAATTTATGTTTATCTTAAATAAATTCATATTTTAGGATTATGTTTTACTTTTTAGTTATTAGAAATTTTCATTGGTTAAAAACCTTTCCTTTTATTTATCTAAATCAATTTACTTATTAAATTAAAGTTTAAGAATATATTGCATATCTATACACGAAAGAATGTAAGCACTTTTTCTTCTGGGTATATGTTTTGCCAAATTTTAAATTTTGATATTTCTGCATTTTATTATCAAAATCATTTGTTGGCTTTATCGAAAACCTAATAAACATTCTAAGTGATATAATAAATGCCGCATGTATCCCTAGCCTACATGTCGGATTATGTATAATTTGAAAATAAAGATATTTATCTCTAATTTTTTATCTATTCAACCACACACCCTTGATATTAGTTTTTAATTTTTGTTGTTCCTTATCACCACTCTGTTGTGATAGGTTTGATTTTGCTTTTCTTTTTGTTTTCTTTTGAACAAAAGCAAAAGGCGATTTTATTATATGTACGTTGGCATCAAAGGTTTCGTACAGGATTCCCTAGCTAGTCTTGGATACATGAAACTCAAATCCTGTTCTAAGATGTTTGACAAAAAAACCGGGCATGATTGGTAAACAAAATGTTGAAATCTATATGCTGCAGCAAGCTTTGCCAAAGCATCTGCTGCCCGGTTGGCTTTTCTTGGACAAAATGTAATTTGAACTTCTTCAAAATCAGTCAATATCTTCTGGCAATCCCTCTGCAGCATTGTGAGATGTTTGGGCGGAAGTGCTGCCCTGCACAAAATGTTAATAACAAAATTAGAATCAGTTTCAATTATGAGTGTGTGATTCCTTGCATTTTTGCAAGAGTTAAGCCAATTTTGCATGCCCATAGTTCTGCAGTGGAGTTTGTGTTGATGCCAGTGGAATGAGCAAAAGCCAGTAAGAAATGTCCATCTTGATTTCTGAAAATTCCTCCATTTCCTGACCAACCTGGATTGCTATAAGAAAAAACCGTCAATGTTTAATTTTACCCAGTTTGTGGGTTTTTTTTTTTTTTTTTTTTTTTTTTTTTTTTTTTCCAAATTACCCAAGTCACAATAGTTTTCTTATGAATAGAAGGAGTAATTGTTGGCATGATTTGTTTTATAGCTCTCCAGTTTTGTTGATTATTATTGGTTCTGTTCTAAAAAATGGCACTATTTCTTACCTTCCAGATGTACCAGTATGCGATAGCAATAAGCATTTGTTTTTCTGGATTTCTCCTCCAAGAATGCAGAATAGTGATAATATTGAGGTTAGATATAGACAATATGTCAGGGATGTGAGTAGAAATCAGAGAATGAAACAACTTACATTGAGTATAGATGTGTGCAATTGAATCACATGGATTTTGACATAAAGTACACTTGGGTGATAGTATTCTGTGGCGATGAAATAAAAACTTTACAGTTGGAAGAGAAAGATGACATGTGAGCCATATATGGAATAGAATTCTTGGTGGCACTTTCATTTTCCATAGAGACATCCATGGTAAGCTAGCAGATGAGTTGAATCGGGTCGAATTTAGCAAGTAGTAATAAGCAGATTTAAGACTAAATTTTCCCTTTAAATTCCATGCCCAGCTAGGAAAATCTGAGGTGGGGAAATGTGGTATTGGGATGGCTAAAATCTTTATAAGTATATCAAAAGGAAGAATTGCTTGTAAGCGAGGGGTATTCCAGATATTACCATGCATTATAAAATAATTAACATTGATGTTTTCTAAGGAGTGAGGGATGTAATCAACCAAGTCTTTAATAAAGAAATTTCCAACCCACTTATCATTCCAGAATTTAATCTGCTCTCCGTTTCCTACTACCCAATGTGTTGAAGCCTTGACTAGTTCAATCTGTTGAGACAGATTTTTCCACAGCCAGCTATGATGGGGTTTGTAGGTAGATTGAATAAAAGAAGTTTGTGGGAAATATTTATGTTTGAAAAGGTTAAGAAAAAGTGAACCATCGTCTATTTGAAGTATCCAACTTTGTTTAAGAAGATATGCTGTGTTTAATAAACGCGTATCTCTCAGTCCTAAGCCCCCATCTTCTTTAGAGAGAATCACAGTTTTCCAGTTAATAAGACTAATCTTTCTCTCATTCGATTTCGCATTCCAAAGAAATTTCTTTTGAAGAGAATTTATCTTGTTATGAATACAAGATGGGAGTTTAAATAAAGACATGTAATGGTTTGCTTTGGAAACAAGACCACTACGAATAAGAACTAATCTGCCAGCATAAGATAACGATTTATTATACCAAAGATTTATTGTATTTTCTAATTTGTCAAGGATATCATAAAACATATATTTGTTGATACGATTGGTGGTGAAAGTCAAACCAAGATATTTATTTCTAGTAGGATTAGGAGACAAATTTAAAGAATTAGCAATCTCTCATTGAATCAAAGGGGGTGTATATTTAGAAAACAAAATATTAGACTTCTCCCAACTAATTGGTTGCCCTGAAGATAGGCTAAATTCTTGGAAAATCCTTTGACCACAAGATATAGTTTTATTGTTACCTTTAAGAAAAAGAAGGCAATCATCCGCAAAGGTAAGAATCGGTATGGGGTATTTATTATTAGAGAAATTCATAGCGTCAATCTTATGAGTTTGATGTTCTTCTAGGAGTTTATATATTAACGGTTCTAGGCATAAAATAAAAATATATGGAGATAGAAGGTCCCCTTGCCTCAACCCTCTCAACGGAGACCATTTAGAGGACAAATTCTTATTAACAGATAATTTAAAAGAGGTAGAAGAAATACAAGTCATAATCTTATCAACAAATAAAGGAGGGAAATTAAACTTAAGCAAAACAAATTTTATAAAAGGCCACTCTAATTTATCGTAAGCCTTAGCTAAGTCAAGTTGAAGAGCCATATAGTGAAGCTTTTTATTTCTTTTACGTTTAAGAGTGTAGAGTATTTCATGAGCTAGGAAAAGATTATCAGTAATATGATGATTAGAGACAAATGCATTTTGAAAAGGAGAGATAATACCATTCAGCAAATAAAATATTAGAAATAATTTTATATATGACATTGCATAAACTGATTGGACGAAAATGAGAGGCTTGTATGGGATTCTTCCTTTTAGGAATAAGAATAATAGTAGTTTCATTAATAAATGGAGGAAGAAAACCAGAAGTAAAAAAAATTAGAATTAAAGGAACAACCGAATCTTTAATATCTGTCCAAAAAGTTTTGTAATAATAACCATCAGGGCCTGGAGCCTTTTTGATAAAGCAGTCCAAATATCTTTCTCAGTGACATTAAGGTTAAGAGTATCCTGCTGTTGTGATGAAACCGTAGCCTAACCTCATTAAAAAATGAAAAGTCAGTTGGGCTACTAGTATTATTAGATTGGGCTTGTAGAAATTCCTTAAGATGTGACATAATATCTGTAGGATTAGTAATCCATGTATTGTTAGAGTCTTTGTGGCCCAAAATACGTGAAAGAATGAAAGAAAGCCGAATTAAGGTCACCATAATTCTTCCAATTTAATGTGGTTCGTTGTTTCCAGTATTGTTCTCTATATATAAGGAGACGATTAAGAGCCAGTCGAATATCCTTTTCTTTATGGAGGAGGGTATCAGTAGGGGCACAAGAAATATTAATGTTTATGGTATCTAATTCCTTTTTTAAGACATGGATCTGATTATCAATATTACCCAAATTGTGTCTTTTTCAATATCTAGCCCTTTTAACAAACCTATAATATTTATGCTGAAAATCAGCCTCTAATGATGAATAATTGCTACATTTCCAAGATTCAGAAACAATATGCTAAAGGTCTAATTTTTCTATAAATATGTGGATCTGTGTCATTAAAATGGGAGAATGATCAGATAAACAGGGTCTTGATTTTCCTCTTCCAGTTGATAAACATTTTTTTTAGTAGTTCTCCTTACAAAGGAGAGTTGATTCATTTAGCCTCATTTAATTGTTGTGAGCTTAAAGTTGTTCAATAATATTTTACTTTTATATCTTACTATTAATTTTATACGCTTACCATTAAAATCATGCATAGCATGGGTTCTATGTTTTATTAATTAAACATGTTTACCTGAAAAAAGTTCACATACTTTCTGATATCATTCATGAATTACAAAAATAGATCTTATTTAGTATTTCATTAAAGTTTATTATTAGTTAGAAAAACTATTAGCAATGGAGAAAAAGGACATATTTTCAGTTGAATTTTGGGTACGATTTCTCTTTCACTAAATGGATACGTACTGTGCAGGTGCAGTGATGGATTCATCGAGATAACCCAAGAGCTTCGTACTCCGTAGGTAGGGGAGGAGCTGGGCACGCCATATGAGAAAATTGGTCTTCGTGAGACGGATTGTGACAGCATGGTGAAGGGGGATAGGAGCAAAAGCAGTCGCCATAGGAGATGGGATCAAGCCTGAGAAAGTGGAGGGGGAGGAAGTTTCGGAGGAGGAGGATGAAGTTGTGCTTGGCTCTGATACCATGATAAAATGTATAGTGCTGAATGCATTCCACTATGCATGGTCACTCATATATATAGAGGTGAGATTACAAGGAAAGTTATATGAACAGAAGGAAGGAGGCGCAACTCCAGGAATAGATAGAGGCGTAACTCAAGGAATAGATGATTCCCTTCGATCTATAGATATACACTTCTATGTTTAACAGATTATTCTACAGTATCTATGATATTAATTAATCAGAACGAGCCCAACTACTAGAATTATTTTATTATGTCTATACTGATATCATATTATGTTCATAGCATTTCAAATTTCTTTTTGTACATGTGTTCTTAGCATATACTTTAGAAATATATATATGAACATATCTTTACTTTTTATTAGTTTCAAACATTGATAAAATTTATTTTCTATAAAGAAAATAAAAGATGATACTAATGCTTTTTTTCCCCTTTCAGAAACTTTGTATACAAAAGGGATAATTTATTACAAATTGTATTTTTTAAGAGAAATCTATTTATATCACAGGGTACATATGATAGTATCTATTATTAATGTTTTTAAATATTAATATTTGTTACTTTACTAAAAAAGATATTAATTGAATAAGAAAATTTATATAGTATTTGAAACTTATTGAATTTTTTAATGTCTAAAACTGTGATAATCTTCTATGATTATTTTTAAAATATTCAGTAAATAAACTTAGTAAACATTCAATATTTGGTTTTGTATACATTAGTTTAATCATATTAAATAATATAAGAAGGTCATTAAAATATGACATACATTTCTATAATTTAAAATTTATGAAAACACTATAAAATTTGTAAATGTTGGTGCATAGCACGAGTTTCATGCTAGTATGTATATAGCAAAATGATAGTTGATCACAATTAGACTAATTTCGATCAAATACTAATTTTTGGTAATTTTGAATTTTTTAATTAATCAGAATGCGTTTCATTAGTTAAAAATCTTATATATTTTTAAATTAAAAATTAAATTTTTATTTATCTAAAGAAATCCTATATTCAAAATTAGTGTTTATCTATACTATATTATACCATCAAAATTAGGATACTAATTCAATTTGTATATACTTTAAACAAATTCAAATTTTAGGATTAATCTTTTTTATACAAATTCAAATTTTAGGATTAATCTTTTATCATTTTTTTATTATCACTAATCACTTATTTTTATTTTAATCGTATACTTTTCGATCACAACCATATATGGTATATCTCATTCAGTAAATTTTTAATTTAATTAATTAGGTAAAATCGTTATTCTTTACAATTGATATCTTTCATTAAAACAATTTTTATTGGTTGATCAATACTAATAGATAGGGAAAAAATCAAGCAGGCCCAATATCGGCCCAATAAGCTTGGCCCTAGACAGAAGTGGATGGCCCAAGGTTGTCAAACCCGTAATCTCGCCGCCCAGGACACAGACGGCCCAATGTGTAAGGAGTGAGCCCAGATGGGTGAAGTGGCTATAGGCCTAAGGACGGGGGCACACGCCTCTATTCAATCGAGAAGAGGAGTGAGGCCCAAGAGCGTAGCTAGCCTCACCCAGGCCAACCCAGCTCAAGGTGGAGAGCATCCAGGCCCGAAGTCCATGAGGTTTGCCAGCAAGGTTGCAGACGTTTAAGTCACCCTCCAACATGGATTGATACCCGAATTCCGAGAAAGGCTCAATGAGGAGTTGAGCGCCTTTATTACAAGCACAATCCACGCGTGAGGGAGCAATCCGCTTGTTTCCCCGGGCTTGAGGAGTCCTCTCTCGACTGCCTTCCAGAGTCCTTCAGCTCGAGAGGACTCTTGCATCTATAAATACAAGGTCCTTACCCTTAAAATGGGTAACGTATTCTAAGGCATACACATTGCATACTCATTTCATGTTATACCTTACACGATCATATTCTTCAACCTTATCGTGCTTTCAATTTATTTTCCTTTTCCAACAAATTACTTACTTGAGCGTCGGAGTGCTAACATCTTTTTTGAAGGTCCCCTTTTCTACATAGTCCAACATTCGAGTTGGGATTCTCTGGCCCAAGGTCATCTCCCTAACTGAGCAGATTTTGCTAACATCAGGTGGCGCCGTATAAAACAAACCGGTTTCTTCACAGAGGGTTTACACATACCAGTCAAAGAAACCGGTGTATTCATGGAGCATTTCCACATGCGCTTACTTGACTATTTTTTTTATACTCATCCTTCTGATAAAATAGTTTGGTTCGAAAAAAGTACTACAATTATTTTGTTATTCTTTTTTTCTAATAAAAAATATATTCTATAGCCTCATAATTTCATTAGATGCCAGCTTCCTTTTCAATATTATTGTTAGTTCTCAACAATAGGTTAGTTTCGACACAAGGAGTAAATGGCTTTTGTTATTCAAAGAAACTGGTTTCTTCACAGAGGGTTTACACATACCAACCAAAGAAACCAGTTCATTCAAGGAGCATTTTTACATGCGCTTCCTTGAATTTTTTTTTACTCTTCCTTCTGATAAAATAGTTAGGTTTTGAAAAAAGTACTACGATTAGATTCGTATTCTTTTTTTCTAATAAAGAAAACATTCTAAGACTCATAATTTCATTAGATGCCAGCTCCCTTTTCAATATTACTATTACTTCTCAACAATAGGTTAGTTTCGACCCAAGGAGTAAATGGCTTTTGTTATTCAATGAAATTGATTTCTTCACAGAGGGTTTACACATACCAGTTAAAGACACCGGTGTATTCATTGAGCATTTTCACATGCGCTTCCTAGACTATTTTCTCATACTCTTCCTTTTGATAAAATAGTTTAGTTCGAAAAAAGTACTACAATTATTTTCGTATTCTTTTTTTTTTCTAATTAAAAAAATATTCTAAGCCTCATAATTTCACTAGATGCCAGCTTTCTTTTCTATATTACTGTTACTTCTCAACAATAGGTTAGTTTCGACACAAGTAAAGGAGTAAATGACTTTTGTTATTCAAAGAAACCGGTTTCTTCATAGAGGGTTTACACATCCCAACCGAAGAAACTGGTTTATTCACGGAGATTTTCCACTGCGCTTCCTTGATTTTTTTTATACTCTTCTTATGATAAAATAGTTTCGTTTCGAAAATAGTACTACGATTAGATTCATATTCTTTTTTTTTTTCTTTCTGATAAAGAAAATATTCGAAGCCTCATAATTTCATTAGATTCCAGCTTCATTTTCAATATTACTGTTACTTATCAACAATAGGTTAGTTTCGACAGAAGTAAAGGAGTAAATGGCTTTTGTTATTCAAAGAAACCGAGATTTTTTTTCTTGGAGAATTTTACATGCGCTTCCTTGACTATTTTTTTTATACTCTTCCTTCTAATAAATAGTATGGTTTCGAAAAAAGAACTACGGTTAGATTTGTATTATTTTTTTCTAATAAAGAAAATATTTTAAGCCTCATAATTTCATTAGATGCCACCTTCCTTTTCAATATTACTGTTACTTCTCAACAATAGGTTAGTTTCGACACAAGAAGTAAACGGCTTTTGTTATTCTTGTTAGAATAGGTGACCAGAAAGCCAATAAGTTTGGCATTTTGTAAACTATTTGACAACTCTATGTAATATTATGTAATGAATAAAATGAGTGTTTATTACCATTGATATTTCCTTTGTTGTGCTCATTTTCCATATGTTAAATACTATTTTACATATATCACAATATAGCCAGCAGACCACGATTAACAACTCATGCAGTTGGTCCACGCATTGAGTGACATTTTGGCTTATTTTGAAAAGTTTAATCATTGTAACTTGTTTAATAAAAATATATTATTCGTCGTGAATTAAATAATTTTGACTTGATGCTAACTTTTTGTGGTTTTTATTATCTAAACAAATTCATCTTAATTAAAGAACGATTATACTTGAAAAATGTATGAATTTTTATTTTTAATTTTTGTGTATAATTATTTTTTCAATATAACATAGCTTTTGAACGTATGTTGAAACGATTTTTTTTTGTTTAGTCCAAATAAATTATTTTAAAACTTACAATTTTATTTTTTTTTATGTTTTTTTCATAAAATTGAGATTTTTAATTATTTTCAAATTTATTTTAATATTTCTTTAAGATTATTTTGTCCTTTTCTTTTCTTTTGTCTTTACATATCTTTTTTGCTATAACATGATAAGATATTTTTCATCAATTTATTTCCCTCATGCATTACCCAATTGAATTTTTAATTGTTTTTCTTTTTTATTTCCACTTTTGCATATTTTTTAAGTTTTCCTCTTTGTGTTTTAGTTAATCTTCTTCATCTTTTCAATATTATTTGTTTTTTCTTTTTTTTGACGAATCTAGCATGAAATATTTTTCTTTACTTTTAAAAGGTTTTGTAATTTTATAATTTTTTTTTTATTCATTCTTAGTATTTACTCTAACTTAAATTTTTATGTTTTAATTATTTTTTTTCCTTCATGTTTCACCGATTGATTTTGTTTGTCTCACTAATTAATAATTTCTTATTTAAATATTTACCTTTAGCTGAAGTATTAGTTTCTTTTTAATTTCATATTTTGTTTACATCAATATTCATGATTTCTGTCTAATAATAATTCATAACTTTTTCTTTCAATTTATTACAAAAAGCTGACAAGCCTTGCATTTCTTGCCGTCTTTTTAATGTGGTCATGGAGATATGGTCAAGATTTTTTTTACTTAAATTAATTTGCTATAAGTTTTTGATTGAATGAATATATATATATATATGGTTTTGTTCATCAAAATTCATGTCTATTTATTTAAAACTCTTATTAGTCATATGTATAGACTAGCAAGAAATTTATATGATATTAAATCTACCATTTTTCCTTCGTCCAATTTTAGTATTGTGCAATGTTTATGTATAATTTCATATTAATTTTCCTATTTCAAAATTATATTGATTATACTTCAATCATATTTCTTGATTTTCCTCTTCCACTTGATAAACATTTTTTTTAATAGTTCTCCTTACAAAGGAGAGTTGATTCATTTAGCCTCATTTAATTGTTGTGAGTTTAGAGTTGTTCAATAATATTTTACTTTTATATCTTACTATTAATTTAGTACTCTTATCATTAAAATCGTGCATAGCATGGGTTCTATGCTTTATTAATTAAACATGTTTATCTGAAAAAAGTTCACATACTTTCCGATATCATTCATGAATTACAAAAATAGATCTTATTTAGTATTTCATTAAAGTTTATTATTAGTTAGAAAAACTATTTGCAATGGAGAAAAAGGACATATTTTCAGTTGAATTTTGGGTAAGGTTTCTCTTTCACTAAATGGATACTTGCACTCTTAAATGGTGTATAATCTTTTGTATGTATTTTTTAATTTTAATTTATATAACTTTATATCTTGATATTTTTTTATTTTAGGATGATCGATTTTTTATATTTATTATCTCTAATAAGGTGCTAAAAATTAAAATTTATGAGACTAGGCATGGAGATTAAAATTTATGAGGGGATTATTTGTTCTATTTTTCGACCTTTGAAAGTAAATGGAGCTAACAAGAATATAAAGTAAAATTATCAGCAGTTAATGAGTTCGTTAACAAGAAGAATGATTACGTTAGGGTAGAAATTTGATAAAAAGAATTATTTATTAAACCGTTTTGGTATCTTATTGAACAAAAAGGGTGTTCCTCCATTGATCAAGAATTTTGATTTTCGGGAAGTATCATGATCATCCAATAAGAAGGGTTTCTAAAATAACTTGATTATTCTACAGTATCTATGATAATTAATTAATCAGAACAAGCCCAACTACTAGAATTTTTTTATTATGTCTATACTGATATCATATTATGTTCATAGCATTTCGAATTTCTTTTTGTACATGTGTTCTTAGCATATACTTTAGAAATATATATGAACATATCTTTACTTTTTATTAGTTTCAAATATTGATAAAATTTATTTTCTATAAAGAAAATAAAAGACGATACTAATGCTTTTTTTCCCCTTTCAGAAACTTTGTATACAAAAGGGATAATTTATTACAGATTGTATTCTTTAAGAGAAATCTATTTATATCACAGGGTACATATGATAGTATCTATTATTAATGTTTTTAAATATTAATATTTGTTACTTTACTAAAAAAGATATTAATTGAATAAGAAAATTTATATAGTATTTGAAACTTATTGAATTTTTTAATGTCTAAAACTATGATAATCTTCTAAGGTTATTTTCAAAATATTCAGTAAATAAACTTAGTAAACATTCAATATTTGATTTTGTATACATTAGTTTAATCATATTAAATAATATAAGAAGGTGATTAAAATATGACATACATTTATATAATTTAAAATTTATGAAAACACTATACAATTTGTAAATGTTGTAGGATGCAAGCTTGCCGTGCCATATCTCATATAGCGTTTGGGTCAATACACTGGTTGGCGCCAAATTTAACAACTTGTCTGCCGTTTCCAATGCATAGCCCCAAAAGGACAAGGGCAATTTGGTAAAACTCATCATGGATCGAACCATGTCCAACAGGGTTCGATTCCTCCTTTCAGAGACACCATTCAATTGTGGTGTCTCGGGAGGTGTCCATTCTGATATTATACCATTTTCTTTTAGATAATTAAGGAACTCGGTACTAAGGTATTCTCCGCCTCGGTCTGACCGTAGGACTTTAATTTTGCAGTTGGTTTGGTTCTCCACTTCAAGTCTGAATTCTTTAAACCTCTCAAGAGCTTCAGACTTGTACCTCATCAGGTAAACATAACCATACCGTGAATGATCATCGGTAAAGGTTATGAAGTAGGAGAACCCACCTCGGGCCTGCGTCCTTAGTGGTCCACATACGTCTGTATGGACCAAGTCCAACAGACCTGTGGCAAGCCTGCTTTGTCCTACAAAGGGCTTCTTGGTCATTTTCCCTCTTAGACAGGATTCACAAGTTGGTAGCTCACTCAAGTCCCCTACCTCTAGGTTCTTTGAGTCTACCAATCTTTTCATCCTGTCTTGGGATATGTGACCTAGCCTAGCGTGCCACAGTCGTGCGTTCCCGTTATTATCTATTTTACGTTTGTGTTGAGCGTTAAGAACGAAGTTCGTTTGTTGCAAGATATAGTGCCCATTATTAAGTGTACCAAGTAGATGAGCAATTCCACACCTCATCAAATAAAAACAATTTTTATTGATCATAAACTCATAACTACTATTGTCTAACAATGGAATGAAAATAATGTTTTTAATTATACTAGGTACATAATAAACTTGCTCTAATTCTATACTAATATTATCACTAACTACTAAAGTGGCGGATCCTACTGCTTCTGCCGAGATGGCCTTGCCATTCCCAAGCTTTAGGATCATATCCCCGCTTCGCAGTTTTCTGCTTCTTTTCAGCACCTGCAAATCATTGCAAATGTGAGCTCCACAGCCGATATCTAATACCCAAGAGGCAGAATTAGTGACCATATTAACCTCAATCTCAAATATACCTTGGTTCGAGAGGAGCTTGGGGCATCCCTCTTCCAATGCCCTTTCTCACGGCAATTGATACATATGTCATATGCCTTCGACTGTTGCTTGGAGACAACCTTTCTCTTTCCTTTGCCTTTCCCCTCTTTGGCAATGGGAACACTCTTAGTGTTCGTACCTGCTTTGACGGCTTTTCCCTTCCCTTTCTTCCTTTTTCAACGTCCGGCACCCTTGCCTTTCGTTTTAGAAGTTGAAGCAGCTCCAAACAATACCGAAGGCGTGGACTTTTTGGTCGTTGCCTCGTATTGCACCAATATATTAATCAACTCATGAATGCCCTTCTCAAGTGCGTTCATATTGTAGTTGACAATAAATTGGTCGAAGGAGGGTGGGAGTGACTGAAGGATCACATCTATGTACGTTTCATTATCGAGGCCTGCCTTTAGGTCCTCGAGCTTTTCCACCAGGGTAAGCATTTTAACCCCGTGCTCTTGTACAGAGGATCCTTTTGTCATTTTGGTTTCAAAGAACGCCTTAGTCGCGACATACCTAGTATGCCGGTCCGGGACTGTATAGCAATCCTTGAGGCGAGCCATAATGGAAGGGACATCGTCTAGCCTTTCATATTGCTTCTGAATCTCATTCGTCATCGAAGCAAGTATGACGCTACGGACCTTCCGGTTATCTTTATGGCAAGTCTCGAACGTCTCACGTTCTTCTTGAAGGACAAGCGGATCCGCCCGGGAGCGCGAGCGGAAGCGAGAAAGCGAGGGAATTGTGCGTAAATTAAATCAAATCTAATTTAAAATACGAATCTCAAGGGGTGTACCCTTGGGTGCTCAACCGGGCGTTCGATGTAGGATGTGTAAATATTAAAAACATATATTTAAACACATAGGGCATAGATGTATATTAAATCAATCAAAGCGTAATAAACTATTACCTTTGATTATTTAGCATATGCTCCCGGCTACTTGCGTTGTTCCTTCTCCGGAATGCTCACGAAATCCAAACATATGGATTCTCCAAAGGTGATCCACACCACACCGGAAGAAACACACGTTCTTCTTGCTAGAAAAGAACGGGTTTAAGAAGGAATCGGTTTAAGAGAAGAACACTATGAATTAGTGCTCTCTTAAACTTACTTTGTTCTTCTTCTTGATTTAAAATCAAGTGAAGAACACAAGTGTGAGAGAGGGAGAGAGGGCCGAGAGTTGAGAGAGAGGAGAGGGATTTTGTCTTCACTTTTTCCTAGAAAAAGATGAATAATGAATCACTTATGCTTGGTGTTGTATATTCTAATATATATACATAATTAATGTGATTATTGGAATGTGTCTAGGTTCATCCAAGGATGTCTAGATTCATTCCAATCAATCACCACCAATTCTTCAATCAAGCCTATCAAAATTTATGGTATGATCAAATCATACCAAAAAGGAAGAGCTTGATTGGAGTTGATTTGTCTCTTTCCAAAAGAGATAAGTCAACATACCACCTAACATGAAACATGGCTGATTTTGCTTCCTCCAATGGAGCATGTCGGCCATGTTTAATTAAGAGAAGAAGTCCAACTTCTTCCTATTCCAAAATAGGAATTATTTCTCCTCTCGGGTATAATTTAACGGACCGGGTTTTATCGTAATCCAATTACGACGAATCCAACATTAAATCCAATTTAATGTCCATTTAAATTATTCCCGTTGATCTTTTAATCCAATTAAAAGATCCAATGTCTCAACGTCTCAACTTTCCATATTTAATCGAAAATCCAATTTACCGATTAAACGAAAGCCCGATACAATATCGGCCCGTCCATCCAATGGACTTTCCCTTAAGTAATCCAATTACTTATTTTATCCTTCGAGATTGACTCCAAGTCAATCTCTCAACCTCCTCGGTGATTTGTGTGTGACCCTTTAGGTTCACCCTTAGCTAGATTTGGGCCCGTGTCCCACAAGGGCCCATTACCATGGGTGGCAGTCTAGCAACGGTCCATGGCACTAGAGACTAGGTGAATTGGTGTGAACATTTAGGCGCCGATTCCGTACAGATACGATCCTTCCGTCTACCGTCTCCCGGCCTTAGTCTAGGGTATGGAATTGGGCGTCGGTTTCCATCCTTGACTAGGCATCTATGCTTAATACTCGAGACCACGTATGCTTCATTGCGTCGACACAGGAAACCATTCCCTGTTCGACCAACCACTGTGGCCATAGCTTGAAACAGCATGAACATGTCTCCGAGTGCATATGAGATACCTCTGTCACATACTGACAGAGGAAGGATCCTCTTCTTGGAATCCACCGTCCTCGCTACACATTCCGACTGCACTGGATAAGGCTTATGATAATCATCTTACAGAATGATTACCTCTCGCCAGATCCAAGATACAGCCGTCATGTGCACGCGACTGCCATGCTCCCTCAAGTCTGAGGATTACTCCCGTACTATCGGAACCGGGGAAAACCAATCATACCGTCCAAGCCTCCAAGGCTTCCATATGATGATCCCCGCGAGTCAGTCCAGTCGGCTCGACCCCAGTCGACCAACCCATCAAGATCGTGTAGGCGTCCCACCCCTGTCGCCGATGAAACACGACACTCATCCAATGAACACGACTCTTGACGCAAGTCTTAATAGGACTCTCGTTGCCCTGTCTCGAGGTCCTCGACTTGAAACGTTTCAGACCCAACTCTTAATCAGTTGGTTTCATGACCACCATCCAATGCGTGGCCCACCTGCATGAGTTGTTATCTATGGTCTGTGGGCTTTGTTGCGATATAAGTTAAAAACCGTTTTAACAAATGTAAGATGAGCGTAACAAAGAAGGTACCATTGGTGACGGACACTCATCTTATTCATCACATAATAATATTACATCTACATCAAGTTGTCGAATAGGTTACAAATTGCCAAACCTATTGGCTTTCTGGTCACCTATTCCAACAATCTCCCACTTGACCTAAAGCCAATCACCCATTGATCTCAAACCTCTTATTCAGATGGTGAGTGTGGGCAACTTGCGACATGGGCTTAGCAAGTTGACCTGCTATGTTTTCTGCGGAGCTGACTTGGTCCAACCGAACGTCATTCTTGCTATCCATCTCTCTAAGTAGATGGTAGCGTCTAAGAATATGCTTGGATCGTGATGAAATCTCGGTTCCTTTGCTAGCGCTATCGCCCCGTCTGTTATCATAAAAGATAATTACAGGTTTAGTAATGCTAGGTACTACAGCCAACCTTTGGATGTAGCTCATCAACCAAACCACTCCTTAGCAGCTTCCAAAGCTGCTATGTATTCAAAACTCTATGGTGGAGTCTGCCGTGGTAGCCTACTTGGAACTCTTCCAAGTAACCATGCCACCATTTAGTCTAAATGCAAAACCATACTGAGACTTGGCATCATCGTCATCCGATTGGAAGCCAGCGTCGCTATAGCCTTCCAGTATCAACTCTCTACCGCCGTAGATCAAGAACATGTCCTTAGTCCTTTTTAGGTACTTTAGGATAATCTTGACTGCACTCCAGTGTGCCTCCCCGGCACACGTATGATATCGACTTGTTACGCTCAAAGCGAAAGCCACATCAGGTCTCATGCACTGAACAACATACTGTATGCTGCCTACGACTGAAGCATAGGGGATGTCCAACATCCTTTTAAGCTCCTCATCAGTCTTAGGAGACTGCTTCTTGGATAACTTAATTCCATGCCTCATAGGAAGGAATCCTCGTTTTGAGTTCTCCATCTTGAATCTCTTCAAGACTTTCTCAATGTACGAGGACTGGGCCATTCCTAACATCCTTCTAGATCTATCCCTGTAGATCTTGATGCCAAGGATGTAGGATGCCTCACCCATATCCTTCATGGAGAATTGCGTTGACAACCAAGCTTTAGTGGTACCCAACATCTTAGCATCATTCCCAACGAGCAAGATGTCATCCACGTAAAGCACCAGAAACGCAACTGAGCTCACACTGATCTTCTTGTATACACAAGGATCGAACTCGTTCTTGATGAAATCATATCCCCGTATGACTTCATCAAAACGTATGTTCCAGCTTCGGGAAGCTTGTTTGAGGCCATAGATGGACCTTTGGAGACGACATACCTTCTGCTTTTCTCCAACATTTGTGAAACCTTCCGGCTGATCCATATAGATCTCTTCCTCTACGAAATCGTTGAGAAAGGCCGTTTTCACGTCCATCTGCCATATTTCATAGTCATACCATGTTGCTATGGTAAGCAGTATCCGAATGGACTTGGCCATTGCTACGGGCGAGTAGGTTTCCTCAAAATCGACCCCGGGTCGTTGAGTGTAACCTTTCGCCACAAGCCTGTCTTTGAAGGTTGTAACCTCCCCGTTAGCTCCAAGCTTACGTTTGTAGACCCATTTACACCTTACGGGTTTAACCCCTTTGGGTGGATCTACTAGGGTGCAAACCTTGTTTGTACCCATCGAGTCCATCTCGGATTTCATGGCCTCAAGCCATTTGTCCGAATCGATGTCCGACATTGCTTCTCCGTATGTCTTTGGATCATTATCCAACTGACCGGTCAAGCCCAGAAATCCATACCTATCAGGTGCATGGGATACTCTGGCCGACCTACGGAGGACTGGAACAATATTAGTGGGAACCACTAGCTTAGATGTCACTGCCGCCTCATGGGGTACCTCACTTGATTCCTCAAGGAGTACCTCATCGCGTCGACTATCCGATGGAAAACCCTTTTCCAAGAACACTGCGTTTCGCGAGACAAAAAACCTTTTGCTCGGAGGGATCATAGAAATAATACCCCGTAGTTTCTTTTGGATAGCCGATGAACCTGCATAAACTAGACCTTGAGTCCAGTTTATCTCCCACTAATCTCTTGACATATGCGGGGCAACCCCACACTTTCAAGTATTTGTAGGAGGCAGGCTTGCCATGCCAATATCTCATATGGCGTCTGGGATACCTTTTTAGATGGCGCCAAGTTCAAAATTTTGGCCGCCGTCTCAAGAGCGTATCCCCAGAAGGAAAGGGGGAGTTCGGTAAAACTCATCATGGATCGGACCATGTCCAACAAGGTCCGATTCCTCCTTTCAGACACACCATTAAGCTGCGGTGTTCTATGAGGGGTCCACTGAGAGAGAATCCCATTCTCTTTTAGATAATCAGTAAACTCACCACTCAAATACTCTCCACCTCGGTCCGACCGAAGGGCTTTGATCTTTCGACCGGTTTGGTTCTCTACTTCAAGTCTGTATTCCTTAACCTTCCAAAGGCTTCAGACTTGTACCTCATCAGGTAAACATAATCATACCGTGAGTGATCATCAGTGAAGGTTATGAAGTACGAGTACCCACCTCTAGCCTGAGTATTTAGTGGACCACAGACATTTGTATGGATCAAATCCAATAGACCATTGGCTAGCGTACTTTGTCCAACAAAGGGTTTCTTGGTCATCTTTCCCTTTAGACAGGATTCGCAGGTCGGCAGGTTGTCCAAATCGTCTATTTCTAGACTCTTTGAGTTCACCAACCTTCTTATCCTATCTTTAGAAATATGACCTAACCTCGCATGCCATATCTGTGGGTTATTATGATCATCACGTTTTCGTTTGTGTTCTGCAGTCATAATCCAATTAGACTGTTGAAGTATGTACAGACCGTTGACCAATGTACCATGCAGATGAGAAATACCATCTTTGATAATAAAAAAACCATTTTTATTGATGGTAAATTCATATCCCTCCTTATCAAGGACCGGGATGGAAATAATATTTTTAATCATGCTAGGTACATAGAAACATTCGTTCAGTACACTCCTAACATGACTACTAATGGCTAACTCTAGTGATCCTACGACCTCGGCAGCAACGGCCTTGCCATCGCCTAGCCTCAGGATCATCTCATCCTTGGTTAGCCTTCTACTTCTTTGCAGTGCCTGCAAATCATTGCAGATGTGAGCACCACACCCGGTATCCAATACCCATGAAGCAGAATTAGTAATCATATTTACTTCAACCACAAACACACCTAGGTTGGAGAGGAGTTGTGGGCACTCCCTCTTCCAATGCCCTTTCCCTTGGCAATGCATGCAGACATCATTTGCCTTGGACCGCTGAGAACCACGGGCCTTCCCTTTCCTTTTGCTCAGCCCAACCGGAGCAACAGGGACGCCCGGAGCGTGAGCAGGGGCCGCAACCGTCTTCCCTTTGCCCTTCTTCCTCTTCCAGCGTCCGGCCCTCTTGCCATTCGCCTTGGAGGTCGAAGCCTTTCCTATCAATACCGCCGGCGCCGACTTGTGGGGTCGTTGCCTCGTATTGGACCAGCATGTTGATCAACTCATGAGGAGACTTCTCAAGTCCATTCATATTGTAGTTTACAACAAATGGGTCATAGGATGGAGGAAGCGACTGGAGGATCACGTTAATGTACGTGTCATTGTTAAGCCCAGCTTTAAGGTCCTCGAGTTTCTCCACTAGGGAGAGCATCTTGACCCCATGACTCTGTACAGACGCTCCTTCAGCGAGCTTGATGCCAAAGAATGCTTTTGTGGCGACATATCTAATATGCCTATCCGGAACCGCATAAACCTCGTTCATGCGAAGCATTATGGCGGAGACGTTGTCCAGCCTCTCATATTGCTTCTGGATGTCATTAGACATCGAAGCCAGTATGATGCTGCGTACTTTCCGGTTGTCCTCATGCCATTTCTCGAACGTCAAACGTTCTTCAGGCGTGGATCCCTCCGGTAAGTCGCTCGGTGGCGGCTCGTCCAAGACGTAGCCTTGGTTCTCGAAACCGAGGACAATCCTCGGGTTTCTTAGCCAATCCGAGTAGTTCATTTCGTTGAATTTGTTAGGCTCGAGAATCATGGTTAATGGGTTCTTAGACATATCTACATTAATGAAAATGTAAAGCAGAAATTAGCAGATGATGGTAATATTATTGTTCAAGTTGAAGACTTGGTCTTTTAATCTTTAACCCTCCCACTATTTATACGAAAGTCCGCCACTCTCAAGCGGAGTTTCGGAAAACCATTTCCTAGTGGGCTTGGGATCCACAAGCGTAATCTCCATGCCCCGCTTTTACGATTCACATGAAGAAGACCTCGTGGGAGATATCCAATATCATTCTCATCCAATGAGATTTTCAAGATATTTTGCCTCACCTATTCGCATGGTTCCGAGGACTCCAAGCGAACCATGTTACTCAGTGTTGGGTCCGACCCATCAACCAAATCATGTCTCAAACTGTCGCCCCCACGAATCGTGAGACAGGGAAACAGCGAGCGGAGCCTTTTTGTTCACAACAATGGTGCAGCTTTCCCTTAGTCCAAGTGTGCTACGACTCGTGAGACCACACTTGGGTAGTGGTAGCTTCCTCACCACATTGCCGTGGATGGAAGGCTCGGACAGATCAAAATACCATTTTGATCCAAGTCCGTTCTGGGCCTAATATTTAATTTGGTCCAACCAAATGAGAGTTTAAGTATGACCGAGACCTCATCACATTATGGTATTTTAGCATGCATAAATATCCAATATTTAAAGCGATAAATAAAAACGCCGCATGCATAAAACATAGCATACCCCTATTAGGATGATCACAAGCCCAACCTATGCGACCCACTGAGCCCGCAGTGAGTCTATGGTCTGTCTAGGGTGGTCCAAAATTATTACAATAATAATAAACCCATTGTCATTCCAATGGGCCTTGAAGTGCTTCTTGTTTCACGCCTTGATGCTTCTCCTTGGGGTCTCCGACTCCAATTTTTTGTTGAAATTAAAACCTCACCAATCCTATCTACTCTCATTACAACTGAAAGTAATACATTGGTAATAAAGAAAAACAAGCCTTAACATCATGAGGCTGAAAATACGGGAGATGATAGCCCCAAAAACAAGAGGCACGCAGGCCCCACCCAACAGAAAATAAATGATCATATATTCATCCATACATAAGGTCTAGGGCTCTTGTGATCATCCCATGTTGATTTCATCAACTCACATAACACAATTATTCCAAATAATCATGCATAAATAACCAATGGATATTCCAAATACCCAAGTGATGTCCAACATCACAAAAGCATAAACATACAAATAATATGCAAAATTCAAATTTTAAATTTAATGGACATTTTAAACAATGCATCCAATGCATGTATTAATCCCAAATTAATTAAGCCAATTTTAATTCAAGGAATAATCCAATTATTCCAAAATAAAAAAATGCAAATATAATATATTTTCAGAATATTGTGCAGAAAATACAGAAAATCAAATTTTTCGGAAAAAGTCGAAAAACGGCATAAAAACGGCCCAGCCGTTGTGCTGGGCTGCCGGCCGCGCGCTCAGGGCAGCGCGCGCTGGCCTCGGCCAGCAGCGGCCGGCTGCACACAGCGCGCGCCTGTGCGCAACGTCCGCCTGGGCGCGGCCACTGCCGGTCCCATCAAATTTTTTTTTTTTTTTTTGTTTTTGTTTTTCAAAATTGTTTCAGCACAATAACAGTAATATTATTCTGAAAATAAGCATGCAATTTTAGATCCAATCTAACAAAATAAAGCATGCCAAAAGTCCATTAAATCCAAACAATTGAATTATCATATTACTCATATATTTATACAATCTAACATGCCAATAAAGCCATTAAAAGCAAGTAGATCATGCCAAACACATAGATCTATGCCCCTTACATCGAACCGAGCTCTGATACCACTTGAAGGACAAGCGGATCCGCTCGGGAGCGCGAGCGGAAGCGAGAAAGCGAGGGAATTGTGCGTAAATTAAATCAAATCTAATTTAAAATATGAATCCCAAGGGGTGTACCCTGGGGTGCTCAACCGGGCGTTCGATGTAGGATGTGTAAATATTAGAAACATATATTTAAACACATAGGGCATAGATGTATATTAAATCAATCAAAGCGTAATAAACCATTACCTTTGGTTATTTAGCGTATGCTCCCGGCTACTTGCGTTGTTCCTTCTCCGGAATGCTCATGAAATCCAAACGTATGGATTCTCCAAAGGTGATCCACACCACACCGGAAGAAACACACGTTCTTCTTGCTAGAAAAGAACACTATGAATTAGTGCTCTCTTAAACTTACTTTGTTCTTCTTCTTGATTCAAAATCAAGTGAAGAACACAAGTGTGAGAGAGGGAGAGAGGGCCGAGAGTTGAGAGAGAGGAGAGGGATTTTGTCTTCACTATTTCCTAGAAAAAGATGAATAATGGATCACTTATGCTTGGTGTTGTATATTCTAATATATATATACATAATTAATGTGATTATTGGAATGTGTCTAGGTTCATCCAAGGATGTCTAGATTCATTCCAATCAATCACCACCAATTCTTCAATCAAGCCTACCAAAATTTATGGTATGATCAAATCATACCAAAAAGGAAGAGCTTGATTGGAGTTGATTTGTCTCTTTCCAAAAGAGATAAGTCAACATACCACCTAGCATGAAACATGGCTGATTTTGCTTCCTCCAAGGGAGCATGTCGGCCATGTTTAATTAAGGGAAGAAGTCCAACTTCTTCCTATTCCAAAATAGGAATTATTTCTCCTCCGGGGTATAATTTAACGGACCGGGTTTTATCGTAATCCAATTACGATGAATCCAACATTAAATCCAAGTTAATGTCCATTTAAATTATTCCCGTTGATCTTTTAATTCAATTAAAAGATCCAACGTCTCAACGTCTCAACTTTCCATATTTAATCGAAAATCCAATTTACCGATTAAACGAAAGCCCGATACAATATCGGCCCGTCCATCCAATGGACTTTCCCTTAAGTACTCCAATTACTTATTTTATCCTTCGAGATTGACTCCAAGTCGATCTCTCAACCTCCTCGGTGATTTGTGTGTGACCCTTTAGATTCACCCTCAGCTAGACTTGGGCCCATGTTCCACAAGGGCCCGTTACCATGGGTGGCCGTCTAGCAATGGTCCATGGCACTAGAGACTAGGTGAATTGGCGTGAACATTTAGGCGCCGATTCCGTACAGGTACGATCCTTCCGTCTACCCTCTCTCGGCCTTAGTCTAGGGTATGGAATTGGGCGTCGGTTTCCATCCTTGACTAGACATCTATGCTTAATACTCGAGACCACGTATACTTCATTGCGTCGACGCAGGAAACCATTCCCTGTTCGACCAACCACTGTGGCCACAGCTTTAAACAACATGAACGTGTCTCCGAGTGCATAGGAGATACCTCTGTCACATACTGACAGGGGACGGATCCTCTTCTTGGAATCCACCGTCCTCGCTACACATTCCGACTGCGCTGGACAAGGCTTATGATAATTATCTTACAGAATGATTACCTCTCGCCAGATCCAAGATACAGCCGTCATGTACACGCGACTGCCATGATCCCTCAAGTCTGAGGATTACTCCCGTACTATCGGAACCGGGGAAAACCAATCATACCGACCAAGCCTCCAAGGCTTCCATATGATGATCCCCGCGAGTCAGTCCAGTCGGCTCGACCCCAGTCGACCAATCCATCAAGATCGTGTAGGCATCCCACGCTTGTCGCCGATGAAACACGACACTCATCCAATGAACACGACTCTTGACGCAAGTCTCAATAGGACTCTCGATGCCCTGTCTCGAGGTCCTCGACGTTTCAGACCAAACTCTTAATCAGTTGGTTTCATGACCACCATCCAATGCATGGCCCAACTGCACGAGTTGTTATCTATGGTCTGTGGGCTTTGTTGCGATATAAGTTAAACACCGTTTTAAACAAATGTAAGATGAGCGCACAAAGAAGGTACCATTGGTAACGAGCACTCATCTTATTCATCACATAATAATATTATATCTATATCAAGTTGTCGAATAGGTTACAAATTGCCAAACCTATTGGCTTTCTGGTCACCTATCCAACACTTCTGGCGTGGATCCTTCCGGTAAGGTCCTAGGGAGAAGCTCGTCCATGACGTAGCCTTGGTTCTCGTAATCCAGGACTATCCTGAGATTGCGCAACCAATCGTTGTAATTGGTTTCATTGAATTTGTTGGTCTCAAGAATGGTTGATAAAGGGTTCTTAGACATTTTTAAATCTACATTTAAAAGATAGAGTTCGCGATCAGCAGAATGTAAAAGACGGTGGTTTGATAAATAATTAAATGCTTGGTCTTTAGTCATTTAATGCTCCCACTATTTACACGAAAACACGGTACTCTCAAACGTTGTTTTCGGGAAACCCTTTCCTAGTGGGCTTGGGATCCACAGCGAATTTTCCCATACCCCGCTTTTACGATTCGCATGTGAAAAATCCTGTGGTAGGTATACCATATCATTCTCGTTCCACGAGATTTCCAAGATTATTGCCTCACCCTTTCACATGATCCCGAGGACTCCAAGCGAATCATGCTAATCGGGCGTTAGACCCGACCCAATCAACCGAGCCATAGACCCACTGCTACCTCCACGACTCGTGAGACAGGTAACGGTAGTCTATTTTTCTTTCATGATACAGTGCAGCTTCTTTTAAGTACGATAGACGTGCCACGACTCGTGAGACCACGCTATCGACCTAAATCAGCTTCCTCACTATGCCATGGGTTGGAAGGCATGGACATACTCCTAGAGTCCATGTCCATTTTATCTAGGGTCTAATATTTGGACATTGGTCCAACCAATGTGAGAGTAATAAATGATCGAGATCTCATAAATAAATATATCAACACATTCATCCATAATGCGTAAGTAAATTGCATCCATAGCAGTTATATGATAAACAAAATACCATTCATCCATCATAATAAGCACATGCAAAATTAGAGCCTAGCACGCCCCTGTTGGATGATCACGAGCCCGAATCCTATGCGATCCACTGAGCCCGCAGTGGATCTATGGTCAATCTAGGGTTGGTCCTACACTATTACATTAATAGTAACCCAATCATCATTCTGATGGGCCTTGGTCTCTTTTCTCTTTCTTCTCTTCATGGAAACTCCTTGGAACCTCCAGTCTGGGCTCTCTATGTGGACCTTCCTTCTTCTCTAGCAATTACATAAAATTAAAACCTCACACCTATTCTACTCTCATTACATATGTAAAATGGAAACCCCAGCAAAAATCCGAGGGGAGTACATAAGAAGGGAGGAATAATGCCTTATTATTCCAAGGCAACTAGAAAGTGAGAAGGAGAAAGCAGAAAAAGAGGCACACAGGCCCAATATAAAATTAAACCATACATTCGGTTTAGGACTCGTGACCATCCATTTCCATCCAATGCACATAATCACATGATCCAATCATATAAAATACATGCTAATATCACATGATTACCAATCATAATTATCCAAGATAAAATAAATGCATAACGTATGAAAATATGGTACAACCGTTGGCAATAATATTTTTCTCGTTTTAGGAAGACCCTTCCTCATTATTTCTAGGTAAATTATCCCCGGGATTCCAAATCCAACATAATTTAACCTCCCAAAATAATGTCTTAGAAAATAGGCAAAAATTAAACAAATGAATTTTCAAAATTAATTAAAAAATTAAAACTGAAAAAAAAATAAAGAGAAACCCTAATACTGCAGTCGGTCGCGGCCACCGGCAGCCGCTAGCCAGCGCGCGCAGGCCCCTCCCTGCTTGCGCGCGCGCCTGGTCGGCAGCAGGCTGCACGGCTGCGCGCGCCGACAAGCTGCCGCGCGCGCTAGCCTGCCGGCCGCCAGTCGTGCGCCTGCCCTGCGCGGGCGCGCGCGCACAGACACCATTATCTGCGTGTGCGCACGCGCGTGGCCCTTCAGCACGCAGTCGCACGCGCGCGAGCGCATAGGGCGCGCCTGCAGGGCGCGCGCGCACAGACTCCTCCGTCTGCGTGTGCTCACGCCTGGAAATAATACCAAAAATCATACGAATTTAAAAGAAAGAAAACGACATGCTTTAATAATAATAAAATCAAGAACTAATTAAACATGCCAAAACACGTTTCATGCTTAAAACGCACGTAAAACCCTAGGCCTATACGCCGAACCGGGCTTTGATACTACTGAAAAGATTGTGGATCGTCCTAGGAAATAGCGCGAATGCGGAAGCGCGGTATAAAATCAAATAACAAAAATTTAAACACGCTTTTACGTAAAATAAAGAACACGTTTAAGGGGTGTACCCTTGAAGTTCCCGGGTGTTCGGTGTATCTCATGAATTAAAAGCATAGAAACAATCATGGAGGCCATAGGATTAAAAATAAAAGAGGGACGAAAAGTAAATCGGGACCTACCGATTGTCGTTTTCGTCTTCTAACCGGTACTCGCGTTGTTCCCCCGATTTGCACCAAATCTTGTATATGAGATTCTCCAAATTGTGACACGCAATCCACCCACGTATCTTGCACATTGTGCTAGCGAACGAACAAGTATATTGGAGAGGACAGATCAATCACACGTTATTAATTTAACGGGATTAATCCTCCTATGTTCAATTGTTCAAGAACAAAAGAACAAGAAAATAATATTCTTGAGAGAGAGAGAGAGGGCGGACGAGACGGGAGAGAGCACGAGAGAGTGTGCGTGTGTGTGTGTTGGAGTTTCATCATCTCTCTTATGGTGAGGGGTTAGAACTATATATAGAGGAGGAGTTTAATCCTCTTCAAACTCCAACTCTAAAGAAGATTCAAACTCCTCCTCTAAAGAAGACTATTTTGACTAAAATTTTGACCTAGTCAAATTCCTAGTCAAAGTAGTAATTTGACCTAGTCAAATTAATCCTAGCCATCCATCTCTCCTTTTTAATCTCAACCATTAATTTAATTTAATAGAATATTTAAAACCTATTTAAATATTCCAAAGGGAAATAAATAAATATAATAAATATAAATAATTATTCTAGGCCCATTAAATTAATTTTCTAATAAATCTAATTTATTAGATTAATCCCTTTTATCTAATAAAAGGAATTAATTCTCTCCAAGAAAATAAAGGACCCGATTAAATCCAATTTAATCATTCCATTTCTCCAAATATTTAATTCTAAATTAAATACTTAATGTGTGTGGATTGTGTATGACTCTTTACGTTCACCTTTCAGCTAGACTTGGTTGGATTCCTAGAATCCGCCCGTTACCATGGGTGGCCATCTAGCAACGGTCCATGGCACTAGAGACTAGGTGAATATTCGGGGATGAACATTTAGGCTCTAACAGTACACTTGTCCTTCCGTCTACGGTCTCACTACTTAGGGTCTAGGGCACGGAAATTGCAGGTACCCATTTTGGACCTAAGTGTCGGTCTGTCCTTACTAAACGCCGCAAGGGAAACCTTCCCTTCTGTTTAGTTACTGTGGCCATAGATTTTAGGGACAAGACACAGAGCATATGTGAGACTCAACTGTCAATGCCTTTTGACAGGAGACAGATCCTTTCTTGGAAACTACTGTCACTCTGTACACCAGAGGTGCACTAGACATGGCTTATGACTACTCAAGTGCTTCTTGCAATCTCTCACCATATCTAAGATACAGCCCTGATATACAGGTAAACTCAGCAGTTCCTCAAGTCAAAGGACTTGACCTGTACTGTCGGAACCGGGAACACACGTATACCTAGCCGACCCTACTCAAGGTCCTCCGTAAGACGGTTCCCGCGAGTCACCTCAGTCAGCTGCTTTCTAGCAGGCTAACCCACTAACACTGCTTAGACGACCTTCGTCACCCGTCGATGAAATACGACAGCAGATGCTTAGTGCAAGTCTCAAGGGAAATCTCGGTACCCATTTTCGAGATTCCTTGACTTGGAGATTTCCGGACTGATTTGACGGGACTGATTTCATGGACCTACCTCCAAGCGTACTCCCAGTCCCCGAAATACGTTTTCAGTCCGTGGGCTTTGTTTGCGTAGTGAACAGATACGTAATGCAGATAAAGTGAACACAAACAAAGTAATGCCAAATGAATTTCACTTCTTTATTCATTAATAATTTATAAAATCCTTGAAATTGTCTAGACATAGGTTACATTTTGCCTGCCTAGATTGGCTACATGGTCACCTATTCTAACACTCGGTCCATCGCGAGTCATCGATTACTCTTTGAGCCTTAATTTTGTAAACAGCTTTTCAGTCGACTTTGTCTTTCTTCATGCTCGGGTAATTCCCGTAGTAGACTTGTAATGCTTGTTGTGCCAGTATGAATGGTTCATTCTTTTGGTATAGCTTTTTGAAATTTTCATCAACAATGTGATAATAGGGTGTGTTTTCATGCCTCTAACCAAATCGATCCAATGACAATTGAACAATACAATGTGCATGTACGGTATAAGAGGGTAATCTAACTGAATTATCTCTTCCAGTATTCCATAGAAGTCAAAGTCAACAATGAATTGTGGTGTTTGAGGGTAATCTAACTGAATTATCTCTTCCAGTATTCCATAGAAGTCAAAATTCGTGTCTGTATATGATGAGCTTTTGACACAAACACCACAATTCATTGTTGACTTCCCGACATTGTCTAGTGTGGAAAATAAAGCCATTAACGAAGTAAGACGATAACGTCGTCACTTCTGCTCTAGGGCCCCAATAATGCAACTTCACCAATTCGTTGTCCGTGTGATTTAATTCGGGTTTCACTTACAACTTATATAACAATTGAAATAATTGTAATTGAGCAGACCGTCGTAATTTATAAGAAAGTGACACTTACACGATGCTTGAACTAACCTTGAATTCAGTTGCCACTAGTTGATCAATTATTGGGTCCTTCGAATAATGTTGCTCGTACAGTTCACTCAAGAAGACCTGTATTAGAAAAATTAATATTTATAAATATACATGTTCAAACTGAAATGATCGAAAGAGTATATATATATATACATTATGTATCTAAAAAACTAACTCGTAGTACGGCGTAACTACTTCACAATTACACAACACGTACGTCTCGATTATATGAAGTTCCTCACTGCTCAGCCACCTTTTCTTTGAGGCTCCATTTGCTCAGTCCGGGTGATTGAAAATGGACCCTACCATTCTATCATCGTTGTTCGTGAGATCATCATTTCGTCCGGGTCTGCTTTGCTTGCAAAGAATTTGCGGTTTGAAGTAGTGAGAAGAGAAAACCCCAATTTCTTCGACAATGTATGCCTCTACAATTGATGCCTCGATGTGTGCTTTGTTTTTTTCCTTTTTCTTCAAATCTCAGAGGAATCTATTCGTATGAATATTTATTAAAATGCGAATGACAGAAACATAAAATTATTCTAGTGTAGTTGCCTCACAAATGGGTACATCCACCTGTATTGCACCGGCACCCCAATGTGCGCCTCATATGGAAGGTGAACAATTAGGTACTCCATTAAGTCGAAAGAAGGAGGAAATATTTTCTCGAGGTGCACATGATGACAGCTACACTGTCTTCCAATTCTTTTTCCTTGTTGACATCTAGCATGGTTGAGCATAGGATCTGGAATAGAAGGCTCACCTCCGTCAAGGCCCCAACACGTGCTTAGGAAGTATTTCACGGAACACAATCGAAATCAACTTTTGCATGAATACATGACAATCATGGCTCTTCATGCCGTGCATCCTTAGCTCCTTCATGTCGACACATCAGAACAAGTTAGATGTGTACCCATCAGGAAACCTAAGACAATGAATCTGAAGGGCAAGCAGATCCGCCCGGGAGTGCGAGCGGAAGCCAGAAGCATGCGTTATTTAAAACAATACATGTCAAAGATCCCAAGGGGTGTACTCTTGGGTGCTCAACCCGGCGTTCGCTGTAGAATATGATAGAAAAAGCGACATATCATATAGAGCATAGATATAACATGAAGGAAACTACAAAAGAGTAATATCGAATGTTACCTTTGTAGCTTTCTTTCTATACGGCTACGAGCGTTGTTCCACAGCCGAAAAAGTTCACAAAGTTCAAAACTATGAACTCTCTAACGTAGTCTACAACACACTTGGAGAGATCTTATTTTTCTTGTTAGGTAAAAACGGATCTAGAGACGAAGACCGAAGAAGAGTCTACACTATAAAGTTAGGGTTCCTTCTTGATCTTGCTTTGTTCTTCAATTGATCCTAGATCAATGAAGGAACATAGGGGATAGTATGGAGAGAGAGGGCCAAAACATAGAGAGTGTAGAGAGAGTGTGTGTTTCTTCTTTTTTTTAAGAAAAAGATGAATAATGAATTCTTCTACTTTGATGATAGTATATACACACACATAATATATATATATACACTTCATTAATGTGATTATTGGAATGTGTCTAGGTTCATCCAAGGATGTCTAGATACATTTCAATCAATCCCCATTAATCATCAATCAAGCCTACCATTTCATGAGGTATGATTTAATCATACCAAGTGAAAGAGGCTTGATTGGGGTCGATTTATCTATTTCCAAAAGAGACAATTCAACTACACATCAAAGGCCATGTATGGCTGATTTTTATGCTTCCAAAAGAAGCAATTTTTGGCCATCCCCTTTGGGAAGAAGTCCAACTTCTTCTAATTTCAAAAGTGAAATTAACACATCTCTTGGGCGAAGATTTAATAGTTTAGATTTTATTGTAGTCCAATTACAATAAGCCCAAAGATTAAATCCTGTTTAAGTCATGGTCCATTTAAATAATTCCCATCAATCTTTTAATCTAATTAAAAGATCTAAGCTTCGACTCTCTACTTAATCGATAAATCCTATTTATTCTGTATGTGTATGGTCCTTCCGTGTACTGTCTCTCGGCCTTAGTCTAGGGTATGGAATTGGTGTTGGAAATAGGTGACCAGAAAGCCAATAGGTTTGGCAATTTGTAACCTATCCGACAACTTGATGTGAATGTAATATTATTATGTGATGAATAAGATAAGTGTTCGTCACCAATGGTACCTTCTTTGTTGCGCTCATCTTACATTTGTTAAAATGGTGTTTAACTTATATCGCAACAAAGCCCACAGACCATGGATAACAACTCGTGCAGTTGGGCCACGCATTGGATGGTGGTCATGAAACCAACTGATTAAGAGTTGGGTCTGAAACGTTCCAAGTCGAGGACCTCGAGACAGGGCATCGAGAGTCCTATTGAGACTTTGCGTCAAGAGTCGTGTTCATTGGATGAGTGCCGTGTTTCATCGGCGATAGGCGTGGGACGCCTACACGATCTTGATGGGTTGATCGACTGGGGTCGAGCCGACTGGACTGACTCGCGGGGATCATCATATGGAAGCCTTGGAGGCTTGGTCGGTATGATTGGATTTCCCCGGTTCCGATAGTACGGGAGTAATCCTCAGACTTGAGGAATCATGGCAGTCACGTGCACAGGACGGCTGTATCTTGGATCTGGCGAGAGGTGATCATTCTGTAAAATGATCATTATAAAGCCTTGTCCAGTTCAGTCGGAATGTGTAGCGAGGACGGTGGATTCCAAGAAGAAGATCCGTCCCCTGTCAGTATGTGACAGAGGTCTCTCCTATGCACTCGGAGACACGTTCATGCTGTTTAAAGCTGTGGCCACAGTGGTTGGTCGAATAGGGAATGGTTCCCTGTGTCGACGCAATGAAGCATACGTGGTCTCGAGTATTAAGCATAGATGCCTAGTCAAGGATGGGAACCGACGCCCAATTCCATACCCTAGACTAAGGCCGGGAGACGGTAGACGGAAGGATCGTACCCGTACGGAATCGGCGCCTAAATGTTCACGCCAATTCACCTAGTCTCTAGTGCCATGGACCGTTGCTAGACGGCCACCCATGGTAACGGGCCCTTGTGGGACACGGGCCCAAGTCTAGCTGAGGGTGAACCTAAAGGGTCACACACAAATCACCGAGGAGGTTGAGAGATCGACTTGGAGTCAACCTCGAAGGATAAAATAAGTAATTGGATTACTTAAGGGAAAGTCCATTGGATGGACGGGCCGATATTGTATCGGGCTTTCATTTAATCGGTAAATTGGATTCTCGATTAAATATGGAAAGTTGAGATGTTGAGACGTTGGATCTTTTAATTGGATTAAAAGATCAACGGGAATAATTTTAAGTGGACATTAAATTGGATTTAATATTGGGTTCGTCGTAATTGGATTACGATAAAACCCGGTCCGTTAAATTATACCCGAGAGGAGAAATAATTCCTAATTTGGAATAGGAAGAAGTTGGACTTCTTCCCTTAATTAAACATGGCCGACATGCTCCCTTGGAGGAAGCAAAATCAGCTATGTTGCATGCTAGGTGGTATGTTGACTTGTCTCTTTTGGAAAGAGACAAATCAACTCCAATCAAGCTCTTCCCTTTTGGTATGATTTGATCATACCATAAATTTTGGTAGGCTTGATTGAAGAAATTGATGGTGATTGATTGGAATAAATTTAGACATCCTTGGATGAACCTAGACACATTCCAATAATCACATTAATTATGTATATATATTAGAATATACAACACCAAGCATAAGTGATTCATTATTCATCTTTTTCTAGAAAAAGAGAAGACAAAAATCCTCTCCTCTCTCTCAAAATTTTCGTGCTCCCTCCCTCTGTTACACTTGTGTTCTTCACTTGATTTTGAATCAAGAAGAAGAACAAAGTAAGTTTAAGAGAACACTAATTCATAGTGTTTTCTCTTAAACCGATTCCTTCCTAAACCCGTTCTTTTCTAGCAAGAAGGTGTGGATCACCTTTGGAGAATCCATACGTTTGGATTTCGTGAGCATTCCGGAGAAGGAACAACGCTAGTAGCCGGGAGCATACGCTAAATAATCAAAGGTAACGGTTTATTACGCTCTGATTGATTTCATTTGTATATCTATGCCCTATGTGTTTAAATATATATTTTAATATTTACACATCCTACATCGAACGCCCGGTTGAGTACCCAAGGGTACACCCCTTGAGATTCGCGTATTTTGAATTTGATTTAAATTTACGCACTTTTCTCGCTTTTCTCGCTTCCGCTCGCTCTCCCGGGCGGATCCGCTTGTCCTTCAATGGGCGTCGGTTCCCATCCTTGACTAGGCGTCTATGCTTAATACTCAAGAGTACACATGCCTCATTGCATCGACACATGAAACTATTTCCTACTTGATCAACCATTGTGGCCACAGGTTTAAGCAACATGACGTGTCTCCAAGTTCATAGGAGATACCTCTGTCACATACTAACAGGGGACGAATCCTTCTTGAAACCCACCGACCTCGCTACACATTCTGACTGCACTAGATAAGGCTTATAATGAACATGTCAGCGACATGATCACCTCTCGCCAGACCCAAGGTACAACCATCGTGTGCACGTGATTACCATGGTTCCTCAAGTTTGAGGACTCCTCCCATACTATCGAAATCGGGAAAAATCTAATCATACCGACCAAGCCTCGAAGGCTTCCATATGATGATCCCTGTGAGTTAGCTCAGTCGGCTCAACCCCAGTCGACCAACCCACCAAGATTGTATAGGCGTCCTACACTTGTCGCTGATGACACATGGCTCTTATCCAATGAATACGACTCTATTAGAATAGGTGACCGTGAAGCCAATCTGATTGGGCTTATGTAACCTATGTCTGAATAGTTTCGGTGTTTTAATAATTATCATGAATAAGAAAGTGATATTCATTTGGCTCAAAACTTTGTTTGTGTTCACTTACTGGTTTATATTAACTGTTCACTGCACAAGCAAAGCCTACAGACCCGAAACGACATTCCAAGAAACTAGAACTACGCATTGGATGACAGTTCATGAAATCAATTTCTGTGGATCGGTCTAAAACACTCCAAGTCAAGGAATCTCGAGATAGGATATCGAGAATCCGCTTGAGACTTGCACTAAGCAATTGTAGTCGCGTTCCATCGACAAGTGACAAGGCTCGTCCATACAATATTAGTGGGTCAGCCAGCTAGGTGCCAGCTGACTGAGGTGATTCGTGGGAACCGTCATATGGAAGACCTTGAGTACGATCGGTCGGTATGAATTGTATTCCCGGTTCCAACAGTACGAATTTGATCCTCAGACTTGAGGGACTACTGAGATCACCTACACATCGTGCCTGTATCATAGATTTGGCAATAGGCTACCAAGTCAAGTGACTCAGTTGTCATAAGCCCTATCTAGTGCAGTCAAGTTGTGTAGTGTGGACAGTAGGTCCTAAGAGAGGATCCGTCTCCTATCAAAAGGGTTGGCAGTAATATCTCACTTTACTCTTAGACTCTCCCAAATAAATATGTGACCACAGTGACTGAACAATGGGATAGGATCCCTATGACGCTTATTGTGGACGAGCCAAGACTTAAGTCAAGAATGGGTACCAACATCCTAAAGATCCATACCTTAGACTATAGCTGTGAAATGGTAGATGGAAGGATAAACGTATTGGAGAGCCTAAATGTTCACGCCATAAATATTCACGTAGTCTCTGTTGTCATGGACGGTTGCTAGACGGCCGCCCATGGTGATGGACGAATTTCCTTCATGAGATGATTGCAGGTTCGGCCAAGTCTAGCTGAGGGTGAACTTAAAGAGTCACACACAATCCGCCAGTGACAAAGGATTTAATTTAGAATTCATCTTGGGAGGTTGAACAATTTAATTAGATTAAATTGGTTTCCTTTTTTCTTGGATTGTTGATTCCTTTAATTAGACTAAATGGAATTAACTAATAAATTGAATTTACTGGAAGTGAGAAAATGAGCTTAAAATAAATAAATAATAATTATTTAAAGCTCTATGGTTTATTTAAATAGGATTTAAATATTCCATAAATAATCCATTAAGGTGATGGACGGACGAGATTGAAGTAGAGAGATCAAGGGCCTAATTAGTTTGACTAATCTAAAGTCTAGTTTTACTAGGATTTGACTAGGTCAAAATCCTAGTCAAAGTATGCTTCTTTAAATTGGAGTTTGAAGAGGAATAGGATTCCACTTCTATAAATACTCCTAGAAGCACACATTAGATGGATGATCAACTTGTGATCACATACACAGAAAGCGGCCGTGTCTCTCTCTCACTCGTCCCCTTCCCCTTTTCCTCCAAGAAAGTTCCAAGTTCCTTGTTTAATACAAGTGGACTTTTAATTAATAACTTTTGGTCGATTCGTCCTCCCAAAATATACACTTGGTCTTTCGCTTAGAACGGGGATCAAGTACCGATAGGGTTGCATGGACGATTTAGAGGATTCCTATTATTGGATCTTGGTGGCAAAAACGTGGAACAACGCGTTTGTAGCGGTACGAAGACAAAACTACAACCGGGTAGATTCTTCAATTGTGTTTTTCATTTCAACCCTATGACCACCATGATAATTGCATGTTTAGTTTAATCATGAGATACACCAAACACCCGGGAGGTTCAAGGGAACACTCCTTGAACGTATGTTTACGTTTCTGTACAAAGCATGCTTAATTTCATGTTTTTTTTTTATTTTATATCGCGCTTCTGCATTCGCGCTCCTCCCGGGACGATCCACACGCTACATTGCGTTCCTCAGCCGTGTGTTTTCCGGCCAGGGCGCCACCGGCAGCGGCGGCCCTCAGTCGTCTCCGGTTTGTTTTTCTTGTTTTATTTTAAGATTTAATTTTCTGGAATTATTTTATTATTTTGCATGTTTTTATTAAAATACATTATTCAGAAATATTTTATTTTTCTAAGTTTGGAACCACCAAAATTTTATTATTGTTTGAATAATGAGGAAAGGTTTTCCTAACAAGAAAGGGATTGCCATTGTTACACCAGTTTTGTATGTATAAATTATTTTATTCTTTTTATGGATTGATGATGTTGGATATCATGAATTATGTGCAATATTATTTGCGTTCAATGAGAATGCATTGATCACAAGCCCTAGACCGAATGTATGGTTTAATTTTGTGTTGGGCATGTGTGCCTCTTTTATTCTCTCTCTCTCTCTCTCTCTCTCTCTCTTCTGGTAGCCTTGGGATAATAAGGCTTTCTATCTCCCTCCAATTGTACTTCCCCTGGGTGTTCGCCGGGGTTTCTTTTTAAATTATAATGAGAGTAGTATAGTTTGTGAGGATGTATTTTATTTTGATGAAGAAGACGAAGGATGGCCCAGAAAGGAGGATCTAACGAGTTCCATGGAGACCCGGTGGAAAAGAGGCAAGACCCATCAGTGTGTTGATGGGTTTCTATTATTGAATGTAATAGTGTAGGACCAACTTTAGATTGAACATAGATCCACTGTGGGCTCAATGGGTCACATAGGATTCGAGATTGTGATCATCCAACAGGGGCGTGCTAGGCTTTTATTTTACATGTGGCTTATATGATGGATGAATGGTTTATTTATCGTATTACCGCTATATCATGCAAATCGTATTATGCATAATGTATGTATGTATGTTCTGTAATGATATCTCGGTCATTAAACTCTCACTTGGTTGGACCAAGTTAAATATTAGATCCTTAATAAATGGACTATAACTCTAGGAGTTCGTCCAAGCCTTCCATCCATGACAAAGTGAGGAAGCTAGTTTCAGTCAATTGCGTGGTCTCACGAGTCGTGGCACGTCTCTTGTCCTGAAAATAAGCTGCACTTTGTTGTGAACGAAGTAAATACACTCCTGTTTCCAATCTCACGAGTCGTGGGGGTAGCAATGAGTGCTATGATTCGGTTGATTGGGTCGGGTCTAACGGCGGAATAACGTGATTCGCTTGGAGTCCTTGGGATCACGTAAAAGGGTGAGGCAAGACATTTTGGGAATCTCATTAGACGAGAATGGTATGGAATACCTCCCACAAGTTGTTATTCATGCGAATCATAAAAGCGGGGTATGGAAAACATCGTTGTGGATCCCAAGCCCACTAGGAAAGGGTTTCCCGAAAGCGACGTTTGAGAGTGCCGTGTTTTCGTAGAAATAGTGGGAGCATTAAATGACTGAAGTCCAAGTCTTTAATTATTATTAAAAACTATTTAGATTCTGCTGACTATATTCCGTTTTAAATGTAGATTTAAAACCATGTCTAAGAACCCGTTATCAACCGTACTTGAGACGAACAAATTTAATGAAATAAATTACAACGACTGGTTCCGCAATCTAAGGATAGTCCTCAATTATGAGAACCAAGGCTATGTCATGGACAAGCCGTTTTCTCGGACTTTGCCGGAAGGATCCACGCCCGAAGAACGTGAGACGTTCGAGACTTGGCATCAGGATAAACGGAAAGTCCGTAGCATCATACAAGCATCTATGACTAATGAGATGCAAAAGTAGTATGAGAGGCTAGCCGACGTTCCTTCCATACGCCTGAAGGATTGCTATGCAGTCCTGGACCGGCATACTAGGTGTGTCGTGACGAAGGCGTTCTTTGGAACTAAAATGATCGAAGGATCCTCTATACATGAGCATGGGTCAAGATGCTTACCTTACTGGAAAAGCTCGAAGACCTCAAAGCAGGGCTCAATAACGAGAAGCACATTGATGTGATCCTTCAGTCGCTCGCACCCTCCTTTGACCAATTCATTGTTAACTACAACATGAATGCTCTTGAGAAGAGTATCCATGAGTTGATCACTATGTTGGTGCAATATGACGCAACTACCAAAATGTCTGCGCCATCGGTATTGTTTGGAGAGGCTTCAACTTCCAAGATGAAAAGCAAGGGTGTCGGACGTTGGAAAAGGAAGAAGGGAAAGGGAAAGGCTGTCAGAGTCGCTACCAATGCTAGGAGCGTTCTCGTTGCCAAAGTGGGGAAAGGCAAAGGGAAAAGGAAGGTTGACTCGAAGCAACAGTCTAGGGCAAATGACATATGTATTCTTTGCCGTGAGAAAGGGCATTGGAAGAGGGATTGCCCCAAACTCCTTTCCAAGCGAGGTATGTTTGTGATTGAAGTTAATATGGTCTCTAACTCTGCTTCTTGGGTAATAGATACCGGCTGTGGAGCTCACATTTGCAACGACTTGCAGGTGTTGAAAAGAAGCAAAAAACTGAGTAGCGGCGATATAATCCTGAAGTTTGGCAATGGCCAGGCCGTTGCTCCAGAAGCAGTAGGAACCGCCACCTTAGTAGTTAGTGATCGTATTAGAATAGATTTAGAGGACGTTTATTATGTACCTAGCATGATCAAAAATATCATTTCTATTCCATTGTTAGACAATAGTGGTTATGAGTTTTTGATCAATAAAAATTGCTTTTATTTGATGAAGGGTGGATTTGCTCATCTACTTGGTACACTTAATAAACGGACTCTATATCCTGCAACAATCGAATTTTATTATGAATGCTCAACACAAACAAAAAATAGATAATGATGGGACGCACAACTGTGGCATGCAAGGCTAGGTCACATCTCTCAAGAAAGGATGAAGAATTGGTAGACTCAAAGAAGCTAGAGGTTGGGGACTTGAGCGATCTAACCAACTTGTGAATTCTGCTTTAAAGGGAAAATGAGCAAGAGGCCCATTGTAGGTCAAAACAGGCCTGCCACAGGTCTATACAGACCTGTGTGGACCACTAAGGACACAAGCCAAAGGTGGTTTCTCCTACTTCATAACCTTCATCGATGATCACTTACGGTACGGTTATGTTTACCTAATGAGGTACAAAGTCAAAAGCTCTTGAGAGGTTTAAAGACTTTAGACTTGCAGTTGAGAACCAAACCGAGTGCAAAATTAATGTCCTAAGGTCAAACTGAGGCGACAAGTATCATAGTAACGAGTTCCTCGATTATCTAAAAGAAGACGGTATAGTCTATAAATGGACACCTCCGAGGACACTGCAGTTAAACGACGTCTCTGAAAGGTGTTAGAATAGGTGACCAGAAAGCCAATTGGATTGGAGGTTTGGGTATTATTTAGAAATCTTTATTGAAGTAATATTGACTTGATGAATATAGTAAGTATTCATCTGTGGCACTATGTGTTTGTTGTGCTTACTAATTATGTTAAACGGCGTTTTAACGTCAGAGCAAATGCCCACAGACCAATTGGATAACCCATGTAGTTGGGTTGTGCATGAAAGGAATTGTGGATCGTCCCGGGAAAAGCCGAATGCGGAAACGCGGTAAAATTAAAAATAAATGCAGAATTTAAACATGCTTTAAATTCAAGAACACGTTTCAAAGGGTGTGCCTTTGAAATTCCCGGGTGTTCGGTGTATCTCATGAATAATAAAACATAAAAGAATCATGGAGGCCATAGGTTGAAAATTAAAAGGGACCGAAAATCATAAACGAGACCTACTGTTGTCGTTTTCGTCTTCAACGGCTACACGCGTGTTCCCCGTTTTGCACCAAGATCTCGTTCTTGAGACCCTCCAAATCGTGACCACGATCCACCCACGTATCTTGCACGTCGTGCTAGCAACGAACAAGTTTATATTTTGGAGTGGATGAATCAACGACACGTTATGAATTAACGGTATTGATTCATCAAGTTCTAATGTTCCAAGAACAAGAGAACAAAGAAAATAATTTTCTTTGGAGTGTGTGAGAGAGAGAGGGCGGACGAGATAGAGGGAGAGAGAGCCGAGTTGTGTGTGTGTGTTGTGTGTGTTGGAATTTCATCATCCTTCAACTTGTAGGATGCTAGGGGTTTATATAGAAGAGGAGTTTAATCCTCTTTAAACTCCTCTTTTAAAACTCTAATTTGACTAGGATTTTTGACCTAGTCAAAGTCCTAGTCAAAGTAGTGTTTTGACCTAGTCAAAACAATCCTAGCCATCCATCTCTCCCATTGATCTCAACCGTTGATTTAATTTAATTTAATGGAATATTTAAAACCTATTTAAATATTTCCAAGAGGCTAAAATAAATATAAATTTATTTAAGCCCATTAAATAAATCCTTTGATAAATCTAATTTATCAATTTAATTCCTTATATCTAATAAAAGGATTATTTCTCCAAAAAAATGGAGGACCCGATTAAATCCAATTTAATCATTCCTTCACTCCAATATTTAATTCCTAAATATCTAAATGTGTGTGGATAGTGTGTGACTCTTTAGGTTCACCTTCAGCTAGACTTGGTCGGATTCCTAGAATCCTTCCGTTACCATGGTGGCCATCTAGCAACGGTCCATGGCACTAGAGACTAGGTGAAATATTCAGGGATGAACATTTAGGCTCTAACAGTACACTTGTCCTTCTGTCTTCGTCTCATCACTTAGAGTCTAGGGCACGGAAAATGCAGGTACCCATTTTGGACCTAAGTGTTGGTCTGTCCTCACTAAACGCCGCAAGGGAATCCTTCCCTTCTGTTCAGTCACTTGGCCACAGTTTTAGGGGACAAGACCTAGAGTATATATGAGACTCAACTGCCAAAACCTATTGACAGGAGACAGATCCTTTCTTGGAAACTACTGTCACTTTGCACACCAGAACTGCACTAGACATGGCTTATGACTACCAAAGAGAATTCTGGCAATCTCTCACCATACCTAAGATACAGCCCTGATGTACAGGTAAACTCAGCAATTCCTCAAGTCAAAGGACTTGACCTGTACCGTTGGAACCGGGAATACACGTCATACCTTGCTGACCATACTCAAGGTCCTCCGTAAGACGGTTCCCGCGAGTCACCTCAGTCAGCTGCGTCCTAGCATGCTAACCCACTAACACTGCTTAGACGACCCTCGTCACCCGTCGATGAAACACGACAGCAGGTGCTTAGTGCAAGTCTCAAATGGAATCCCGGTACCCATTTTCGGGATTCCTTGACTTGGAGATTTCCGACTGATTCGGGAAGACTGATTCCATGGACCTACCTCCAAGCGTGTCCCAGTCCCCGAAATTGATTCTCAGTCCGTGGGCTTTGTTTGCGTAGTGAACAGATATAGAAAACAGATATAAGTGAACACAAACAAAGTAATGCCAAATGAAATTCACTTCTTTATTCATTAATGATTCATCAAACACCTATAATTGTCTAGACATAGGTTACATATACCCGCCAAAGTTGGCTTACATGGTCACCTATTCTAACAGCGCATTGGATGGCAGCTATAAAACCAACTTCTGAGGGTTGGTCTGGAATGTTCCAAGTCGAGGACCTCGAGACAGCGCATCGAGGTTCCTATAGAGACTTGCACTAACAATTGCATTCATTGGATGGGGTTGTGTTTCATCAACGATAGACGTTGGATGTCTATGTAATATTAGTGGGTTAGTTGACAAGGGTGTTAGCTGACTGAACTGACTCGCGGGAATCATCATATGGAAGCCTTGGAGGCTTGGTCGGTATGACTGAAATTCCCGGCTCCGATAGTACGAGATTAGTCCTCGGACTTGAGAATTATGGCAGTCGCATGCATATGATGGCTGTATCTAGGATCCGACAAGAGATGTCCGTATCTGAGATACGTTCATTATAAGCCTTATCCAGTGTAGTCGGAATATGTATTGAGGACAGTGGATTCCAAGATAGGATCTGTCACCTGTTAGTATATGACGGTCGAGTCTCCTATGCGCTCTGAGATGGTTTAACCTCTTTAAGTCTGTGGCCACAGCGATTGGTCGAGTAGGGAATGGTATTTTACGTCGATCAATAGAGCAAACGTGTCTCGAGTTATTGAGCATAGTTATTTAGTCCAAGATGGAACCGACGCCCGATTCCATGCCCTAAACTTAGACCGGAAGACGGATGATGGGAGGACCGTACTCATATGAAAACTCGGGAGCCTAAATGTTCACGCCAACATTCACCTAGTCTCTAGTGCCATGGACCGTTGCTAGACGGCCACCCATGGTAACGGGCGTTTTTTCGATTAATGGTTAATTGGAAAATAGTTAATTAAATTAGATTTAATTGACCAAATGTGTTAGACACAAGCCCAAGTCTAGCTGAGGGTGAACCTAAAGAGTCACACACAAATCACTATGGAATTGGTAGAATTAATTCGGAATTAATTCTAAAAGAAGCGAATTAATTTAATTGGATTAAATTAATTCAAGAAGAAAAATAAATGATTGGATCATTTATTGGGAAATCCATTTGATGGAATTTCCAAGAATTAATTAATTGGATTAGTTAATTTTTGGACTTAGAACCTATAAATTAATTGTATTAATTTATCGGGTTTGGATTAATTAATTGATTGGATCAATTAATTAGAGTTGGGACTTATGTTTATTTAATTGGATTAAATAAACTTATGGGCTTCAATTGAATTGAGATTAATTGGATTAATTAATGCCCAATGGACTTTGTTTGGACTTAATTTAATTAGATTAAATAAAAGTCCAAGACTAGCAGTTCTAGTCCATGGAAAAATGCAATTTATAGCAAGTGAAGGAGGAATTAGGAATAGATTAGAGAACTATTCTATAGTGTGGTGTGGACAAATTAGGAATTCTAATTTGGATCCTCAAGTGAATGGAAGGAGAAATGGGAAAGAGAACAACGCATGTACCAGTTCTACGCGTTATGATCAAATATTGGTTTTCTTTACGTTTTCATGTATTTTTGTTCATATTTTTTAGCCACATGTCCAACATTCTTCTACTCTTTTAATTTATGCTTTGACATACACCGAACTCCTGGGAACTTCAAAGGGAACACCCCTTTGAACCCGTTTTAAATTATGTTCTAAATTCACACTTTTACGCTTCCGTTGCATTCCCGGGCCGTAGCTGATTCTTTCTAAATGAGGAATCGAACCTGGTAGACATGGTCTGATCCATTATAAGTTTTACCGAACTGCCCCTGTCTTTCTGAGGCTACGCACTGGAAACAGCAACCAAGTTGCTATACTTAGCACTGACCAGTGTCGTGACCCAAACACCATATGAGATATGGCACGGCAAGCCTGCTTCCTACAAATACTTGAGAGTGTGGGGTAGCCCTGCATACGTCAAGAGGTTAGTGAGAGACAAGTTAGGATCAAGGTCTAGCTTGTGCAGGTTCATTAGATATCCTAAAGAAACTACATGTTATTATTTCTATGACCTCTCCGAACAAAAGTCTTTGTTTCGAAAGAATGCAGTGATTTTGAAAAAAGGTTTTCCAACGGGTGTCGAACGTGATGAACTGCACCTTGAGGAATCAAGTGAGACGAATCAGTCATCAGCGCCAGAAGTGCGGATACCTCACATAGAGGTTTTAGGATAAGTACCCAGCGGGTCAAGCCACCTCGCGACGATCAACATGCCAGGCATGTTGAACAACCTCACGAGGAGCCAACCACGGTACCTGAACGGTCAGCTCTTGTCATGTCTGCGCCCGCAGTCACCACTGACATTCCACTCTTTCGTAGGTTAGCTAGAGTGCCTCGCCCTCCCATGAGGTATGGCTTCCTAGGCATGACAGGTCAATTGGACAAGGATCCCAAGACATAGGGGGACACGATGCTTGATATCGACTCGGGAAAGTGGCTTGAAGCTATGAAAGCCGAAATGGACTCCATGAGCACAAACCAAGTATGGACACTTCTAGACCCACCCAAAGGCGTTAAACCAGTTGGGTGCAAATGGGTCTATAAGCGTAAACTTGGCGTTGATGGTGAAGTTACCACCTTCAAGGCTAGGCTAGTGGCGAAAGGTTACACTCAACGACCCGAGGTCGACTTTGTGGATACCTATTCGCCAGTAGCCATGGCTAAGTCCATGTGAATCCTGTCTGCCATAGCTGCATGCTATGACTATGAAATATGGCAGATGGACGTGAAAATGACATTTCTCAACGGTTTCGCTGAGGAAGAGATCTATATGGATTAGTCGGAGGGATTCACTGTTGTTGGAGAAGAGAAGAAAGTCTGTCATCTCCAAAGGTCCATCTATGGCCTCAAATAAGCATCCCGTACTTGGAACATTCGCTTTGATGAAGTCATACAAGGATATGATTTTTATCAAAAATGAATATGACCCTTGTGTGTACAAGAAGGTCAGTGGGAGCTCTATAGTGTTCCTAGTGCTTTATGTGGACAACATTCTGCTCATTGGAATGATGTTAGAATGTTTAAGTGACACAAAAGTATGGTTGTCCACGCAATTTTTCATAAGTATTTAGGTGAATCTTCCTACATTCTAGGCATCCAGATCGTCAGGGACCGATCTAAGAGAATGTTAGGACTAACCCAAAACTCGTATGTGGAGAAAATCCTGAAAAGATTTAACATGACTGATTAGGAGCTTGAAGGGATGAAAGGCATCCCCTATGCTTTATCCGTGGACAGCATCCAATACGTCGTCTACTGCACAAGGCCTGACATCACTTACGCCCTGAGTGTAACTAGTAGATATCAGTCTTGTGTAGGCGAGACGCATTGGAGTGCAGTCAAGAGCATCCTTAAGTACCTAAGAAGGACTAAGGATATGTTGTTGGTCTATGGTAATGGAGAATTGATTATGGAAGGTTTTAGGTACACTAGCTTCCAGATGGACGACGACGATGCCAAGTCTCAGTCGGGCTAGTGTTCAAACTCAATGTTGGTGTGGTAGCATGGAAACGTTCCAAGCAAGAAAACACAGCTGATTCAACCACTGAGGCCGAATACATAGAAGCTTCAAAAGCTACCAAAGAAGCGGTTTGGATGAGAAATTACATCCAAGGGTTGGGTGTGGTGCCTAACATTGCCGAGCTCGTGGTTATATTTTGTGATAACAACAGATTAATATCGCAAGCAAAGTACCGAGATCCCATCACCGATCCAAGCATATTCTTAGACGCTACCACTTTTTGAGGGAAATGGTAGGAAGAGGTGATGTTTGGATGGATCGAGTTAGCTCATCAGACAACACAGCAGATCCGTTGATAAAGCCTATGTCACAAATTGCTCATACACAACATCTTGAGAAGATAGGGATTAAGCATATGGGCGATTGGCTTTAGGTCAAGTGGGAGATTGTTAGAATAGGTGACCGTGAAGCCAATCTGATTGGGCTTATGTAGCCTATGTCTGAACAGTTTCGGTGTTTTAGTATTTATCATGAATAAGAAAGTGATATTCATTTGGCTTAAGACTTTTTTTGTGTTCACTTACTGCTTTATATTAACTATTCACTGTACAAGCAAAGCCCACAAACCAAAACAACATTCCAAGAAACTGGAACTGCGCAGTGGATGGCAGTTCATGAAATAAGTTTCTTTGGATCGGTCTGAAATACTCCAAGTCAAGGAATCTCGAGATAGGGTATCGAGAATCCGTTTAAGACTTGCACTAAGCAATTGCAGTCGAGTTTCATCGACAAGTGACGAGGCTCATCCATGCAATGTTCGTGGGTCAGCCAACTAGATGCCAACTGACTGAGGTGACTCGTGGGAACCGTCATATGGAAGACCTTGAGTAGGAACAGTCGGTATGACTTGTATTCCTGGTTCCAACATTACGGATTTGAACCTAAGACTCGAGGGACTACTGAGATCACCTACACGCCTACCTGTATCTTGAATTTGGCAAGAGGCTACCAAGTCAAGTGACTCGGTTGTCATAAGCCCTATCTAGTGCAGTTAAAGATGTGTAGTATGGACAGTAGGTCCTAAGAGAGGATCCATCTTCTGTCAAAAGGGTTGACAGTAATGTCTCCTTTACTCCTAGAATCATCCCTAATAAATCTGTGGCCACAGTGACTGAACAATAGGATAGGATCCCTGTGACGTTTATTGTCGACGAGCCAAGGCTTAAGTCAAGAATGGGTACCAACATCCTAAAGATTCATACCTTAGACTATAGCTGTGAGATGGTATATGGAAGGATAAACGTATTGGAGAGCCTAAATGTTCACGCCATAAATATTCACCTAGTCTCTAGTACCATGGAGCGTTGCTATACGGCCACCCATGGTGACAGACGAATACCCTTCATGAGATGATTGGAGATTCGGCCAAGTCTAGCTGAGGGTGAACCTAAAGAGTCACACACAATCCGCCGTTGACAAAGGATTTAATTTAGAATTAATCTTGGGAGGTTGAACAATTTAATTAGATCAAATTGGTTCCCCTTTTTTCTTGGATTGTTGATTCCTTTAATTAGATTAAATGGAACTAACTAATAAATTGGATTTATTGGAAATGAGGAAATGAGCTTAAAATAAATAAGTATTAATTATTTAAAGCTCTATGGTTTATTTAAATAGGATTTAAATATTCGATAAATAATCCATCAAGGTGCTGGATGGACGAGATTGAACTAGAGAGATCAAGAGCCTAGATTAGTTTGACTAATCTAAAGTCTAGTTTGAGTAGGATTTGACTAGGTCAAAATCCTAGTCAAAGTATGCTTCTTTAAATTGGAGTTTGAAGAGGAATAGGATTCCACTTCTATAAATACTCCTAGAAGCACACATTAGATGGATGATCAACTTGTGAGCGCGCGCGCACACACACACACACACACAAAAAGCGGCTGTGTCTCTCTCTCACTCGTCCCCTTCCCCTTTTCCTCCAAGAAAGTTCCAAGTTCCTTGTTTAATACAAGTGGACTTTTAGACGGATTGATCACATTAATTAATAACGTTTGGTCGGTTCATCCTCCCAAAATATACACTTGGTCTTTTGCTAGCATGGGGATCAAAGAACCGGTAGGGTTGCGTGGACGATTTAGAGAATTCCTATTATTGGGATCTTGGTGGAAAAACGTGGAACAACACGCGTAGCGGTACAAAGACAAAACTACAACCGGGTAGATTCTTTAATTGTGTTTTTCATTTCAACCCTATGCCACCATGATAATTGCATGTTTAGTTTAATCATGAGATATACCGAACACTCGGGAGGTTCAAGGGAATACCCCTTGAACGTGTGTTTACGTTTCTGTACAAAGCATGCTTAATTTCATGATTTTTATTTTATATCGCGCTTCTGCATTCACGCTCCTCCCAGGACGATCCACACGCTACATTGCATTTCAGACTCTTGGTGCAAGACTCTATAGAACTCTCGATGCCCTGTCTCGAGGTCCTCGACTTGGAACGTTTCAGACCCAACCCTTTATCAGTTGGTTTTATAACCACCATCCAATGCATGGCCCAACTGCAAGAGTTGTTAATCGTGGTCTATGGGTTTTGCTGTGAAATATGTAGAACGATATTTAACATATGCAAAATGAGCACAACAAAGATAACACCAATGGTAATGAACACTCATTTTGTTCATTACATAATATTATATTACATCAAGTTGTTAAATAGATTACAAAATGCCAAACCTATTGGCTTTCTGGTCATCAATTATAACAATCTCCTACTTGACCTAAAGCTAATCATCCATTGACCTCAAACCAATCTTATCCAGATGCTGAGTATGGGCAATTTGCGAAACCAACTTAGTAAGTGGATCTGCTATGTTTCCTGTCAAGCTAATTCGGTCTATCCGAACATCACCTATGCTAACCATCTCTATGAGGCGATTGTAGCGTCTACGAATATGCTTTGATTGGTGATGAGATTTCAATTCCTTTTCTTGTGCTATCGATCCGTTGTTACTGCAGAAGATAACTACTAGCTCAGCAATGCTAAGCACTACACACACAACTCTTAGATGTAGTTCTTCGTCCAAACCGCTTCCTCAGCAGCTTCCGAAGCTGCTATGTATTCAAACTCTGTTGTGGAGTCCGCTGTGGTAGCCTGCTTGGAATTCTTCCAAGCAACAACTTAGTCTGAACATGAAACCAGACTGAGACTTGGCATCGTCATCGTCTGGTTGGAAGCTAGCGCCGTTGTAGCCTTCCAGTATCAATTCTCTACGACTGTAGATCATGAACATGTCCTCAGTCCTTTTCAGGAATATAAGGATGGTCTTGACCTCTCTCTAGTGTGCCTCTCCGGCACATGCCTGATATCGACTTGTCACGCTCAAAGCGAAAGCCACATCAGGTCTAGTGCACTGGATAACGTACTGAATGTTGCTACGGCTGAAGCATAGGCGATGTCCGACATCCGCTTAAGCTCCTCATCAGTCTTAGAAGACTGCTTCTTGGATATCTTAACTCCATTCCTAACATCCTTCTTGATCTATCCCTGTAGATCTTGACACCAAGGATGTAGGATGTCTCGCCCATATCCTTCATGAAAAATTGTGTTGACAACCAAGCTTTAGTGGTTCCCAACATCTTAGCCATCATTCCCAATGAGCAAGATGTCATCCACGTAAACCACTAGGAATGCAATTGAGCTCCCACTAATCTTTTTGTATACACAATGATTGGACTCGTTCTTGATGAAATCATATCCCCGTATGAATTCATCAAAACGTATGTTCCAGCTTTGGGAAGCTTGCTTGAGGGCATAGATGGACCTTTGGAGACGACAAACATTTTGCTCTTCTCCACCAGATGTGAAACCTTACGGTTGATCCATCTAGATCTGTTCCTCTATGAAACCGTTGAGGAAGGCGGTTTTCACGTCCATCTGCCATATTTCATAGTCATACCATGCTGCTATGGCAAGCAGTACCCGAATAGACATAGCCATTGTTACGGGCAAGTAGGTTTCCTCAAAGTCGACCCTGGGTCGTTAAACCTAACCCTTCGCCACAAGACTGACTTTGAAGGTTGTAACCTCCCCCTCCGCTCCAAGCTTATGTTTGTAGACCCATTTACACCCTATGGGTTTTACTCCTTTGGGTAGGTCTACTAGGGCCTAAACCTAGTTTGCACCTATCGAGTCCATTTCGGATTTCATGGCCTCAAGCCACTTATCCGAGTCGATGTTCGACATCGCTTCTCCGTATGTCTTTGGATCATTGTCCAATTGACTGGTCATGAAAGAAAATCCGGTGGATCGTCTGGGGAATTGCGCGAATGCGGAAGCGCGGTAAAATAAAACATATTAAATTTTACAAAATAAAAGGCATGCTTTTAATTTAAAGAACACGCTCAAGGGGTGTGCCCTTGAGGTTCCCGGCATTCGGTGTATCTCATGATCATAAAACAATTAAATATATCATGGAGGCCATAGAGTTGAAAAATAAAGAGGGACGAAAATCTTAAACGAGACCTACCCGTTGTCGTTTCGTCTTCAACTGCTACTCGCGTTGTTCCCCGTTTTGCACCAAGACCTCGTTCTTGAGATCCTCCAAATCGTGACACACGATCCACCCACGTATCTTGCACGTCGTGCTAGCAACGAACAAGTATTATTTTTGGAGTGGACGAATCAATAACTCGTTATCAATTAACGGTATTGGTTCGTCTAAGTTCTTGATGTTCCAAGAACAAAAAGAACTAAGGAAAAAAATATTTTCTTGCTAGAAAAAGAGAGAGGGGCGGACGAGAGGTAGGAGAGGGAGAGTGTGTGTTGTGTGTGTTTTTCAAGAATCATCAATCCACAAATGTTGGAAGCTAGGGGTTTATATAGAGGAAGAGTTTAATCCTCTTTAAACTCAAACTCTAAGTAACCTAATTTGACTAGGATTTTGACCTAGTCAAAGTCCTAGTCAAACTAGTGTTTGACCTAGTCAAACGAATCCTAGCCTTCCATCTCCCCTTTCCATCTCAACCGTTGATTTTAATTTAATGGAATATTTAAATCCTATTAAATATTCCAAAAGGCTAAAAGAATAAATATAATATAATAAATAAATATATAATTTATTCTAAGCCATTAAATCAACCCTTTTATAAATCCTATTTATTAATTTAATTCCCTTTATCAAATAGAAGGAATTAATTTCTCCAAGAAAATATAGGACCCGATTAAATCTAATTTAATCATTCCTTTACTCCAATATTTAATTCTAAATTAAATACTAAGTGTGTGTGTGGATAGTGTGTGACTCTTTAGGTTCACCATTCAGCTAGACTTGGTCGGATTCCTAGAATCCGTCCGTTACCATGGGTGGCCATCTAGCAACGGTCCATGGCACTAGAGACTAGGTGAAATATTCGGGGATGAACATTTAGGCTCTAACAGTACACTTGTCCTTCTGTCTTCGGTCTCATCACTTAGGGTCTAGGGCACGGAAAATGCAGGTACCCATTTTGGACCTAAGTGTCGGTCTGTCTTCACCAAACGCCGCAAGGGAAACCTTTTCCCTTCTGTTCAGTCACTGTGGCCACAGATTTCAGGGACAAGACACAGAGCATATATGAGACTCAACTGTCAACACCTTTTGATAGGAGACAGATCCTTTCTTGGAAACTACTGTCACTTTGTACACCCGAGCTGCACTAGACATGGCTTATGACTACTCAAAAGTATTTTGGCAATCTCTCACCATATCTAAGATACAGACCTGATGTACAGGTAAACTCAGCAGTTCCTCAAGTCAAAGGACTTGGCCTGTACCGTTGGAACTAGGAATACACGTCATACCTTGCTGACCATACTCAAGGCCCTCCGTAAGATGGTTCCCGCGAGTCACCTCAGTCAGCTGCTTCCTAGCACGCTGACCCACTAACACTGCTTAGACGACCTTCGTCACCCGTCGATGAAATACGACAGCAGATGCTTAGTGCAAGTCTCAAAGGGAATCCCGGTACCTCATTTTCGGGATTCCTTGACTTGGAGATTTCCGAACTGATTCGGTAAGACTGATTTCATGGACCTACCTCCAAGCGTAGTCCCAGTCCCCGAAAACATTACTCAGTCCATGGGCTTTGTTTGCGTAGTGAACAGAAATGTAAATGCAGATAAGTGAACGTAAACAAAGTATTGCCATATGAATTTTCACTTCTTTATTCATAAATATTTTATCAAATACCAAAGAATTGTCTAGACATAGGTTACATATTCCTGCCAAAATTGGCTTACATGGTCACCTATTCTAACAGGTCATTCCCAGAAATCCATACCTATCAGGTGGTTGGGATATTCTGGCGGACCTACAAAGGACTGGAACATTATCAGTGGAAACTACAGGCTCAGATGTCGTTGTTTTTGTCTCATGGGGCACCTCATTTGATTCCTCAAGGAGCACATCATCGCGTCGACTATTCGATAAGAAACCCTTTTCCAAGAACATTGCATTCCGCGAGACAAAGATCTTTTGCTCGGAGGGATCATAGAAATAATACATCGCAGTTTCATTTGAATATCCGACAAACCTGCACAAACTAGACCTGGAGTCCAGTTTATCTCCCACTAATCTCTTGACGTATGGAGGGCTTCACCAAACTTTCAAGTATTGTAGGAGGCAGGCTTGCCATGCCATATCTCATATAGCGTCTGGGATATCGTCTTAGATGGCGCCATGTTCAAAGGTTTCACCATTGTCTCAAAAACTGTACCCCCAGAAGGACAAGGGGAGTTCGGTCTAACTTATCATGGATCAGAACATGTACAACAAGGTCTGATTTGGTTCTCAACTTCAAGTCTGTATTTCTTAAACCTTCCAAAGGTTTCAGACTTGTACCTCATCAGGTAAACATAACCATACCAAGAGTGATCATCAGTAAAGGTTATGAAGTAGGAGTACCCACCTCTCGCTTGAGTATTTAATGGTCCATAAACGTCTGTATGGATCAAATCAAAAAGACCGTTGCCTAGCGTGCTTTGTCTAACAAAGGGTTTCTTGGTCATCTTTTCTTTCAGACAAGACTCACAAGTTCATAGGTTTTCCAAATCATCTATCTCTAGACTTTTGTGTCCACCAACCTGTTAGAATAGGTGACCATGTAAGCCAATTTTGGCGGGTATATGTAACCTATGTCTAGACAATTTCAGGTGTTTGATAAATCATTAATGAATAAAGAAGTGAATTTCATTTGGCATCACTTTGTTTGTGTTCACTTATATTTGTTTTTCATATCTGTTCACTACGCAAACAGAGCCCACGGACTGAGAATCAATTTCGGGGACTGGGACTACGCTTGGAGGTAGGTCCACGGAATCAGTCTTCCCGAATCAGTTCGGAAATCTCCAAGTCAAGGAATCCCGAAAATGGGTACCGGGATTCCATTTGAGACTTGCACTAAGCACCTGCTGTCGTGTTTCATCGACGGGTGACGAGGGTCGTCTAAGCAGTGTTAGTGGGTTAGCATGCTAGGACGCAGCTGACTGAGGTGACTCGCGGGAACCGTCTTACGGAGGACCTTGAGTATGGTCAGCAAGGTATGACGTGTGTTCCCGATTTCAACGGTACAGGCCAAGTCCTTTGACTTGAGGAATTGCTCAGTTTACCTGTACGTTAGGGCTGTATCTTAGATATGGTGAGAGATTGCCAGAATTCTCTTTGGTAGTCATAAGCCATGTCTAGTACAGTTCTGGTGTGCAAAGTGACAGTAGTTTCCAAGAAAGGATCTGTCTCCTGTCAATAAGTTTTGGCAGTTGAGTCTCATGTATACTCTAGGTCTTGTCCCTAAAACTGTGGCCACAGTGACTGAACAGAAGGGAAGGATTCCCTTGCGGCGTTTAGTGAGGACAGACCGACACTTAGGTCCAAACTGGGTACCTGCATTATCCGTGCCCTAGACTCTAAGTGATGAGACCAAGGACAGAAGGACAAGTGTACTGTTAGAGCCTAAATGTTCATCCCTGAATATTTCACCTAGTCTCTAGTGCTATGGACCGTTGCTAGATGGCCACCCATGGTAACGGAAGGATTCTAGGAATCCGACCAAGTCTAGCTGAAAGGTGAACCTAAAGAGTCACACACTATCCACACACATTTAGATATTTAATTAGGAATTAAATATTGGAGTGAAGGAATGATTAAATTGGATTTAATCGGGTCCTTTATTTTTCTTGGAGAAATAATTCCTTCTATTAGATATAAGGAATTAAATTGATAAATTAGGTTTATCAAAGGGATTTATTTAATGGGCTTAAATAATATTTATATTTATTTTAGCCTCTTGGAAATATTTAAATAGGTTTTAAATATTCCATTAAATTAAATTAAATCAACGGTGAGATGAATGGGAGAGATGGATGGCTAGGATTGTTTTGACTAGGTCAATCACTACTTTGACTAGGACTTTGACTAGGTCAAAATCCTAGTCAAAATAGGGTTCTTGAAAGAGGAGTTTAAAGAGGATTAGACTCCTCTTCTATATAAACCCCTAGCATCCTACAAGTTGAAGGATGATGAAACTCCAACACACACACAACACACACACACTTTTCGGCTCTCTCTCTCCTTCTCTCGTCCGCCCTCTCTCTCTACACACTCCAAGAAATTGTTTCTTTGTTCTCTTGTTCTTGGAACATTAGAACTTGATGAATCAATACCATTAATTCATAATGTGTTATTGATTCATCCACTCCAAAATATAAAACTTGTTCGTTGCTAGCACGACGTGCAAGATACGTGGGTGGATCGTGTGTCACGATTTGGAGGGTCTCAAGAACGAGATCTTGGTGCAAAACGGGGAACAACGCGTGTAGCCATTGAAGACGAAAACGACAACGGGTAGGTCTCGTTTATGATTTTCGTCCCTTTTAATTTTCTACCCTATGGCCTCCATGATTCTTTTATGTTTTATTATTCATGAGATACACCGAACACCCGGGAATTTCAAAGGCACACCCTTTGAAACGTGTTCTTTAATTTAAAAGCATGTTTAAATTCCATATTTAATTTTAATTATACCGCGCTTCCGCATTCGCGCTTTTCCCGGGACGATCCACAATTCCTTTCACAACCGTCTTATCCTATCTTTAGAGATATGATCTAACCTTGCATACCATATTTGTGCGTTATCTTGATTTTCGTGTTTACGTTTTGTGTTCGGCAGTCATAATCCAAGAAGAGTGTGAAAGTATGTACAGACCATTTACTAAGGTAAAAAGTAGATGAAACACACCATCATTAATAATATAAAAGACACTTTTATTGATGGTGAAGGAATAACCATCCTTGTCCAGGACGGGTATGGATACAACAATCTTACTCATGCTAGGTACATAGAAACAATCAATTAGTACTATCCTAACATGATTACTAATTGATAACTCTATTGATCCTACGGCTTTCGTAGCGACGACCTTGCCATCTCCTAGCCTTAAGATCATCTCATCCTTGGTTAGTCTTCTACTTTTTTGCAGCACCTGCAAATCATTGCAGATGTGAGCACCACATCCGGTCTGGTATCCAAATGCCCATGAAGCATAATTAGTTATCATGTTTACTTCAACCACAAACATACCTGGATTAGATAGGAGTTGTGGGCACTCTCTCTTCCAATGCCGCTTTCCTTGGCAATGCATGCAGACATCATTTGCCTTAGACAGCTGAGAACCCGTGCCTTTCCTTTCCCTTTGCCCATTCCCACTGGGCATAGGGGTGCTAGGAGCGCGAGTAGTGGCTACAACTGCCTTCCCTTTCCCTTCTTCCTCTTCCAGCATCCGACCCTCTTGCCATTCGTCTTGGAGGTTAAAGCCTCTCCTATCAATACCAATAGTGCAGACTTGTGGGTCGTTGCCTCGTATTGGACCAGCATGTTGATCAACTCATGAATAGACCTCTCAAGTTTTGTTCATGTTGTAGTTGACAATGAACGAGTCATAGGACGGAGGAAGCGACTAAAGGATCACGTTGATGTACGTATCATTGTTAAGCCCAGCTTTAAGGTCCTCGAGCTTCTCCACTAGATATAGCATCTTGACCCCATGACTCTGTACAGAAGATTCTTCAGCTAGCTTGGTGCCAAAGAATGCTTTTTTGGCGGCATATATAATGTGACTATTCGGAACCGCATAAACCTCGTTCATGCGAAGCATTATGACGGAGACGTCCAACCTATCATATTGCTTCTCAATATCGTTATGCATTGAAGCCAATATGATACTGCGTACTTTCCAGTTGTCCTCATGCCATCTTTCGAACGTCAAACGTTCTTCTAGCGTGGACTCCTCCGGCAAGTCGATCGGCGTTGGCTCGTCCAAGACGTAACCTTGGTTCTTGAAACCGAGGACAATCCTCAGGTTTCTTAGCCAGTGTGAATAGTCTATGCCATTGAATTTATTTGTTTCTAATACCATGGTTAAGGGATTCTTAGACATATCTACATTTATAAAAATGTAAAGCAGAAAGTATAAGTGATGGTAATATTATAGTTCAAGTTGAAGACAGATCTTGTAGTCTTTAACCCTCCCACTATTTCGACGAAAGTCCACCACTCTCAAGTGGAGTTTCGGAAAATATTTTTCTAGTGAGCTCGAGATCTATAAGCATGACCTCCATGCCCCACTTTTATGATTGACATGAAGAAAACCTCATGGGAGATATCCAATATCATTCTCATCTAATGAGATTACCAAGATATTTTGCCTCACCTCTTCGCATGGTTCCAAGGACTCCAAGCGAACCATGTTACTCAGTGTTGGACCCGACCTATCAACCAAATCATGCCTCAATTGTCGCCCCCTATGACTCGTGAGACAGAAAAATAACGAGTGCAATCTCTTCGTTCACAATAATGGTGCAGCTTTCCCCTAGTCCAAGTGTGCCATGACTCGTGAGACCACACTTGGGTAGTGGTATCTTCCTCACCACATTGCTGTGGATGGAAAGCTTGGACGGATCAAAAGCATTTTGATCCAAGTCCATTATGAGCCTAATATTTTATTTCATCCAACCAAATGAAAGTTTGTTTTGATAATGACCGAGACCTCATCACATTAAGTGTCTTTGCATGCATAAATATCCAATATTCATAAAGCGATAAATAAATACGCCGCATGCAATAAACATAGCATAACCCCTGTTAAGATGGTCACAAGCCCAACCTATGCGACCCATTGAGACCGCAGTGAGTCTATGGCCTGTCTAGGTGTGGTCCTACACTATTGCAAAGTAATTAACCTATTGTCATTCCAATGGGCCTTGTGACTCTTCTTGTTTTATACTTTGATGTATCACTTTGAGCCTCCGACTCTGTGGGTTTGTTATTATTACAAAATGAAACCTCACCAAAATATTTTTTGACTACTCCCATTACATGGGAATAGTAATACATGAAAAAGAGAAAATAAGCAAGCCTCAATATCATGAGGTGAAAAATGGGAGATGATAGTCCCAAAACAAGAGGCACGCAGGCCCCACCCGATAGAAATGTAAATAAATTCAATTCATTCATACATAAGGTCTAAGACTCTTGTGATCATCCCATATTGATTATATCAACACATAATGCATAATTATACCAAATAATCATGCCAATATAGATAGTCAAAATATCCAAGTGATGTCCAACATCACAAGATATAAACATATCAATGTAAAAGCTTCAAATTTTAAATTTGATAAACATCATACACAATGCATTCAATGCATGTTGAAAACCCTAAACTAATTAAGAAAAATTGATCTAAGGAGAAAATCAATAATTCCAAAATAAAATATGCAAAATTAATTCATTTTAAAAAAAATATGCTAAAATTATCCAAAAATCAAATTTTCATAAAAATGTCCAAAACCGGCACAGAACGGCCAACCGTCGTGCCCACAGGCCGGCTGCCTGCGCACTGGGAGCGCGCGCGCCCCATGTGATGTGCTGGCCCAACCAGCAGTGTTCGCATTTGCGCACAGCGCGCACAAGCGCTCGCCTGCGCACAAAACAATCTACGCGGCCGCCCCTGCCAGCACACATGCTGGCAGGCACGCCGTCCAGGCTGCGCGCAAGCTTGAGATCAGTCACGCGTCCACCACTAGTAGTCGGCCAGAGGGGCGGCAGCCAACCACTGTCGTTGTTGTTCCGTTTGTCTCATTTCATGGTTTTTTCATTTCTCATTTCAACATATTTATGTACAAAACAACTGAAAATAAATATGCAATTTAAAGATCCAATCCATAAAATTATATATATGACGTCTATGAAATCTAAACATATGAATGAGTTCATCAATCTATATATTCACACGTATAAACATGCTCATAGAGGCGTAAATGTAAATAAAACATGATAAGCACATAGATCTATTGCTCCTTACAACGAACCGGACTCTAATACCACTTGAAGGATAAACGGATCCGCCCGGGAGCGCGAGCAGAAGCGAGGGAGTGCGCGTTATTTAAAATAATACATATCAAAAGATCCCAAGGGGTGTACCCTTGGGTTCTCAACTGGGAGTTTGATGTAGAAATGATAGAAAAAACGACATATCATATAGAGCATAGATAAAACATGAAGAAAACTACAAAAGCGTAAACCCGAATGTTACCTTTTTAGCTTTCTTTGTATACGGCTACGAGCGTTGTTCCGCGGCCAGACACGTTCACCTAGTTCAAAACTACAAACTCACTAACGTAGTCCACACCACACCGGGAGAGATCTCATTTTTCTTGCTAGAGAAAAACGGATCTAGAGAAGAAGACCGAAGAAGAGTCTACACTATAAAGTTAGTGTTCCTTCTTGATCTTGCTTTATTTTTCAATTGATCCTAGATCAATGAAGGAACAAAGGGGATAGTATGGAGAGAAAAAGAGGGCCAAAACTTAGAGAGTGTAGAGAAACTGTGTGTTTTTCTTTTTCATAGAAAAAGATGAATAATGAATTCTTCGACTTTGATGATAGTATATATTCATATATATTTCATTAATGTGATTATTGGAATGTGTCTAAGTTCACCCAAGGATGTCTAGATACATTCCAATCAATCACCACTAATCATCAATCAAGCCTACCGTTTCATAAGGTATGATTTAATCATACGAAGTGAAAGAGGCTTGATTGGAGTGGATTTCTCTCTTTCCAAAAGAGACAAGTCAACTGCTCATCAATGGCCATGTATGGCCAATTTTTATTCTTCCAAAAGAAGCAATTTTAGGCCATCCCCTTTTGGGAATAAGTTCAACTTCTTCTAATTCCAAAAGTGAAATTAGCACATCTCTTGGCCAAGGTTTAATGGACCAAATTTATTTGTAGTCCAATTACAACAAGCCCAAGAACTAAATCATATTTAATTCATCGTCCATTTAAATAATTCCCATTAATCTTTCAATCTAATTAAAAGATCCAAGCTTCGATTGTGCACTTAATCGATAAATCCTATTTATCGATAAAACCAGGGCCCAATACAATATCGGTCCGTCCATCCAATGGATAATCCCTTAAGTAATCCAATTACTTATCATCCTTTGAAATCAACCCCAAGTTAATTTCTTCACCTCCTCGGTGATTTGTGTGTGACCCTTTTAAGTTCACCCTCAGCTAGACTTGGGCCTTGTCCAACAGGAGGTCGTTACCATGGGTGGCCGTCTATCAACGGTCCATGGCACTAGAGACTAGGTGAATATTGACGTGAGCATTTAGGCACTAATTCCGTACGGGTACGGTCCTTCCGTCTACCGTCTCCCAGCCTTAGTCTAGGGTATGGAATTGGGCATTGGTTCCCATCATTGACTAGGCGTCTATGCTTAATACTCAAGACTACACATGCTTTCATTGAATTGACATAGGAAATCATTTCCTGCTCGATCCACAGGTTTAAGCAGCATAAACGAGTCTCCGAGTGCATAGGAGATACCTCTGTCACATATTGACAGGGATCGGATCCTCTTCTTGAAACCCCCCATCCTCGCTACACATTCTGACTGCACTGGACAAGGCTTGTAATGAACATGTCAGCAACATGATCACCTCTCGCCAGTCCATGCTACAGCCATCGTGTGCACATGACTGCCATGGTTCCGCAAGTCTGAGGACTACTCCTCTACTATCAGAACCGAGGAAATCCAATCGTACCGACCAAGCCTCCAAGGCTTCCATATGATGATCCCTGGGAGTTAGCTGAGTTGGCTCGACTTTAATCAACCAACTCACCAAGATCGTACAGGTGTCCCACGCCTGTTGCCGATAAAATACGGCACTCATCCAATGAATACGACTCTTGGTGCAAGTCTCTATAGGACTCTCGATGCTCTGTCTCGAGGTTCTCGACTTAGAATGATTCAAACCCAATCCTTTATCAGTTGGTTTCGTAACCACCATCTAATGCGTGACCTAACTGCATGAGTTGTTGATCGTGGTCTGTAGGCTTTGTTGTGATATATGTAAAACGACATTTAACATATGGAAAATGAGCACAACAAAGATAACACCAATAGTAATGAACACTCATTTTATTGATTATGCATTACATCAAGTTGTCAAATAGATTACAAAATGTCAAACCTATTGGCTTTCTGGTCATCTACTCTAACCGAATCCACTCATATATCCTCTTCTTCTGATCCTTCGTTAGTGTATATACAGCTTTGGGCATCATGTTCGGTCTCTTTTTGTCCACCTCAAACTCCGGTCGATTACATATGATCTTTAGATCCTTCCGTGCATTCAGATCTTCCTTTGTTTTGTCCTTTATGTCCATCACAGTATTGAATTATATTGTCGAACACATTCTTCTCAATGTGCATGACATCAAAATTGTGTCGTATCAGATGCGTCCCCTAGTATTCAAAATCCCAAAAGATGCTTTTCTTCCCCCACTTATGGTTGAAATTGTAGCCTTCTGGTTCACTCAGCGGTTGTTCGACTGCAACACTAAACGCATTGACCTTGGTTCGGATCTGCTCTTCAGTCACCTCGGACGTGTAACCTTTCTTTCTATTCGATTTTTAGTAAAGACTTTCTTATTCCTGCGATAAGGATGGTCCGCTGGGAGAAACAGCCTGTGGCAGTCAAAATAGCATACCTTCTGACCGTGCTGCAAATAAAATGCCCGTGTATCCTTCATAAAACTGGACACCCCATAACACCGGCGGTAGTCCATCCAGACGCCATCCCATATGGGGGTAGGTCGTTCACTGTCCGCATCAATGCCACCCGTATCATGAATGCCTGGTTTGTCATATTGTCATGCGTATGTACACCCACATGCCATAATATTTTGCAACTCCTCGATCAACGGCTCCAGGTAGACATCGATCAGACGTTTGGGATCGGATGGCCTAGGGATCACCATCGTTAGGAATATATACTCAAACTTCATACACATTCCCGGTGGGAGATTGTACGGTGTAACTATCACGGGCCAACATGAGTGAATTTAACCATACTGCCCATGTGGTGCAAACCCATCCATGCACAGCCTTAGTCTAACATTACGGGGGCTCAACTGCAAAATCAGGATATGCCCGGTCGAAATGCTTCCAAGCCTTTGCATCGGACGGATAACACATGGATCCCTCCTCTGTCTGATGGTTGGCATGCCATGCCATGTGCTCGGTAGCGGCCTCCGACGCATTCAACCTCTGCAGCTGAGGGGTATGCGCCAGATACCTAAGAATGGCATACGGGGACTTCTTGCGTCTAGAATTTCTCTCCCTGGTGGGCTTGTACCTAGCATCTTCACAAAACTTGCAATATTCCAAATCAATGTCGTCCTTCCAGTATAAACATTCAATCGTTTTTTACATGCATCAATTTCCTCAATTGGTAAACCCAAGTCTCTTATCAATTTCTTCATGCTGTAATAATCGGGGGGAAAGTGTGATTTCGGGCATTATATGATCAACCCACTGGCACAATTGATCATAGGTTCGCTCGAAAAAAAATCCCTTTGGCCTTGATATTCACCAAACTAGCAATTAACGCCAATTGAGATTGAGTGCAGTCATTCCACAACGGTTGGTCAGCAGCATGCACTACACAAAAAAACACGGTCTCACAACCCAGAAACATAATCATAGGACCCTCATCGTAATATGAACTAGGCCCGACATCAGAAAGACAATACCTAGTACCATCATCAGGCACACCCTCCTGGTTATAAGACGACCAGAAAGACGGGCCGGCGGTATCGAAAACCATCCTCTGCACCCAATCCATCTGAGGCGCATCACCCCAATGCGAACTACCCTCCTCCTGAACGATTGGCGTTTGCTACTGCTGAACAGGGGGCGCGGTTAATGCATCAAAGTATTTCTGGACCCTCTCCTCACTATGCGAAGTCCAATTATAATACTCCAGCATAAATCCTTTCATACACAAGTCAAAATTTACCTCGTCCAGTGTTTTAAACCGTTTGTTTTTGCACTTTCGGCACAGACACTTAATCTTCTCCCCGTTCATATATGCACACTGAGACTTGGCCTATTCTAGAAAAGCAGTAACACCATCCTCAAACTCCGGCATCACACCCAGCAGGTCTCCGTCATACATCCATCTCCTCAACTGTCTTCACATGATTAGTCCTACGTACACAAACAATTCACAATAATAATTAAATAAGTAGAAATAATTTATATATATACAACCATTAAAGGGTTTCAACTTGTTACATGAACAAAACACCTTTAAAGATCAATGCAAATTTAGTGGAGATTGTTGATACTTTTGATTTTACGTATAAAAATTCAAGAGAGGGAGTAAGAAGAAATGAATTGGAGAGAGAGTAAGAAGAAAAAAAATGAAGTGGAAATATATATAAAAAATATTAGAACGAGCATTGGCATATTATTTGTAACACCAAAAACTAGCCATGAAATGATAGCCGTTGATTTATCATTAGGAGTGGGATCAGGAACGACAACAAGAACACTAAGATATCCGTTAAAATATAGCCGTTGAAGTATATTTGGAACGGTCATAGGAATACATAATCTTTTATGTACACTGATCGTTCCTGATAGTAACATATTTTGGAGCTATCCTTGTAACTCTAACTTAGTTTTCATAAGTCTCACAATTAGGAATGCTCATTGCATTATAATGTTAACATAAGGCGTAAAATAGTCTCATTTAGCACTACAGTTTGGAACGGTCACCCAAACGTTCACCCTAGTAACTGGCGCTGGAACACGATTAGGAACGGTAATGTTTTTAGGTCACAGAACCATTTCAAGTGTCATATATGTGTTCCAAAGGGAATGCCAAAATATTTTCATCCTTATTTTGGAACGGTTGTAGGACTACATTTGGGTGCACATTAATTAGGACAGTACTAGGAACCGTCATGCCGTTCCAAGACTGATGGGGTAAAATCCGGGAAGTATATGATCGAAGCACACTTACACATCTCAAGTCAAGAACTCCAAGCTTTACTCTCTTTATTGCTCTTCCAAAAAAAAAAGTCCCCTTTTACAATGAATTGACGATCTATTTATACTAAACAAATTATGAATGCGGGGAGGCGTAAATCTTAGAATAGGTGACCATGTAGCCAACCTTGGCAGGCAAAATGTAACCTATGTCTAGACAATTTTAGGGATTTGATAAATTATTAATGAATAAAGAAGTGAAATTCATTTGGCATTACTTTGTTTGTGTTCACTTTATCTGCATTACATATCGGTTCACTACGCAAACAAAGCCCACAGACTGAAAACGTATTTTGGGGATTGGGACTACGCTTGGAGGTAGGTCCATGAAATCAGTCCCGCCTAATCAGTCCGGAAATCTCCAAGTCAAGGAATCTCAAAAATGGGTACCGAGATTCCCCTTGAGACTTGCACTAAGCATCTGCTGTCGTATTTCATCGACGGGTGACGAAGGTCGTCTAAGCAGTGTTAGTGGGTTAGCCTGCTAGGGAGCAACTGACTGAGGTGACTCACGGGAACCGTCTTACGGAGGACCTTGAGTAGGGTCGGCTAGGTATGACGTGTGTTCCCGATTCCGACAGTACAGGTCAAGTCCTTTGAGTTGAGGAACTGCTGAGTTTACCTGTATATCAGGGCTGTATCTTAGATATGGTGAGAGATTGCCAAGAAGCACTTGAGTAGTCATAAGCCATGTCTATTGCACCTCCAGTGTACAGAGTGACAGTAGTTTCCAAGAAAGGATCTGTCTCCTGTCAAAAGGCATTGACAGTTGAGTCTCACATATGCTCTGTGTCTTGTCCCTAAAATCTGCGGTCACAGTAACTGAACAAAAGGGAAGGTTTCCCTTGCGGTGTTTAGTAAGGACAGACCGACATTTAGGTCCAAAATGGGTACCTGCAATTTCCGTGCCCTAGACCCTAAGTAGTGAGACCGTAGACGGAAGGACAAGTGTACTGTTAGAGCCTAAATGTTCATCCCCGAATATTCACCTAGTCTCTAGTGCCATGGACCGTTGCTAGATGGCCACCCATGGTAACGGGCGGATTCTAGGAATCCGACCAAGTCTAGCTGAAAGGTTGTGATACCCGACCCCGTTCTTTCATAAGTAGAGCATAAGTTATTAGTAGTAATTATTAGGGCGGTAGATTAGTTTCTACACACGTCATATTATATCGAGAATAATTTTCATTTTATTTTACCTATAAGTTTTAATCGAATTGACATAGTCCTCCATTTTAGGAAATTCGGATGGTTCCAACGAAGAAAATTCGAAGGAGGGATTGACTACCGTGACTCACGAGGTAGGTTGAATATAGATATAGTCGTCATGTCTTTAAACATGTTATGACACAACCCTATTATTGTTAGTAATAGAAATAGTACAATCCTTATAATAAAAACTTAAATTTTACATTTAAATCATTTCATTTAAGCATTTCACGACGTAACACTCATTATTTTTATAATAGAATATTTACAAGTCTTATATATATAATTAGAATTTATATTTGAGATTATGAAATTAGTTAATTAGCATGTATTATGGATCCTCTTAATTTTATTGTGAGAATTGAGGAATCATAGGTGTTGCTAGGTAATTAAGATTATATAGAAGGAAACTAGGGTAAGATAGAGGTATTATATATATATATATATTACGGTAGAATACATTGTAACAAAAGGAGAAAAGACATAGAGCGGCGGAGAAGCGGAGAAGCAGAGAAGTCAATTGCAAAAGCCAAAGAAACTGTGAGTACTATTCATTCCTTTTAGTCTAGCAATGAAATCCATATAGATATTTATATTATTGTGGTTGTGTGTTGTGGGAATAAGACAAGAGGAATTCTTTTCTTTAGATCAATCCACAATGAATGTTCTGTTGATTGTGTACTTCCAACTTAGAAAAGGGCCACGAATTGCAGAAGAGTCTAGTATTGATTTATGTTTTTATATTGCTACAACTTGCGATTAATTATAGGGAATTAGAGTCTGATTAAGATTAGTAATTAATTACTTATTAGATAATCTGTAAGTACAATTATCATAGTGACGAAATGGTGAGAGGATTTGAAATATATGTTATATGTAAATATAATAATAATAACAGTATATGATTTTATTTATAGGACACGAGCCATTTGGATTAGATTTCATCTCTGCCGAGCCAATAATATAAGTAAGTGGGTTTTTCCTTCTATCGTGTTCTTCTAAAAATAGTTACTCGTATGAAGAATTTAATTTTAATTACCTCTTTTAACATATATACGCATATATATATATATATTCTGATTTTTGAGTATGCTTATTGATATATATATTTATGTAATGTTGTGTTGTGCGCAAATACGTTTACCTTCATTTAATATATGTATTCTTAGTTGAAATCTTGGAACTCTTTGTTATAATTGAGTACAAGTATGATTTAAATTGTTGCTCGGAATTTATTAAGACCAAATTGGGTTTAGGGGCTAGTCTCGATATCTTTCTGACGCGCCTACTGGTGTTAAGTGGGGCACTACTGTGGTAGTGACAATATTTCTGACCCTCCTACTGGTGTTAAGTAGGGCATGGCTACGGCTATGGTAATATGTTCTGACCCGCCTACTGGTGTTAAGTGGGGCCTGGCCGGAGGCTAAAATGGCATTTCGCCCACCTTAACGGGATCTAAAGTTAAGGAACTGATCAGTTAAACCAATGGGCTTTAATATTTCCGAGCATACAAGTAATCCTGTATTATCGAATTTTGGTAGCTCGCCATATCGGAACCACTCTAAGTGAATTGCAAGTTCATGTTTTTATTGGTTCCAATGTGAATGTGAATTCTGCATGAGATTTAAATATTTCGAACTATTCTTGTTTCCTTGAAAATCTTTAATAATCAAATTTTATTTGCTTTATGATATTATATAATTATGTATGGTCAAGCCGATAGAAAGGAGAATCCATTTACTGGGCGATTAGTCGCTCACTCCCTGTACGTATCATATGTCTTGCAGATGAATTAGAGGAAGGGACAGATGAGGAACAATATTGGGGATGGTGATAACTTTAGATGCTCAATTCTCGAGGATCCTTATTTTTTTTTTTATATACTCATTTTGTGCTAAGTGATTTGAATGTATAAGGATTTTCCCATTAGTTTCGAGTTATTTCGATTAAGGATGTATTGACTTTATTTATCCGGATAATGTTTTTTTAGTAATTTCCTTCAAAGATCACGAGTATTTCGAGATTGCTTATTGTTCGGCTTAGTATCACAAAAATTTATTTCAATTTAGTGATGCTGCCGTGTCGTGCCTTGGATTCGGGGCGTGACATTTAGTGGTATCAGAGCCTAGGTTTACGGTCTTAGGTTAGTAAACTGGACTTAAATGAAGACATTTGGAGTGTAACTTCTAATATTCTGGAGTTTCGGAGGGGATGAACTAGGATTGAGTTGAGGCGCCACCTAGAATTTTTGGCGAGACGTTAGAGATCATCGTCTCAACTCATTATTACATTCTATAAGTAGTATATCATTAGCTAATTATTAAAGTAGTTGGGGGTAACAATAATAATAGAATCAATGCGAATAGTAATCCTAGTGGAAAACTCACATAGGCCATCATCCTATATGTGTAGGTATGGAGCCATTTGGGAGACCACGCACATCAGCTCAGAGAGATTTCCCCCACCATTCTGAAGACATGACCGATCGAGTGATGGCTGCGTTAGGGCATTGTGGGGACTTGGCAAAAGCAGTAGTAGAGTTGCAGAAACTTCTCGATAAAAGTCGAAAAGAAAATGAAAACTGGAGGGACGATGCCATGAGGTTAGATCTTCGCTGTAAAGAACAAGTAAAAAGAATTATCGATCTAGAAGGGAGACTAGAACAACAAATACATTCTACCAAAGCCCAGGTGGAGCAACTGCAGGCCGAGAATAGGGACTTAAGGCAAGCTAAACATGCTTTACAGCATGAAATACTCCACTTAAGGGAGACTATTGATGAGCTCGTGGCAGCCCAAAGTGAAGAAGAGCCCGAGGAAGACCCTGAGGAGAATGAGAATGAAGACGATGAGGGCTCCATGGGTGGAGACGTGGTGGAGTAGATTCGTAAGGCTAGGATTGAGACCAGAATAAAGAGGACATAGGTTGAATAGGTTTTGAATACTAGACCGGATTGTTTCCTTTCTTACCTTTCCAAAATTTTCAGCTAATAATGGACTTGCATGTCCACTGATAGAATGCTAAGTTTTACCTTCGTGTAGTCTAAGATAAAGATACTAAATAATTTTTATATGTTCTTATTTATGAGATAGGATCCTATTACGGTTTATGTGTTAATTGTTCATCCTAGTGTAAATCTTTTTTGCTTATACCATCTAAGATTCCCTTTTGACCTTTGCGCCGAAATACCAACTCCTCACTTCTCCTTTTGATAGAGTGATGGCTGGTAGACCTAGACGAACCACACAGAACCCACGCTATGCGACCCCTTTTGACGACCACAATGAAGAACCCTCTCTGCATCATCCACAACAAGAGAACCAACCAAGAATAAGGCAAGAGGACCTAGTGGCCATAGCGACTGCAGTAGCTCAGGCTGTACATGGTATGAACCAACAACCAGCTCATGTGGAACCTCAAACCTCCGCAAACATGGGAACGAAAGTTCATTATGAGGCATTAAGGAGGGCACATGTCCCAACCTTTGATGGAAATCATGACCCAGAGATAGTGCAAAAGTGGCTCAAGGAGGTGGAGGACAATTTTGAGTTAATGGAAGTCCCCATGGAAATAAGGCCAAGGGTAATAGTACCATTCTTAGTAGGCGAAGCGGCAAGATGGTGGGAAGGAGTATCGCCTTCCTTATTAGTAGAGGGACCTATCACTTGGGCAAGATTTCGGGAGGCATACCTTAATCATTTCTTCCCTAACGCAATTCGCCTTCAAAAGATGGTGGAATTTGACACTCTCACCCAAGCGCCAAACATGTCGGTGGTAGAATATTCGGCGAAGTTTCATGCTCTAGGGAAGTACTCTCCTACAATTATGGCTGACCCACAACTTAAAATCCATAAGTTCACTAGGGGCCTCAAGAGTCGTATACAGTCAGCACTGGCCATATTTGAAGCTAGGACCTTCGATCAACTCCTGGGGGCAGCAATAAGAGCTGAAGCAGATATAAGGCGAAGGGATGAAGAAAACAGTCTAAAAAGACCCAGGCCAGGACCAAGCCAAGTGAAAGGAGTCCCAAACAAACGTCCTATGCTCCCAACTAATCGGAAGCCGCCTGTGTCGTCCCAACCACAACCCCAACTTCCTGAATGCAAAGTTTTTCATAAGAGACATACCGGGGAATGTAGGTGGGCATCAGGGGCCTGCTTTCGCTGTGGTAAGATGGGACACCGCGTATCAGAATGCACTATGCCTGATCCGAACCCAGCCGGAGCACCTACTCCAAGGACCAATGCGGCAAAACCCAACCCAAGAGGAAACCCACCAAAAGGGAACGCCAGGGCATTTGCCATGACACAAGAACAGGTGGATAACACCGAGGACGTGGTTACAGGTACTGTTACAGTTAATGGTTTGGTTGCTTATAGCTTGTTTGATTGTGGTGCGACCCATTCTTTTGTCGCTAAGAAGTTTGCAAGGCTTCTAAATTATGAGCCCGAACTACTTGATGAACCGTATAGAGTGGCTACCCCTGGGGATAAGATCCTGGTGACTAACCTAGTCTATAGGAGTTGCACGGTGAGGATAGAGAATGCCAAACTTAGTGTTGATTTAATTCAGATAAATATGAGAGAGTTTGACATAATCTTGGGAATGGACTGGTTAGCTAAACACTTTGCGCACGTGGATTGTAGAAATAAAGTCATAAATTTTTCGCCCCACTTCAAAGGAGGGGTTTACATTTCGTGGGAGTCGGGGGTACGATTGTAGGAATGCAAGTTCCTTACTTTCTGCTATTCAAGCTCGGAGGCTCATTAGGAAGGGATGCGAAGCCTATTTGGCCCTTCTTATTGATACCAATAAGGAAGAGATAAAATTGGAAGACATCCCAGTCGTGAAAGAATTTCCTGATGTTTTTCCAGACGACTTACCTGGACCACCTCCAAATAGAGAGATAGAGTTTGAGATTAATTTGATACCAGGAGTACCACCTATCTCTAAGGCACCTTATAGGATGGCCCCCGCAGAATTAAGGGAACTTAAAGCACAGCTACAAGAACTCCTCGATAAGAAGCAAATTAGGCCAAGTGTATCTCCTTGGGGTGCTCCAGTGTTATTTGTAAAGAAGAAAGATGGAAGCTTGAGGTTGTGCATTGATTATAGAGAACTGAACAAAGTCACCATAAAGAATAAGTATCCCTTACCCCGAATTGACGACCTCTTTGACCAATTAAAGGGAGCCAAAGTATTTTCCAAAATAGACCTAAGATCTGGATACCATCAGTTAAAGGTAAAGACCGAGGATATACCGAAGACTGCTTTTAGAACAAGGTACGGGCATTATGAGTTTTTAGTGATGCCCTTCGGATTGACAAATGCTCCGGCTGCCTTTATGGACTTAATGAATAGGGTTTTTAAACAACACTTGGACAAGTTTGTTGTGGTATTTATTGATGATATCCTGGTTTACTCACCAAGTGAACAAGAGCACGAGGCACACCTTCGGGTCGTCTTGCAAACCCTCAGGACAAAGCAGCTCTATGCTAAGTTTAGCAAGTGCGAGTTTTGGCTCAAGAGTGTGACATTTTTGGGGCATATAATTTCGGGAGAAGGAGTGACTGTGGACCCTGGAAAGGTTGAGGCTATAGTTGATTGGCCTAGACCTACGAACGTAGGTGAGGTTCGCAGCTTTTTGGGACTAGCTGGTTATTACAGAAAGTTTGTTGAAGGGTTCTCTAAGATAGCAATGCCTCTGACTCGGTTAACCCAAAAGAGAGTAAAATTTGATTGGGACTCAGATTGCGAAGGGAGTTTTGCCGAATTGAAACAAAGGTTAGCGTCAGCACCCGTGCTCGCTTTACCATCAGAAAATGGCACGTTCGTTATCTACAGTGATGCGTCAAAGAATGGATTGGGTTGTGTTTTGATGCAAAACGATAAGGTGATAGCTTATGCTTCGAGGCAACTTAAGACATATGAGTTGAATTACCCCACACATGACTAGAACTGGCGGCAGTGGTCTTCGCCCTAAAAATTTGGAGACACTACCTCTATGGGAAAGGTGTGAGGTATATACTGACCATAAAAGTTTGAAATACTTATTCACCCAAAAGGAGCTGAACATGCGACAGAGGAGATGGTTAGAGTTAATTAAAGATTACGATTTAACCATCAACTATCATCCTGGAAAAGCAAATCGGGTGGCAGACGCTTTAAGTAGAAAAACTAGTGGGACCCTAGCCGCAATGCTAGTTAGACAATTCGAAGCATTGGAACTAGAGGTGGTAGAGTCTACAGAGGTGATCCTAGCAGCCCTGATAACCCAAGCTCCCATTAACGAGAGGATTAAAACTACCCAAGATTCAGATGAGGAATTGAGAATCCTAAAGGAGAAAGTCAAGACGGGGCTAACTCCTGAGTTCCAAGTTGGGGATGATGGGACTCTATACTTTAAAGGAAGACTTTGTGTTCCAAACCATAGAGACTTAAGGAGGGATATATTAGCGGAGGCACACAATTCAAAACTTTCCATTCATCCTGGGAGTACAAAGATGTATCGTGACCTAAAAAGGAATTTTTGGTGGAGTGGCATGAAAAGAGATGTAGCAGACTTCGTAGCACGATGTCTGAATTGTCAAAAGGTTAAAGCAGAACACCAAAGACCTGGTGGGTGGCTACAACCTCTAGAGATTCCCGAGTGGAAATGGGAACATATCACCATGGATTTTGTAACGGGTCTTCCACGTACACGACAAGGGCATGACTCCATATGGGTAATCGTGGACCGCTTGACCAAGTCAGCCCATTTCATCCCTGTACGCACTACTTACACCCTAGATAAATTAGCAACTATCTACATCAAGGATATAGTGAGATTACACGGCATTCCAGTGAGCATTGTATCCGACAGGGACCCACGATTCACCTCTCGATTTTGGAATAGCTTCCAACAAGCTATGGGGACAAACGTAAAACTTAGTACCGCATATCACCCTCAGACCGATGGACAAACTGAGAGAACAATCCAAACTCTTGAGGACATGCTTAGAGCATGTGTATTAGACTTCAAGGGTAATTGGGGGGACTACGTGACTCTAATAGAGTTCTCGTATAACAACAGCTATCACAGTAGCATCGGTATGGCTCCTTACGAAGCGTTATACGGGAGGAAGTGTAGATCGCCTTTATGTTGGGATGAAGTTGGAGAGAAAAGAATTACTGGACCAGAGTTAGTCCAACTAACAGTTGAGAAGGTGGCAATAATCCGCCAAAAGCTTAAGGAAGCTCAAGATCGGCAGAAGAGTTGGGCGGATATGAAAAGAAGGTCTTTAGAATTTCACCCAGGGGACAAGGTCTATCTCAAGGTCTCCCCCACACGTGGGGTCATACGATTCGGAGAGAAAGGAAAATTGAGTCCTCGATATATAGGACCCTTCGAAGTACTCGACAAAGTAGGACGGGTAGCATACCGGTTAGCACTGCCACCATCATTGTCCCAAGTGCACAACGTTTTCCACGTTTCTCAACTGAGAAAGTACCTACCTGACCCAAGCCATATTCTAGAACCTGAACCCCTACCTCTCAAAGAAAACCTCAACTACGAAGAGTTCCCATTGAGAATAGTGGATCGTAAAGAGCAAGTATTACGAAGAAGGACTATCCCCTACGTCAAGATACAATGGTCTAATCACACGGAACGAGAGGCAACTTGGGAGTTAGAAGAAGCTATACGTACGCGATACCCAGAGTTATTTCAAAGTCAAGGTACGTCGAGTTTCGAGGACGAAACTCATCATAAGGGGGGATAATGTGATACCCGACCCCGTTCTTTCATAAGTAGAGCATAAGTTATTAGTAGTAATTATTAGGGCGGTAGATTAGTTTCTACACACGTCATATTATATCGAGAATAATTTTCATTTTATTTTACCTATAAGTTTTAATCGAATTGACATAGTCCTCCATTTTAGGAAATTCGGATGGTTCCAACGAAGAAAATTCGAAGGAGGGATTGACTACCGTGACTCACGAGGTAGGTTGAATATAGATATAGTCGTCATGTCTTTAAACATGTTATGACACAACCCTATTATGTTAGTAATAGAAATAGTACAATCCTTATAATAAAAACTTAAATTTTACATTTAAATCATTTCATTTAAGCATTTCACGACGTAACACTCATTATTTTTATAATAGAATATTTACAAGTCTTATATATATAATTAGAATTTATATTTGAGATTATGAAATTAGTTAATTAGCATGTATTATGGATCCTCTTAATTTTATTGTGAGAATTGAGGAATCATAGGTGTTGCTAGGTAATTAAGATTATATAGAAGGAAACTAGGGTAAGATAGAGGTATTATATATATATATATATATATATATTACGGTAGAATACATTGTAACAAAAGGAGAAAAGACATAGAGCGGCGGAGAAGCGGAGAAGCAGAGAAGTCAATTGCAAAAGCCAAAGAAACTGTGAGTACTATTCGTTCCTTTTAGTCTAGCAATGAAATCCATATAGATATTTATATTATTGTGGTTGTGTGTTGTGGGAATAAGACAAGAGGAATTCTTTTCTTTAGATCAATCCACAATGAATGTTCTGTTGATTGTGTACTTCCAACTTAGAAAAGGGCCACGAATTGCAGAAGAGTCTAGTATTGATTTATGTTTTTATATTGCTACAACTTGCGATTAATTATAGGGAATTAGAGTCTGATTAAGATTAGTAATTAATTACTTATTAGATAATCTGTAAGTACAATTATCATAGTGACGAAATGGTGAGAGGATTTGAAATATATGTTATATGTAAATATAATAATAATAACAGTATATGATTTTATTTATAGGACACGAGCCATTTGGATTAGATTTCATCTCTGCCGAGCCAATAATATAAGTAAGTGGGTTTTTCCTTCTATCGTGTTCTTCTAAAAATAGTTACTCGTATGAAGAATTTAATTTTAATTACCTCTTTTAACATATATACGCATATATATATATATTCTGATTTTTGAGTATGCTTATTGATATATATATTTATGTAATGTTGTGTTGTGCGCAAATACGTTTACCTTCATTTAATATATGTATTCTTAGTTGAAATCTTGGAACTCTTTGTTATAATTGAGTACAAGTATGATTTAAATTGTTGCTCGGAATTTATTAAGACCAAATTGGGTTTAGGGGCTAGTCTCGATATCTTTCTGACGCGCCTACTGGTGTTAAGTGGGGCACTACTGTGGTAGTGACAATATTTCTGACCCTCCTACTGGTGTTAAGTAGGGCATGGCTACGGCTATGGTAATATGTTCTGACCCGCCTACTGGTGTTAAGTGGGGCCTGGCCGGAGGCTAAAATGGCATTTCGCCCACCTTAACGGGATCTAAAGTTAAGGAACTGATCAGTTAAACCAATGGGCTTTAATATTTCCGAGCATACAAGTAATCCTGTATTATCGAATTTTGGTAGCTCGCCATATCGGAACCACTCTAAGTGAATTGCAAGTTCATGTTTTTATTGGTTCCAATGTGAATGTGAATTCTGCATGAGATTTAAATATTTCGAACTATTCTTGTTTCCTTGAAAATCTTTAATAATCAAATTTTATTTGCTTTATGATATTATATAATTATGTATGGTCAAGCCGATAGAAAGGAGAATCCATTTACTGGGCGATTAGTCGCTCACTCCCTGTACGTATCATATGTCTTGCAGATGAATTAGAGGAAGGGACAGATGAGGAACAATATTGGGGATGGTGATAACTTTAGATGCTCAATTCTCGAGGATCCTTATTTTTTTTTTTATATACTCATTTTGTGCTAAGTGATTTGAATGTATAAGGATTTTCCCATTAGTTTCGAGTTATTTCGATTAAGGATGTATTGACTTTATTTATCCGGATAATGTTTTTTTAGTAATTTCCTTCAAAGATCACGAGTATTTCGAGATTGCTTATTGTTGGCTTAGTATCACAAAAATTTATTTCAATTTAGTGATGCTGCCGTGTCGTGCCTTGGATTCGGGGCGTGACATTTAGTGGTATCAGAGCCTAGGTTTACGGTCTTAGGTTAGTAAACTGGACTTAAATGAAGACATTTGGAGTGTAACTTCTAATATTCTGGAGTTTCGGAGGGGATGAACTAGGATTGAGTTGAGGCGCCACCTAGAATTTTTGGCGAGACGTTAGAGATCATCGTCTCAACTCATTATTACATTCTATAAGTAGTATATCATTAGCTAATTATTAAAGTAGTTGGGGTAACAATAATAATAGAATCAATGCGAATAGTAATCCTAGTGGAAAACTCACATAGGCCATCATCCTATATGTGTAGGTATGGAGCCATTTGGGAGACCACGCACATCAGCTCAGAGAGATTTCCCCCACCATTCTGAAGACATGACCGATCGAGTGATGGCTGCGTTAGGGCATTGTGGGGACTTGGCAAAAGCAGTAGTAGAGTTGCAGAAACTTCTCGATAAAAGTCGAAAAGAAAATGAAAACTGGAGGGACGATGCCATGAGGTTAGATCTTCGCTGTAAAGAACAAGTAAAAAGAATTATCGATCTAGAAGGGAGACTAGAACAACAAATACATTCTACCAAAGCCCAGGTGGAGCAACTGCAGGCCGAGAATAGGGACTTAAGGCAAGCTAAACATGCTTTACAGCATGAAATACTCCACTTAAGGGAGACTATTGATGAGCTCGTGGCAGCCCAAAGTGAAGAAGAGCCCGAGGAAGACCCTGAGGAGAATGAGAATGAAGACGATGAGGGCTCCATGGGTGGAGACGTGGTGGAGTAGATTCGTAAGGCTAGGATTGAGACCAGAATAAAGAGGACATAGGTTGAATAGGTTTTGAATACTAGACCGGATTGTTTCCTTTCTTACCTTTCCAAAATTTTCAGCTAATAATGGACTTGCATGTCCACTGATAGAATGCTAAGTTTTACCTTCGTGTAGTCTAAGATAAAGATACTAAATAATTTTTATATGTTCTTATTTATGAGATAGGATCCTATTACGGTTTATGTGTTAATTGTTCATCCTAGTGTAAATCTTTTTGCTTATACCATCTAAGATTCCCTTTTGACCTTTGCGCCGAAATACCAACTCCTCACTTCTCCTTTTGATAGAGTGATGGCTGGTAGACCTAGACGAACCACACAGAACCCACGCTATGCGACCCCTTTTGACGACCACAATGAAGAACCCTCTCTGCATCATCCACAACAAGAGAACCAACCAAGAAATAAGGCAAGAGGACCTAGTGGCCATAGCGACTGCAGTAGCTCAGGCTGTACATGGTATGAACCAACAACCAGCTCATGGGGAACCTCAAACCTCCGCAAACATGGGAACGAAAGTTCATTATGAGGCATTAAGGAGGGCACATGTCCCAACCTTTGATGGAAATCATGACCCAGAGATAGTGCAAAAGTGGCTCAAGGAGGTGGAGGACAATTTTGAGTTAATGGAAGTCCCCATGGAAATAAGGCCAAGGGTAATAGTACCATTCTTAGTAGGCGAAGCGGCAAGATGGTGGGAAGGAGTATCGCCTTCCTTATTAGTAGAGGGACCTATCACTTGGGCAAGATTTCGGGAGGCATACCTTAATCATTTCTTCCCTAACGCAATTCGCCTTCAAAAGATGGTGGAATTTGACACTCTCACCCAAGCGCCAAACATGTCGGTGGTAGAATATTCGGCGAAGTTTCATGCTCTAGGGAAGTACTCTCCTACAATTATGGCTGACCCACAACTTAAAATCCATAAGTTCACTAGGGGCCTCAAGAGTCGTATACAGTCAGCACTGGCCATATTTGAAGCTAGGACCTTCGATCAACTCCTGGGGGCAGCAATAAGAGCTGAAGCAGATATAAGGCGAAGGGATGAAGAAAACAGTCTAAAAAGACCCAGGCCAGGACCAAGCCAAGTGAAAAGGAGTCCCAAACAAACGTCCTATGCTCCCAACTAATCGGAAGCCGCCTGTGTCGTCCCAACCACAACCCCAACTTCCTGAATGCAAAGTTTTTCATAAGAGACATACCGGGGAATGTAGGTGGGCATCAGGGGCCTGCTTTCGCTGTGGTAAGATGGGACACCGCGTATCAGAATGCACTATGCCTGATCCGAACCCAGCCGGAGCACCTACTCCAAGGACCAATGCGGCAAAACCCAACCCAAGAGGAAACCCACCAAAAGGGAACGCCAGGGCATTTTGCCATGACACAAGAACAGGTGGATAACACCGAGGACGTGGTTACAGGTACTGTTACAGTTAATGGTTTGGTTGCTTATAGCTTGTTTGATTGTGGTGCGACCCATTCTTTTGTCGCTAAGAAGTTTGCAAGGCTTCTAAATTATGAGCCCGAACTACTTGATGAACCGTATAGAGTGGCTACCCCTGGGGATAAGATCCTGGTGACTAACCTAGTCTATAGGAGTTTGCACGGTGAGGATAGAGAATGCCAAACTTAGTGTTGATTTAATTCAGATAAATATGAGAGAGTTTGACATAATCTTGGGAATGGACTGGTTAGCTAAACACTTTGCGCACGTGGATTGTAGAAATAAAGTCATAAATTTTCGCCCACCTTCAAAGGAGGGGTTTACATTTTGTGGGAGTCGGGGGTACGATTGTAGGAATGCAAGTTCCTTACTTTCTGCTATTCAAGCTCGAAGGCTCATTAGGAAGGGATGCGAAGCCTATTTGGCCCTTCTTATTGATACCAATAAGGAAGAGATAAAATTGGAAGACATCCCAGTCGTGAAAGAATTTCCTGATGTTTTTCCAGACGACTTACCTGGACCACCTCCAAATAGAGAGATAGAGTTTGAGATTAATTTGATACCAGGAGTACCACCTATCTCTAAGGCACCTTATAGGATGGCCCCCGCAGAATTAAGGGAACTTAAAGCACAGCTACAAGAACTCCTCGATAAGAAGCAAATTAGGCCAAGTGTATCTCCTTGGGGTGCTCCAGTGTTATTTGTAAAGAAGAAAGATGGAAGCTTGAGGTTGTGCATTGATTATAGAGAACTGAACAAAGTCACCATAAAGAATAAGTATCCCTTACCCCGAATTGACGACCTCTTTGACCAATTAAAGGGAGCCAAAGTATTTTCCAAAATAGACCTAAGATCTGGATACCATCAGTTAAAGGTAAAGACCGAGGATATACCGAAGACTGCTTTTAGAACAAGGTACGGGCATTATGAGTTTTGGTGATGCCCTTCGGATTGACAAATGCTCCGGCTGCCTTTATGGACTTAATGAATAGGGTTTTTAAACAACACTTGGACAAGTTTGTTATGGTATTTATTGATGATATCCTGGTTTACTCACCAAGTGAACAAGAGCACGAGGCACACCTTCGGGTCGTCTTGCAACCCTCAGGACAAAGCAGCTCTATGCTAAGTTTAGCAAGTGCGAGTTTTGGCTCAAAGAGTGTGACATTTTTTGGGGCATATAATTTCGGGAGAAGGAGTGACTGTGGACCCTGGAAAGGTTGAGGCTATAGTTGATTGGCCTAGACCTACGAACGTAGGTGAGGTTCGCAGCTTTTTGGGACTAGCTGGTTATTACAGAAAGTTTGTTGAAGGGTTCTCTAAGATAGCAAATGCCTCTGACTCGGTTAACCCAAAAGAGAGTAAAATTTGATTGGGACTCAGATTGCGAAGGGAGTTTTGCCGAATTGAAACAAAAGGTTAGCGTCAGCACCCGTGCTCGCTTTACCATCAGAAAATGGCACGTTCGTTATCTACAGTGATGCGTCAAAGAATGGATTGGGTTGTGTTTTGATGCAAAACGATAAGGTGATAGCTTATGCTTCGAGGCAACTTAAGACATATGAGTTGAATTACCCCACACATGACCTAGAACTGGCGGCAGTGGTCTTCGCCCTAAAAATTTGGAGACACTACCTCTACGGGGAAAGGTGTGAGGTATATACTGACCATAAAAGTTTGAAATACTTATTCACCCAAAAGGAGCTGAACATGCGACAGAGGAGATGGTTAGAGTTAATTAAAGATTACGATTTAACCATCAACTATCATCCTGGAAAAGCAAATCGGGTGGCAGACGCTTTAAGTAGAAAAACTAGTGGGACCCTAGCCGCAAATGCTAGTTAGACAATTCGAAGCATTGGAACTAGAGGTGGTAGAGTCGACAGAGGTGATCCTAGCAGCCCTGATAACCCAAGCTCCCATTAACGAGAGGATTAAAACTACCCAAGATTCAGATGAGGAATTGAGAATCCTAAAGAGAAAGTCAAGACGGGGCTAACTCCTGAGTTCCAAGTTGGGGATGAATGGGACTCTATACTTTAAAGGAAGACTTTGTGTTCCAAACCATAGAGACTTAAGAGGGATATATTAGCGGAGGCACACAATTCAAAACTTTCCATTCATCCTGGGAGTACAAAGATTGTATCGTGACCTAAAAAGGAATTTTTGGTGGAGTGGCATGAAAAGAGATGTAGCAGACTTCGTAGCACGATGTCTGAATTGTCAAAAGGTTAAAGCAGAACACCAAAGACCTGGTGGGTGGCTACAACCTCTAGAGATTCCCGAGTGGAAATGGGGAACATATCACCATGGATTTTGTAACGGGTCTTCCACGTACACGACAAGGGCATGACTCCATATGGGTAATCGTGGACCGCTTGACCAAGTCAGCCCATTTCATCCCTGTACGCACTACTTACACCCTAGATAAATTAGCAACTATCTACATCAAGGATATAGTGAGATTACACGGCATTCCAGTGAGCATTGTATCCGACAGGGACCCACGATTCACCTCTCGATTTTGGAATAGCTTCCAACAAGCTATGGGGACAAACGTAAAAACTTAGTACCGCATATCACCCTCAGACCGATGGACAAACTGAGAGAACAATCCAACTCTTGAGGACATGCTTAGAGCATGTGTATTAGACTTCAAGGGTAATTGGGGGGACTACGTGACTCTAATAGAGTTCTCGTATAACAACAGCTATCACAGTAGCATCGGTATGGCTCCTTACGAAGCGTTATACGGGAGGAAGTGTAGATCGCCTTTATGTTGGGATGAAGTTGGAGAGAAAAGAATTACTGGACCAGAGTTAGTCCAACTAACAGTTGAGAAGGTGGCAATAATCCGCCAAAAGCTTAAGGAAGCTCAAGATCGGCAGAAGAGTTGGGCGGATATGAAAAGAAGGTCTTTAGAATTTCACCCAGGGGACAAGGTCTATCTCAAGGTCTCCCCCACACGTGGGGTCATACGATTCGGAGAGAAAGGAAAATTGAGTCCTCGATATATAGGACCCTTCGAAGTACTCGACAAAGTAGGACGGGTAGCATACCGGTTAGCACTGCCACCATCATTGTCCCAAGTGCACAACGTTTTCCACGTTTCTCAACTGAGAAAGTACCTACCTGACCCAAGCCATATTCTAGAACCTGAACCCCTACCTCTCAAAGAAAACCTCAACTACGAAGAGTTCCCATTGAGAATAGTGGATCGTAAAGAGCAAGTATTACGAAGAAGGACTATCCCCTAACGTCAAGATACAACTGGTCTAATCACACGGAACGAGAGGCAACTTGGGAGTTAGAAGAAGCTATACGTACGCGATACCCAGAGTTATTTCAAAGTCAAGGTACGTCGAGTTTCGAGGACGAAACTCATCATAAGGGGGGGATAATGTGATACCCGACCCCGTTCTTTCATAAGTAGAGCATAAGTTATTAGTAGTAATTATTAGGGCGGTAGATTAGTTTCTACACACGTCATATTATATCGAGAATAATTTTCATTTTATTTTACCTATAAGTTTTAATCGAATTGACATAGTCCTCCATTTTAGGAAATTCGGATGGTTCCAACGAAGAAATTCGAAGGAGGGATTGACTACCGTGACTCACGAGGTAGGTTGAATATAGATATAGTCGTCATGTCTTTAAACATGTTATGACACAACCCTATTATGTTAGTAATAGAAATAGTACAATCCTTATAATAAAAACTTAAATTTTACATTTAAATCATTTCATTTAAGCATTTCACGACGTAACACTCATTATTTTTATAATAGAATATTTACAAGTCTTATATATATAATTAGAATTTATATTTGAGATTATGAAATTAGTTAATTAGCATGTATTATGGATCCTCTTAATTTTATTGTGAGAATTGAGGAATCATAGGTGTTGCTAGGTAATTAAGATTATATAGAAGGAAACTAGGGTAAGATAGAGGTATTATATATATATATATATATATATATACGGTAGAATACGTTGTAACAAAAGGAGAAAAGACATAGAGCGGCGGAGAAGCGGAGAAGCAGAGAAGTCAATTGCAAAAGCCAAAGAAACTGTGAGTACTATTCATTCCTTTTTAGTCTAGCAATGAAATCCATATAGATATTTATATTATTGTGGTTGTGTGTTGTGGGAATAAGACAAGAGGAATTCTTTTCTTTAGATCAATGCACAATGCACATGAATGTTCTGTTGATTGTGTACTTCCAACTTAGAAAAGGGCCACGAATTGCAGAAGAGTCTAGTATTGATTTATGTTTTTATATTGCTACAACTTGCGATTAATTATAGGGAATTAGAGTCTGATTAAGATTAGTAATTAATTACTTATTAGATAATCTGTAAGTACAATTATCATAGTGACGAAATGGTGAGAGGATTTGAAATATATGTTATATGTAAATATAATAATAATAACAGTATATGATTTTATTTATAGGACACGAGCCATTTGGATTAGATTTCATCTCTGCCGAGCCAATAATATAAGTAAGTGGGTTTTTCCTTCTATCGTGTTCTTCTAAAAATAGTTACTCGTATGAAGAATTTAATTTTAATTACCTCTTTTAACATATATACGCATATATATATATATTCTGATTTTTGAGTATGCTTATTGATATATATATTTATGTAATGTTGTGTTGTGCGCAAATACGTTTACCTTCATTTTAATATATGTATTCTTAGTTGAAATCTTGGAACTCTTTGTTATAATTGAGTACAAGTATGATTTTAAATTGTTGCTCGGAATTTATTAAGACCAAATTGGGTTTAGGGGCTAGTCTCGATATTCTTCTGACGCGCCTACTGGTGTTAAGTGGGGCACTACTGTGGTAGTGACAATATTTCTGACCCTCCTACTGGTGTTAAGTAGGGCATGGCTACGGGCTATGTAATATGTTCTGACCCGCCTACTGGTGTTAAGTGGGGCCTGGCCGAGGCTAAAATGGCATTTCGCCCACCTTAACGGGATCTAAAGTTAAGGAACTGATCAGTTAACCAATGGGCTTTAATATTTCCGAGCATACAAGTAATCCCTGTATTATCGAATTTTGGTAGCTCGCCATATCGGAACCACTCTAAGTGAATTGCAAGTTCATGTTTTTATTGTTTCCAATGTGAATGTGAATTCTGCATGAGATTTAAATATTTCGAACTATTCTTGTTTCCTTGAAATCTTTTAATAATCAAATTTTATTTGCTTTATGATATTATATAATTTATGTATGGTCAAGCCGATAGAAAGGAGAATCCATTTACTGGGCGATTAGTCGCTCACTCCCTGTACGTATCATATTGTCTTGCAGATGAATTAGAGGAAGGGACAGATGAGGACAATATTGGGGATGGTGATAACTTTGATGCTCAATTCTCGAGGATCCTTATTTTTTTTTTTTATATACTCATTTTGTGCTAGTGATTTGAATGTATAAGGATTTTCCCATTAGTTTCGAGTTATTTCGATTAAGGATGTATTGACTTTATTTATCCGGATAATGTTTTTTTTAGTAATTTCCTTCAAAGATCACGAGTATTTCGAGATTGCTTATTGTTCGCTTAGTATCACAAAAATTTTATTTCAATTTAGTGATGCTGCCATTTGTGTCGTGCCTTGGATTCGGGGCTGACAAAGGTGAACCTAAAGAGTCACGCACAATCCACACACATTAAGTATTTAATTTAGAATTAAATATTTGGGAAAATGGAATGATTAAATTGGATTTAATCGGGTCCTTTATTTTCTTGGAGAGAATTAATTTCCTTTTATTAGATAAAAGGGATTAATCTAATAAATTAGATTTATTAGAAATTTAATTTAATGGGCCTAGAATAAATATTTGTATTTATTATATTTATTTATTGCCCTTTGGAATATTTAAATGGGTTTTAAAATATTCCATTAAATTAAATTAATGGTTGAGATTAAAAAATGAGATATGGATGGCTAGGATTAATTTGACTAGGTCAAATTACTACTTTGACTAGGACTTTGACTAGGTCAAAATCCTAGTCAAAATAGTCTTCTTTAGAGTTGGAGTTTGAAGAGGATTAAACTCCTCCTCTATATATAGTCCTAGCCCCTCACCATAAGAGAGATGATGAAACTCCAACACACACACACACTCTCTCGTGCTCTCTCCCCTCTCGTCCGCCCTCTCTCTCTCTCTCAAGAATATTATTTTCTTATTCTTTTGTTCTTGAACAATTGAACATAGGAGGATTAATCCCGTTAAATTAATACGTGTGATTGATCCGTCCTCTCCAATATACTTGTTCGTTCGCTAGCACGACGTGCAAGATACGTGGGTGGGTTGCGTGTCATAATTTGGAGAATCTCATATACGAGATTTGGTGCAAATCGGGGAACAACGCGAGTACCGGTTAGAAGATGAAAATGACAATCAGTAGGTCCCGATTTATTTTTCATCCCTCTTTTATTTTTAATCCTATGGCCTCCATGATTGTTTCTATGCTTTTAATTCATGAGATACACCAAACGCCCGGAAATTTCAAGGGTACACCCCTTGAACGTGTTCTTTATTTTTACGTAAAAGCATGTTTAAATTTTTGTTATTTAATTTTATACCGCGCTTCCGCATTCGCGCTATTTCCCGGGACGATCCACAATCTTTCAGTAAAGACAATTTCGCCCCTCCAACCGACCACTATCTAAACGAATACAATTTAATGACCAGGGGTAATTTGATAATTTATATAACACCACTAACTAATGGATACAATGAAATGACCGGGGGTAATACGGTAATTACATAAATGACTGGGGGTAATTCAGTAATTACATATGCAGATGTATCTTGTCACCATCAGCAGCCCCCAACTTCTAAATGTGTGGGAAACACTTGGAAGTTCAAATAAGTAGTTTACCTTCGACGCAACCTCTTCCCCTAGCAGTTTTCCTTTGATCCATCCTCTTCCCTGAGCAGTTTTCATTTGATGCAACCTCTTCCCTTACTAGGTTATCTTGTTTGAAATCTTTATAAATTCTAAATGACATCTTGATTCCTCCTTCTGCTCTTGTCTTGTCTGTTATTGCAATTTTTGTTTATCAGTACACAGAGAACGTGGGGAACCATTCGACGTCAGACCGGTTAGAATGTCTAGTGGTCAAACTGTGGGAGGAGGTGCACAGGGGTACGCCGCAAGGGATGGAGCCATGGCGCCGTGTCAGAGAGGGAGCTACGGTGGCGCCATGGTGGAGGTAGGTCAAGGCACATTGCCTCTATCAGAATGTGGTCGAGGCAGCACGCCTCGACCAGGATCAAGAGCTATGAACCATCTTCAGGGGCGTTAACATCGCCTATGAACCATCACTTCGGGGCTTATTCATTGCATATCCGATATTCTCCCATGAAAATACGTCGGAACGGTCTTCCAAGAAGTTGATTATGACATGTTCAAGTTGCAGTAGAGTTTCAATCTTAACGGTTTTTCAGTGGATCTTCAAGGAGCTCAACCATTTTCACGTCCTCAAAGGCCTCCATGCGCTCTTCCTCGACTCTCCTTTTTTTGGCTTCTTTCCAGGGCGTCTTCCGTATCTCTTCTTGGGAGTTTTCCACTCGCGGATCATCAGGCTTTCAATTCGTATGACTTTTCGCAACCATAGAATTTTTGTCGTCTTCTACCCTCCCATCGAAACAATCATTGGTTTCCTCAATGTGTTACCGGAGCATTCTCTGGCCTATCTCCTATCACCGACTTCCTTCCCCACCCCCCAGGTGTCGGGAATTTTACAGTTCAATTATGTCCCCGCTAAAACTGGTTAATGGCATGTTAACTGGTGTGAGTCACGCATTTTTTATCCCCATCTGAGAAAAAAGCTATGTAGAAGAGGATGTCCGCCAAACTCCCATTGTCGACCAAGATCTTCTTGACCCAAAAATTTGATATTGAGGCCGTTATTACTATTGCGTCGTTGAGGGAGGGAAGGTTTCCCTCCAAGTCTTGGTTACTAAAGGTTATCTCACTTGCGAGATCTACTGGTGGCGCTCTTGCGACCTCACTGTAAGCGACATGGTTGGCAGCGTGTCCTGCTGCTCTTATTGCGGCCTTTCTACCTCGCCTCGAGTCTCCCCCTGCAGAGCTTCCCAAGATGACCCCAATTACTCCAGCGGTTGGGAGGTTATCTTTCTTAGCTCGCTCCCCTTTTGGTCTTTCTCCCATTTCAAGATGGGGTGCAATGTGCTTGCCTCCAATGGCGGTTTCCTGGGGCTCTTGTTTCCTTTGACCCACAAATTCTTTTAAGTAGCCTCTCTGGATCAACTTCTCGATCTCGTTTTTCAAGTGATGGAATTCTTTGGTGTTGTAGCCTCGATCCCTATGGAAATGACAGTATTTGTCGGACTTCATTCTTTGCGGGTTGTCCTTCATCAGGAAAGGCCATCGCACCAACCCTTGTTGCTTGGCTACGGCGAGAATTTCAGTTCGTGGGGTGTTCAGATGTATCGAGCCAAATCCCTTTGGGACATATGTCTGCATTCACGCTTACTCCCCTCTGCCCTGGGGGGTGCCACCTTTTCCTCCTTCATGGTCTTTCGTTTTGATGGATTCATTGATCGTGAACCCGTTGACTCCTTAATTCTTATGTACTTCTCCGCTCTTAACAACAACTCTTCTTGGAGGCGGGAGGCTTTCCAGCAATTTATTCCTTGAATTGACCTCTTGTCAGATTGTGTTGCATGATGCTTGCCAAGAGTTCTGGGATTACATGGGGAACTTCCAAAACAACTTCTGAGAAAGCGTTGCACGTACTCCCTCAGGCTTTTGTTCTCTTGCTGGACTATCGTGAACAAATCCGACGCGGTCCTAGGATATCGTCTATTGATTGGGAAGTGTACAAGAAACGCTGGAAAAAACTGCTCGAAAGACTCGATGGTTCCCAGGTGGCAATTGGTTAAACCACACCATCGCCTTCCCAGAAATGATAGTCTGAAACAACTTGCAATAAGTCGCGTCGCTAATGTTTAACAAGTCAGCTCTGGCCAGGAAACGGTCCAAGTGGTCTTGAGGGTCACCCACTCCATTATACTTGCTAAGGTTTGGGATCTTGATCCCCGGCTGAATAGCTTCTGCTAAAATGTGGATAGCGAATGGACTTCGTTGTGGGGGTGCAACTGCCAAGAGCTGCGCTGGGAACCTACCGGCTCTCATGGGACTCGGGAACCTAGGTGGAGGAGGCATGTGATCGCCCATATCTCGATGCACTTCTTCTCTTATTGGTGGTACCCTCCTCCGGACACGGAGGGGGAAATAGTTGTCTTCATTGTCCTCCCTGGGGAGGTGGCGGGAAGTAGTCTTCTTCACCTAAGCCTCTTCGAGGAGGTTAAGGGTAATAGTTGTCTCTGGCTGCGTGGCCCTGTTGTTGACTGCCTCCTCGTAGTTCATTCTTGCCTGGGCATCCCCAGGCCTCTGCTCGCGGTCCTCGGGAGCCAAAGGAGTGCCTTGGCCTCTGCGAGGATAGCGAGGGGGTCGTGGGGGTAATGCATATCCAACGATATACTGGGCCACAGCCTTCTCCGCTGCTTGAGCAAATGCATCCTCCACTAATTGGCGAAGTGCCATAGGAGTTATCTGAATGACTGGGGGCGGAGGCGGACCCCCAAAGCCTTCATTGTCCCTCTCGTTCTGAAGGTCGTGAGCAGGCGGATTCCCCGGGATGTGATCTTGCACATGATTTTCCCCTCCTCTTTTGAGTTCTTCTTGTCCCGCATTCTTGTTCCCGGACTCTTGATCGGTGGTTCATCTACAATACTTAGATCACAGTTTTCCACAGACGGCGCCAAGCTGATGGGGTAAAATTCGGGAAGTATATGATCGAAGCACACTTACACATCTCAAGTCAAGAACTCCAAGCTTTACTCTCTTTATTGCTCTTAAAAAAAAGTCCCCTTTTACAATGAATTCACGATCTATTTATACTAAACAAATTATGAATGTGGAGAGGCGTAAAAACAATTTGGCCCCCCAACCGACCACTATCTAACTAATATAATTAATGATTGGGGGTAATTTGGTAATTTACATAACACCACTAACTAATGGGTACAATGAAATGACCGGGGGGTAATTCGGTAATCACATAAATGACTGGAGTTAATTCGGTAATTACATATGCGGATTGATCTTGTTACCATCGAAGACAATAGAATTTCGCACACAATACGAATGTGGACATCACCTATAGAATTACCGTTCCACAACAGTTTCTTTGACCGTTTCATGGACCGGAAATTGGGAACGGTCATTCTTGTCCGTACCAATTCCTACATTTTTTTTAGTGTTATGTGGCTTGAATTGTGCTTGAAGTTGGGATTAGTCACTTTTTGTATGAGGATTCACGCCCAGAGCGTTTGAGATGTAAATACTATTAGAATGCTTGGGACTGTGCAAATTTTTAATCGACGAACCTGGTGAAGAGATAGTGCTTCGAAGTGTTCACGTCAACTGCTTCAACTAGAGGGCGAAATGGTGCAAATTGTTTAATCTCTTCCCATGTTTTTGTATTTAGCACAGGATTATAATGGATCCTAAGGTTTTACGTATAATTTTTATGCATAGTTTTAATTAGATTTAAGTTTTTAAAATTTCCACCGTCTTAGGTTAGGCCAATTAAAAAATCCTACATTCCCTCAGAACATCACCAGTAGACTCCATAAATTGAAGGACCATAAACGTGTAGGGTAAGATTTACCATGACATTGATCAACCCAATCTAGAAATTATGGTTGATTTTAAAGAGCAAGGCTTGCTTTATATTCATCTGAAGTGGGCTTGTAGACGAGTTTAATTCGAGAGACGTGGCTCTACATAAATGATGTTGTTGGTATAACCAATCCGGCCATTTTCCGACGATGTATTTATGTGAACTTTTGGATAATAAATTTGAATATAATTAACTAAGTACAGCGTAAAAATACAAAGCATAAAGAGAAGCCTTTTTCAATTTAGATTATTTTAGAAAGCTTCATCTCCATAAGGCCCTATACCAACATTCAAATAAAACTTAATAAACCACAAGTTTATTCCAAAGCAAATCTTGATCAAATAATATGGTCCGTCGAAGTTTAAGTTGAAAGCAAATTTCTATTACTTGACTTGATTTAATGTGTTTCCACCAAAAAAAAAGAAAAAAACAAAAAAAAAATGGTGAATTACAATGACGTCTCCTAAGGTTTAGCATGATTACGAATACCTGGCCTCTCATATTTTTAAAAATTACAAATACCCTCTTGAAGTTTGTAATTTTTAACCAAATACATGGAATTGTCTATTTTGCCATTGATTTTTTTTTAAATTGTAGAACAATCAGGCTAGATAAATTACATTATCGCTCATCTGTATTAAAAACATATGAAACCTCCCCCTACACATGTTAGTCCAAAAAATTTAAAAATTAATGAAAAAAATAATTCAGTTTAGATAAGGGTATTTTGGTCAATTCATCCATAAAATGGATGAAATTAAGTTATTTTCTAGACACTTTACATACCTCATGGAGGTATTTGTAATTTTTAAAAAATTAAAAAATATCTATAATTATGCCAAACTTTAGGGGAGATGATTGCAATTCTAACCAAAAACAAAATAGCAAATACAATGAAAAAGTGGTCCAACTTCAAATTGACAATTAGGAAGAAGCACTTGGTTTTACTAAAAAAAGGAATAGCTTCGTCTCGTTAGACATTCTATTGAAAAATATGAAGCAATTAATTAGCTTTTTGGTATTCTCTGCTCTGGAGAAAAGAGAGCCCCAAATTTCCAGTTTTCCTTTATTTTAATCTGAATTCAACGCTTGGAAAATCTAGGATTTCAATGGCGTCTCGTCGCCGTGTGCTTCTCAAAGTCATTATTCTCGGCGACAGCGGGTCTCTCACCCTCTCTCTCACAAACACACACGCATTCGTGCATTAGTTTTTCAAAGTACTAATGCTTTTTTTTTTTCGTTTGATTGATATACTGCCAGGGTCGGTAAGACATCCTTGATGAATCAGAATCCTTCTGCTGCAAAATGTTTTTCTATGGATATATTTAGTTTTATGTAAATTTTTTAGTATGTAGAATAATTATAATATTGGCATGAAAATTCGTTGTTGGGATCCTTTGTGTTGTCTTAATTGAGTTCAAAACAGATATGTGAATAAGAAATTCAGTAATCAATATAAAGCAACAATTGGGGCTGATTTCTTGACCAAAGAGGTCCAATTTGAAGACAGGATTTTTACATTGCAGGTTAGCCTTTGTTGAGTTCTTTTATGTTTTCTTTATTGGCAATTCCTATTGTATTAATTTCTTTGTATTATGTTTTCAATCTCTTGGTTTGTTATTCATGCTTACTTTAATGAAATAATAGTTATCTTTTATGGTTGTAGTTGATTCATAACGATCTTTGAAAACTTTATTTGCTTATGTACTCTATCTCAAACTTGAAAACTTTATTTGCTTATGTACTCTATCTCAAACTCAAGATGTATAATTTTCCATCTTACCAAAAAAGATAGTGTTTTAGTGCGACACATGCGATTTTGCGTTGTTAATTCACTTTATCTGCAAGGTTAGTAGATGTGGAATATTGGCATTTTCTTTTTACTGAAAAAACGCAATGAAAAATGTGTCGCACATAGATGCTAGCTATCAGCACTTGTACAATCATATTTGAGTTTGAGCTCAAGCTCTAAAATATTTCTTGTGTTTGGCTTGGATTCTCTAGTTGAACCTTTATATTTAAGTGTTATTTGACAAAAATAAATTTTGTATGGTTTTTAGTGATTAACAGATTGAATAATTTTGCTTGTTCTGCAAGCAACATTCTTTAATTTTAAAACATTCATAATCCTTCCAAGTATTTGAAATAGTTTCTTTTTTTCAAATTAAACTTACGTGCTGCATGTCATCTTTTTTTCTATTATTCTTGTTTCTAGTTATTCCAGCATCATTACTTATTTTTTCTTATCAAAAAACTAGTTTGCTGTGTCAATCCTGTTGCTTTTCTAGAATAAAATTATTGGGAAAAGGATAATCTTTCTTGATTTATTGTTCACAAGCATCACTTATCTGCGCATGATAAACCTCTCAAGATGTCCATCTTTGATATATTACACATCGACTCGTCGAGCCTAATATATATTTTTCTTTTTAGATACATAACTTGTCTTCTATATTTTATAAAAAGATATTAAGTTACTATTGCCTACATCACATTATTAATTGTTCTATGTTTTAGTTCATGATGTTTTTGTAGAAAATGAAAATTTTCAAATGGATAGTCCTTGAAATATTTATGCAACTAACAAGATTTACTTCATATGATGAGGAAATCTTCCTTTGATTGTGATAGTTTAGAAGCATTTATACTATACAGAAGCCAAAGGAAATCTCAGGTAGTAGTTTTCTTGGTCAATAACGTAAGTAATCAAGGGTACTTTTCTATTAAAAAAAAAAATAGAGTAGCGTGTTTCTATAGAGTACAAGTGTTGTTATTCGTCCTAACTATTTCAATGTGGATAGAGAGCGTTATATATACTTCTTGAAAATCTGTCAACTTTCAAGTCTATGTAAAATACTTTTGTTATATTCTAAGTTATGACATGCACCAACTTATTGTTTGATTCCCAGGTCTAGTTCGAAGGGTAAAATATTAGAAATTTGACTTCGGCAAATGCAATATTAGAGTTAGTTTAATGAAGTTTTGTTAATTGTTAGGCTCAATTCTGCCCTCAATGAGTGAATGAATTGAATATCTATTCTAGATATGGGATACCGCTGGTCAAGAGAGATTTCAAAGCCTTGGTGTGGCTTTTTACCGAGGTGCAGACTGTTGTGTACTTGTTTATGATGTGAACGTCATGAAGTCATTTGACGACCTCAACAATTGGAGGGAGGAGTTTCTCATCCAGGTTTTAATTTCATCTGTTGTTATGGAATATTTCGTAACTCATTCACTAGTTGTAACTAGTTGAAATTTGGTATTAGGCTAGCCCTCCGAGTCCTGAAAACTTCCCGTTTGTTGTATTGGGAAATAAGATCGACGTTGATGGCGGCAATAGCAGAGTGGTAACTTTTCTTTTCCCCTCTTTCTTCAATTAGTGTAGAAAATCCTTTTATCTACTTAAAACTATGGAATTGGAGATTGGCACGAAGGCTACTTTTTAATGATAATAACGCAAAATATGAATTAGAAACTTTTTTGTTGTTCAATTAATAATGGTACAGTAATGTAGGACGCATGAGAAGATATATTTCATACTTATTGAATCTTTTGTTTCAACTTAACTTTTCTTTTCACTATAGGTTTCTTTCCCAGTGCCACAAATTCCGACAAGTTTCAAAAATTTGATGGCCAGAGTCCTGAAATTACAAAAAGTTATTTACTTATAGGGCAATTTTTCTGCCCCTATAATTAGTGTCCTTATTTTGCTACCATTCTTGTACGCCCTTACTTATTTATCCCTCATACCTTTAGGTATCCGAGAAGAAAGCAAAAGCTTGGTGTGCCTCAAAGGGGAACATTCCTTACTTTGAGACTTCTGCAAAAGAAGGATTCAACGTCGAGGCTGCTTTTGAATGCATAGCTAAAAATGCCCTAAAACATGAACCAGACGACGAATTGTAAGTAATCTAATTATAATATGTTTCTTTCATTCAATTAGTTTTTTATGAACAAATTATACCTATTTATTTTTGGTTGATTCTCTACTAGCTTCTCTTTCTTAATCTTCTTTCTTCTTTTACTAAATTGATGAAGATATCTCCCTAACACCATCGACATGGCAAGTGGACAACAAGAAAGGTTATCAGGTTGTGAATGTTAGTCTCTTTCGAGGCTATAAAGCATTCATTTTGCACCCATTTTCTTTGTCCAAAGTGAAGGTTCAACGAGAAAGATCTTGCTTGTTATGTACTTATTGTTGTAAGATTACATAAACTTAACTTCGCCACTGCTATCGAAACATTATTTCTAGAGTAATCTATTCTCTTCTTTTTATTTGGGCTTTCCCATGGGCCATAGATAGTTAATTCTTGAAAGAAAATGGTTAACAACCACTTTCTTTGAGGTTTGAGATAATTATAAATATCTCATTGTTTTTTGAAAAATTACAATTAACTCCCAACTTTAATGTCCGTCTAACAATTAAATCATTTTGTTAAGTTTTCATTCAATTTGTATGATAAACTGCCCAAAATGCCCTTTTGAATTATAAGTTATAATTTTATATATTTTTTAGAATTTTCTATAATACTTTTATGAACTAATATTCTTTATAGGTGATTTATTTTACCCAATCTCAGAATTTTTTATATATTTTGTTAAATACTCGAAAGTATGACGTACGTTGCACATGTAGAAATATATTTTTAGATATATATATATATATATATCATTTATGATTAGCTATAAAAGTATTTAGTTTATAGTAATAATATTCCTTATTTAGTTTGATATTTATTCATTATTATATATAGTGATAGATAGATTTAAGTTTAAATTAGTATTTTATATTTAATTCATGTGTTATTTATTTTATATTTTAATGTGCCATAGTAAATAATATTTTCTTAAAATAATTAATATTTATTTTAGTAAAATAATCATTTTGAAATATTAGTTGTATATTTATTTTCTTAGATGGATATATTATTCATTCTTGAAGTAGTTTAGAGCATTTCGGAATTTAGGACTACTGAAAAGCTTTTATTTTTTTAATAGAATTTTGTTCTTTTGTAAGTAATTTTTATTCATTAGTAAAATGTGTACTTAAGTAAGCGTTTAACTTTATATTAGTATTTAATAGATTATGCATGTTGTTTATTTCAAATGTTCTTGTGCCACAGTGAATTAAATTTTTCTTAAAATATTTAAGATTTCTTCTTGCAATGTAATGGTCTTGAAATATATTTGCATATATATTTTAGTTGGATATATTGTTCATTCTCTAAGTAGTTTAGAGCAATTAGAACTACTAAATAGTTTTTTTTTAAATAGAATTTTATTCTTATACAATTATAACTATTTTTTATTCATGACTAAAAGGAGTATCTTAGTAGCAGTGTAGTTGTCCTTTCACAATGAGGAACAAACACTTGTGAATTCATACTTTTATATATTGTATAGATTTTTTTTTTGAAAAAATAAAAAAAAAATTATCGAGGATAAAGTAGTACTTTTCACATCTATGTTTAGGGGCTACATAATTATTTTTTATTTGAAGAGGGTATGTGTGATTTTTCAAATAATGAGTAGTATTTTTAATTATATTAAATTTTAGGGGAAATAGTTGTAATTTATCTATTAATCAAGTACAACTCAGATAAAGTCAGTACGTGAGAACACTCAAAAAAACTTTTTAACCTCTAAGATGCTTGCGTATACTAGAATTAAGTACAAGATTAATTAAGTCTAATACAGAACTATTTGCAAGCATAATATTTCCTCAACTCTTCAAACTATGATGTCCATTTTTTTCTCATTTCAAAATCACCCATGAGTCATGACTTTATGCATAAAACTTCTGATCAATGCAGGACTTTTAAACACACTCCCTTATATAAATCTTTTATTATTTTCATTTTAGTTTCGATGTTTTTAATAGATTTTCAAAATGGTACAATTCTTTTTGTTATTTTTCAATTTCATCCTTTCAATAAAATTTGGATTAATTTTTCGATCAAAAAATGATATTTGTCTAAAATGTCCCCAAAAGTTTTGATAAAATATACACAATTGCAAAAGCATCCCCTGTATTCAAACTCAATTTCAATTTAGTTCTTTGTGACGGTTAGAAAATTATGACCATTTAAAGGCCCCTATTGGCAGTTGAAATTTGGCCTTTTTTCAAACATACTCCATTATAATATATGGTGCAATTAGAAATGAATGCACAAAGCACATTTGACAAAAGTCAGAAAAATGCAGCAAAAAGGTTTGCAAGTCTTCCGTAGCAATCAACCCAAGTTTTTTTTAACTATTTCACATAAATTTTAGTCATCAATCACGTATCTTTTCCAACCTTTTTTTTAATACATTGATTGTTTCTTCTTCAAATTCAACAAACAACAACAACATCAATGGACCGATGATAAAAATATATAAAATATGTCATATTTTTAATTTATTTTGTTAATCTCCATTTTACTCTCTATCTCTACTTAACTTTCCATTTTTATTTGATCAATTTCCAGATCCCTTTTTTTTACCTCTCATTTTTCAATAACTTCCTCATAACTCTTATATATTCCTCTAATTTTTTTCTATTTATCTAATTAATATACATTTTTTAAGATAATAATTAATTAGTTTTTTTAAGTTTAAAAATCATTGTACACACACATTCGAATGTGCAAGATATTCTAGTATAAGATAATACCATAATATATACTTTGCCATACTATTTATAATCTACAAAAAAAAAAAATTTTATTAGTAAATATAAAGGAAAGTACAAGATAACCCTTCAATTGGAGGAAAAATTGATTAAAATTCCACCGAATGAATGGAATTGAAAAATATAACAAAAAACATTAGATGATTTTTAAAATGGATTAAATAAAGTACTAAAATAAAAATAACCATTTATTATGTTCCCATTGTTAGCTTAACAAAACTGTGAAGCTCTAACTTTTAGTGGCATGTTTGTTTGGAAAAAGTGTTTTTATGAGAAACGTAAATAAAACGTAACTTCATACGAACACAAATGCTTTCAAAACATACTCGGAGTTGTTATTGTTGTAATTGGCATGATCATATTGCTAATTTGTAATAATATTTAGTTTAAAATATGGATACTATTACATGGTGAATCCATAGATTAGATAGATTAGAAAATTAGAGGAAGTGTATTGTCTCACGTAAGAATATGATGGGAAAGAAGTTGAGCCTTGATGTGTATATAAGGTGGATGTGGACGAGTGTTTTTACACTCATTTCTTGTCTCACACGGGAAGTTTATGTATTATATGAACTCCTTATATTAAGTTTAAGGTTCAAGTGATGTTTGAAGTGTCATAGGGACTAAAGTGAATATGGGGTTGTCCACAGGCTCCAACTCTAGGCGTGGGCGTTAGGACGAATATCTTTATTTTTGTTGAAAAATAGCAATAGGTAATTCTTAAAATAAATATTCTCGCATAGAATATATAATCTATGTGCATGCTATATACTTAATAATCACAATAGCACATAATCATGGATCGATTAAACTTGTAGCAGCCGAAGTATGTCGATCCACATATCCGGATATGGCTCGTCTACAAGTTCATGCCTTGATTGAATCACGAACACATCATCTTTCTCGTTCTTGAAGATTATTCCACGTACATCTTTAAAATCCCCACGAACATCTTCAAGATCTCCCCACGTTCGAACTTGCTCCAAATATTGTGGAACCCACGAACATGCCTTGCTCGTCTAGGTGGATTAGTACCAGAGTAAGCCACTCATTTACACAACTCAAGTCCATAGAGTCTAAGATGATGCTCCAGGAAAAACGTAGAGAGAAATATATATATATATATATATATATATAGATAGAGAGAGAGAGAGAGAGAGTATATTTGGAAAGATTGGGATCAAAACTCATTTGTTGTATCACGCTATTGTATTTCAATGTTTTTGGATCCATAGAAGCACACTATTTATAGGTGTGCACAAGAGGAGTCAAATCCCAATACAAACTATAGGAGACTACAAACTCTATACTCAAGAGGAGTCCTCCCTAACCACAAGTTTGGGAGACTCCAAAACTCTTCAAATATGGATGTATATTCAATACCTCCCACTCATACATATTTGAGTCAATCTCCACGATGCCCAACATCGTAATTTCTCAATCTCCTGTTCATCCCTTCATATAGGAAATGAGGTGTGCGACCAAGCGAGAAAGGAACAGTGAGGAGAGTTATATTCAGTCATCACCGAACTAACATAACCCTTCAACTCAACAACTTGCTATGTACCCCAAATTAGGGGTGGCAGATGAGTCGAGCCGGCTCGATTTTGAGCTCGGGCCAAATTTTCTCTGTTCATAAGCTCGCGAGCTTTTTTTATATTTTTTATATATATTTTTAATTTTTAAGATTTTTATATATTTAACTCGATATTCAACACTATATCAACTTTATATTCAAAATTAACCATATATTATAAGTATCAATCAATATCATATATAATCATTTTGGATTAAAATATGGTACTTTTATTTGTATATTTAATCTCTATACAAAAACTAGCTTAATCAACAATTTAGTAAATTTTAATATTCCTTTGTAATCTCTTATACTTTTAATGATTATTTAATATGACACATAAATTTTATGTTATATTTAATATTCATTTGTAACCTCTTGTACTTTTTTAAATTTACAAGTTCTAATAATTAACTTGTAATTTTTTTTTAAATCTATTTGTGAGTATATATTTATACAAAGATATGTAATATGCCATCTAATAATCTATTTTATTACTTATAAACTTATGTCAAAATTTGATGATTCTAGAGATAATAATAATAATAATAATAATAATAATAATAATAATAATAATAATAATAATAATAATGGTTGAATATTGTTAATTATGTTTATTTGTTATTTTATTATTATTATTATTATATATATATATAAAGAGATCAATCACTATTTGGTTTGATAGTTGGTACTTGGTATTTTAGTTTACAAAATTTATCTTTTTACTTTTGTATAGTTGAATGATATAAAATTTAAATCATCATCAATTTAAAGTTTTTTATCTAATGAGATCAACCACTTTATAAAAAACTTATGTTAAATAATTAACATATATAATATTTTTTATAATTAATATAATAATATTAAAAATAACAATAACAAAAATATACTTTTAAGTTATTTAATATGTATTTAATATACTTTTTTTATAACTAATATAATAATATTTAAAAATAACAATAACTCGACTTGTGGCTCGAGCTCGAGCTCGATGTGAAATGAGCTAACGAGCTCGAGCTCATTATAAATGGTTCGAGCTCAAGCTCGAGCCCGAATCGTGGGAGCTCGATATAGGAAACTTGAGCTCGAGCTCGAGCCAACCAAAATTGGTTGAGCTCGACTCGTTTACACCCCTACCCCAAACTATATGGTCGCACTTAATCAAACATTTCTAGATCCCTCAATAAATAGATCATGCTTAACTCACTCAAATATGTATCTATGTTCATAACTAGTGGACATTTTCCAACACAGTCGCCCGGGCTATGAACCATAGAACACAAGTGCGTTACCAACTTAGTTCTTTCTCGACCTCTCATACCAATAAACTTAGTCTTGACAACTTTCCTAGATATGCTCCGACAGACCGAATCACACTTGGCCATTGGATGGCATGCTAAAGTAGCATCATGAAGCTTCCACCTCATGACATGGTGCAGAGTTCCAAAGGGTACAAGAAACAATATGGGCTCACATAGTGACGAAGTAGGGACCCATTCAGTCACTCCTCATAAGAGGTCAGCTTAAACTACATGTAGTATGAATACATGTTATGATGGAGCTCCCACTCAACTTGAGCATGTCACGGCTCTTAACATCATATAAACCTATGTCCAGTTTCTATCCAAGCGCCTAACTTACGCATTACCAGACAGTCACTCTCTTAATGCCTTCTAGTAGTTCGCACGTTTAGCTCGAAAATAGGCATTTTATGAAGTTCAGACATACTTCATAATCGATCAAATATGTGATCTCACGTTAGCTTCTCTAGCCAAGACTATTACCCGTGTGAGAGGACGAATTAGGGCTTAGTGAATTTCATAATTCAGTACCAATCTAATATTCTCACAAGCCATAAGAATCAAGTTCTACATGATTCTTTACCACAACAATACCAAGGCTTGGTAAAAGGGATGAGTGCTCATACAGCTCATAGAACATGTTGGAGAACAATTTGATTATGCATATATCTCATCAATAATATCTGACATTTGTATATTAGGTCCTCCAACAATACTTGAAATTTAAAAATATGTAGAGTTTCACTATGTGCATCACATATGCATCATGACTAGATAGTTTTTAGTTGATCTTAGATTACTTTCATAGATATGTTGTTGATCACTTGGTTGCATCACGATATGTGCATTAAGGATCACTTTGATATCTACTCACTCATCAATCTAATTATTGAGCGCATGACTAGTTGTGCACACATATTGCACATCAAACATTCTCTAGCGCTCACGAGCACAACATATCTTTTCTTCTTTCAATCTAAGGCATCTCATTTAACTAAGAACATTGTGATTATGGAGCATCAGTTAGGATAGTAAGATACGTATACAATTTTAGTATATAAATACTAAGTACACATCATACTTTCTCCTATGTCCATGTGAAAGACAACCACTCTATTTGGTGATATCTCCGCGTCACTTCTAGCCATCAAACTTATTCTTTCGCATCACAATGAGAGTTAAATTCTCTAAAATCTTGACATATCTTGTGATCATCTCGATCATCATTAACCTACCACATGATAGCTCGATGGAATCGATATTATCACTATTTGGACAATAATTCAAGATATTATCACTAGCTTGGTCTTTTAGTCTTTAACCCTCCCACTATTTATACGAAAGTCCGCCACTCTCAAGCGGAGTTTTGGGAAACCATTTCCTAGTGGGCTTGGGATCCACAAGCGCAATCTCCATGCCCCGCTTTTAAGATTCACATGAAGAAGACCTCGTGGGAGATCTCCAATATCATTCTCATCCAATGAGATTCTCAAGATATTTTGCCTCACCTATTCGCATGGTTCCGAGGACTCCAAGCGAATCATGTTACTCAGTGTTAGGCCCGACCCATCAACCAAATCATACCTCAAACTGTCGCCCCCCACGACTATTGAGACAGGGAAACAGCGAGCGCAGTCTTTTTGTTCACAACAATGGTGCAGCTTTCCCCTAGTCCAAGTGTGTCACGACTCGTGAGACCACACTTGGGTAGTGGTAGCTTCCTCACCACATTGCTGTGGATGGAAGGCTCGGACAGATCATAAATACCATTTTGATCCAAGTCCGTTCTGGGCCTAATATTTAATTTGGTCCAACCAAATGAGAGTTTAAGTGTGACCGAGACCTCATCACATTATGGTGTTTTAGCATGCATAAATATCCAATATTTAAAGCGATAAATAAAAACGCCGCATGCATAAAACATAGCATACCTCTGTTAGGATGATCATAAGCCCAACCTATGCGACCCACTGAGCCCGCAGTAAGTCTATGGTCTGTCTAGGGTGGTCCTAAATTATTACAATAATAATAAATCCATTTTCATTCCAATGGGCCTTGAAGTGCTTCTTGTTTCACGCCTTGATGCTTCTCCTTGGGGTCTCCAACTCCAATTGATTGTTAAAATTAAAACCTCACTAATCCTATCTACTCTCATTACAACTGAAAGTTATACATTGGTAATAAAGAAAACAAGCCTTAACATCATGAGGCTGAAAATACGGGAGATGATAGTCCCAAAAACAAGAGGCACGCAGGCCCCACCCAACAGAAAATAAATGATCATACATTCATCCATACATAAGGTCTAGGGCTCTTGTGATCATCCCATGTTGATTCCATCAACTCACATAACACAATTATTCCAAATAATCATGCATAAATAACCAATGGATATTCCAAATACCCAAGTGATGTCCAACATCACAAAAGTATAAATATACAAATAATATGCAAAATTCAAATTTCAAATTTAATGGATATTTTGAACAATGCATCCAATCCATGTATTAATCCCAAATTAATTAAGCAAATTTAATTCAAGGAATAATCCAATTATTCCAAAATCAAAAATGCAAAATTAATATATTTTCAGAATATTGTGCAGAAAATACAGAAAATCAAATTTTTCGGAAAAAGTCGAAAAACGGCACAAAACGGCCCAGCCGTTGTGCTGGCCGGCCGGCCGCGCGCTCTGTGCCCCGCACGCTGGCCTCGGCCAGCAGCGGCCGGCTGCGCACAGTGCGCGCGCGCACCCCTGTGCGCAGCGTCCGCGCGCAGACGCCCACCTGCGCGCGGCCACTGCCGGTCTGATCGAAATTTTTTTTTTTTATTTTTCAAAAACTGTTTTAGCATAATAACAGTAATATTATTTTGAAAATAAGCATGCAATTTTAGATCCAATCTAACAAAATAAAGCATGCCAAAAGTCCATTAAATTCAAACAATTGAATTATCATATTACTCATATATTTATACAATCTAACATGTCAATAAAGCCATTAAAAGCAAGTAGATCATGCCAAACACATAGATCTATGCCCCTTACATCGAACCGGGCTCTGATACCACTTGAAGGACAAGCGGATCCGCCCGGGAGCGCGAGCGGAAGCGAGAAAGCGAGGAAATAGTGCGTAAATTAAATCAAATCTAATTTAAAATACGAATCCCAAGGGTTGTGCCCTTGGGTGCTCAACCGGGCGTTCGATGTAGGATGTGTAAATATTGGAAATGAATATTAAACACATAGGGCATAGATAAATATATACAATCAATCAAAGCGTAATAAACCGTTACCTTTGATTGTTTAGCGTATGCTCCCGGCTACTTGCGTTGTTCCTTCTCCGGAATGCTCACGAAATCCAAACGTATGGATTCTCCAAAGGTGATCCACACCACACCGGAAGAAACACACGTTCTTCTTGCTAGAAACGAACGGGTTTAAGAAGAAATCGGTTTAAGAGAAGAACACTATGAATTAGTGCTCTCTTAAACTTACTTTGTTCTTCTTCTTGATTCAAAATCAAGTGAAGAACACAAGTGTAAGAGAGGGAGAGAGGCCGAGAGTTAGAGAGAGAGGAGAGGATTTTTGTCTTCTCTTTTTCCTAGAAAAAGATGAATAATGAATCACTTATGCTTGGTGTTGTATATTCTAATATATATACATAATTAATGTGATTATTGGAATGTGTCTAGATTAATCCAAGAATGTCTAGATTCATTCCAATCAATCACCATCAATTCTTCAATCAAGCCTACCAAAATTTATGGTATGATCAAATCATACCAAAAGGGAAGAGCTTGATTGGAGTTGATTTGTCTCTTTCCAAAAGAGATAAGTCAACATACCACCTAGCATGAAACATGGCTGATTTTTTACTTCCTCCAAGGGAGCATGTCGGCCATGTTTAATTAAGGGAAGAAGTCCAACTTCTTCCTATTACAAAATAGGAATTATTTCTCCTCTCGGCTATAATTTAACGGACCGGGTTTTATCATAATCCAATTACGACGAACCCAAACATTAAATCCAATTTAATGTCCATTTAAATTATTCCCGTCGATCTTTTAATCCAATTAAAAGATCCAACGTCTCAACATCTCAACTTTCCATATTTAATCGAAAATCCAATTTACCGATTAAACTGAAGCCCGATATAATATCGGCCCGTCCATCCAATGGACTTTCCCTTAAGTAATCCAATTACTTATTTTATCCTTCGAGATTGACTCCAAGTCGATCTCTCAACCTCCTCGGTGATTTGTGTGTGACCCCTTAGGTTCACTCTCAGCTAGACTTGGGCCCGTGTCCCACAAAGGCCCGTTACCATGGGTGGCCGTCTAGCAACGGTCCATGGCACTAGAGACTAGGTGAATTGGCGTGAACATTTATGCTTAATACTCGAGACCACGTATGCTTCATTGGGCGTCGGTTCCCATCCTTGACTAGGCATCTATGCTTAATACTCGAGACCACGTATGCTTCATTGCATCGACACAGGAAACCATTCCCTGTTCGACCAACCACTTTGGCCACAGCTTCAAACAGCATGAACGTGTCACATACTGACAGGGGACGGATCCTCTTCTTGGAATCCACCGTCCTCGCTACACATTCCGATTTCACTAGACAAGGCTTATGATAATCATCTTACAGAATGATTACCTCTCGCCAGATCCAAGATACAGCCATCATGTGCACGCAACTGCCATGATCCCTCAAGTTTGAGGATTACTCCCGTACTATCGGAACCGGAGAAAACAAATCATACCGACCAAGCCTCCAAGGCTTCCATATGATGATCCCCGCGAGTCAGTCCAATCGGCTCGACCCCAGTCGACCAACCCATCAAGATCATGTAGGTGTCCCACGCCTGTCGCCGATGAAACACGGCACTCATCCAATGAACACGACTCTTGACGCAAGTCTCAATAGGACTCTCGATGCCCTGTCTCGAGGTCCTCGACTTGGAACGTTTCAGACCCAACTCTTAATCAGTTGGTTTCATGACCACCATCCAATGCGTGGTCCAACTGCACGAGTTGTTATCCATGGTATGTGGGCTTTGTTGCGATATAAGTTAAACACCATTTTAACAAATGTAAGATGAGCGCAACAAAGAAGGTACCATTGGTGACGAACACTCATCTTATTCATCACATAATAATATTACATCTACATCAAGTTGTCGAATAGGTTACAAATTGCCAAACCTATTGGCTTTCTGGTCACCTATTCCAACACTAGCAGCGGCTGATGTTGTCTTAGCTTTCATCCTCTTCTAGCGTCCGACACCATTGCCTTTCGCTTCTGAGGTCGAGACTCTCCCACTAGTACCACCGGCTCAGATTTTTCAATCGTTGCCTCGTACTGGACCAACATATTTATTAACTCGTGAAGGTCTTTCTCAAGCCATTCATGTTGTAGTCGATGATAAATTGGTCGAAGGAGGTAGGAAGAGACTGAAGGATCACATCATTGTACGTCTTTTTTTCAATATCGGCTCGGAGGTCTTTGAGATTCTCCACAAGGAATAGCATCATCACTCCATGCTCTTGTACAGATGACCATTTTGTCATCTTAGCTCCGAAGAATGCCTTCGTTGCTGCGTATCTAACCTACCGGTCTGAGACCGCATAGATATCTTGCAAACGAAACATAATTGAGCCAACATCATCTATCCTATCGTACTGCTTCTGGATCTCATTACTCATCGAGGCCAGTACGATGTTGCGGACCTACCGGTGGTCAGCATGCAACTTCTGGAACGCCAAGCGTTCTTGAGGAGTTGATCCATCCGACAAGGTCTAAGGAAGATCCTTATCCAGAATATAAGTCTGGTTCTCAAAATCTAAGACTATATTAAGATTTCGCAGCCAGTCGTTATAGTTTGTTCCATCAAATTTATTAGCCTCTAGTATTGGCACTAGTGGATTCTTAGACATCTACATACGAAATGTAAAAAGAAAAACATTAAGTAGATTATAGTAATATTATGTTCAAGTTAAGACTTGGTCTTTAGTCATTAACCCCTCCCACTATTTCTACAAAAGCCCATGACTCTCAAATGGGGTTCCGAGAAGGTATTTTCTAGTGGGCTTGAGGTCCACAAATGCAATTCTCCATGCCCCGCTTTTATGATTCACAAGAAAAAAGGCTTTGTGGTAGGTAACCTATACAATTCTCATCCAATGAGATCCCCAAGTTATTTTGCCTCGCCTCTTCACATGACCTCGAGGACTCCAAGCGAATCATGTTACTCAGCGTTAGGCCCGACCCATCAACCAAATGAATATCTCAACTATTGCCCCGCACGACTCGTGAGATCGGGAATATAAGCATATTCCTTTGTTCATAACAACAACACAATTTTCTTCGATTCCAAACGTGCCTAACAATTTTCTTCCATTCCAAACGGGAACTTGACAGAAGCGTAAAATAAAAGGAATTAAAAACGATTTCAAAGGGGGTGTTCCCTTTGAATTTCCAGGCGTTCAGTGTTTTCAAAAGCATCATAACATAAATAAAAATAGCTTGAATATGTGGATAGAGGAGGAAAAAGTACAATAATTTGAATCAGAACATTACATTTTTCGTTTCACATGTAGAACGGCAACAAGCATTGATTCCATTTTCGTTCCTTTTCCGTTCACTTTAGGACCTAACTTAGAATCCCTATAAAGATGATCCACACCACACTAGGAATGTAGATCTAGATCTACTGCTAGGTAGAAGCTAGATCTAGGAAGAAATAAAACTGTATTGCACTATTGATTAGTGTATACGTATTTCTCTTGTTCTCAACTTGAATCTAATTCAAGGACAACACAAAATATGGAGAAAAATAGAAGAATTTTCGTGGCTAGTGAGAGGAGAAAGAAAGTTAGGGAGTGGAAAGGAGTATTCTAGTCTTGTGTGTAGTGTAATCAAATTACATACAAAAAAATAAGTTATTCCAAAATAACTTCTACACACTATGCACAACATGTGCACCACTATCCATCATATGAGTGCACTACTTGTCCAACCTCCCATATATCATACATTTCATGGAGGATTTTCAACTCCAAATCAACTTTCTTTAACCCCTTGAGTTTGGACTTCAAGTCATGGACTGGTTTGACCGATTTTGATTTAATCACATTAGATCAAGTGATCCATGGGTTTTAAATTAATCAATTAATTTTAAACCTTATTAAAATCCAAAAAAATTATTTAATCCAATTAAATAAATATAAGCCCAAACACTAATTAATTGATCCAATCAATTAATCAAACCAAATCCAATAAATTAATCCAATTAATTTAAAAGTGTTAAGTCCAAAATTAATTAATTCTAGGTTCATCCATCCAATGAATTTTCTCAATAAATAATCCAATCATTTATATTCTCATTGAATTAATTTAATCCAATTAAATTAATTCACTTCTTCCAAAATTAATTCCAAATTAATTCTACTACTTCCATAGTGATTTGTGTGTGACTCTTTAGGTTTACCCTCAGCTAGAATTGGGCTTGTGTCCAATAGAATTGATTAATTAAATCTAATTTAATTAATTATTTCTGATTAATCATTAATCAGAAACGCCCATCACTATGGGATGTTTTAGACAACTATGCGTGACGCTCGAGACCGCATTTGCTTCATTGCATCAACATAGGATTACTATGGCCATAGTTTCAGGGAGCATGAACCTATCTCCAAGTGCATCAGAGATAACACTGCCACATACTGATAGGGGGCGGATCCTCTTCTTGAAACACACCGTCCTCGCTACGCATTCTTACTGTACTGGTCAAATATTGTGATGAACATGTCATGAAATGAACACCTCTTGCTAGATCTAAGACACAGCCATCGTGTATACGTGACTACCATGGTTCCTCATGTCCAAGGACTATTCCCGTACTATCAAAACGAGGAACTATAGTCATATTGACCAAGCCTTCAGGGCTTCCATATGATGATTTCGCACGAGTCAGTTCAGTTAGCTCGACTCCCCGTTGACCACCCACTAAGATCGTATAGACGTCAAACGTCTGTCGCTGATGAAACGCACCACTCATCTAATGAATACGATAAATGGCGAAAGTCTTAGCAGGACACTCGATACCCTGTCTCGCGGTCCTTGACTTAGAACATTTAACATCAACGCTCATCAGTTGGTTCATAACTACCATTCAATGGGTAGTTCAACTACATAGGTTGTCTACGTGGCCTGTGGGATTTGTGGTGATGTTGATAAACATAATGAAATGAGCACAACAAAGGTAAAGCTAAATAACGAACACTCATTCTATTCATTACATAATATTAAACTACATCGAGTCTGTCAAATAGATTACAAAAAACTGATCTAATTGTCTTTCTGGTCACCTATTCTAACAGAGAGTGAGGGAGAGAAATGAAGACACACCTTGCCAAGAGCTACTAATGGCCAACTACTCCCCCTATTTATAGAGGGAGTTGTTTGCTTCAAGTCAAGAGCTTGGCTCATCCATCATGCCTTAGCTAAGCCCTAGTCAAATGTCTTCATTACATGTAGTATCTTGTAATCTCTTGAGGGTCCCTTGAGGTTTGACCACAAATTGAATTTAATGCACTTTGACTTTGGATTGGTAATTAATTAATCCAATCAATTAATTTCAAGTCCATATCAAATTTTTATTTAATTTTTGGTCTTAAGATTGATTAATTAATTAATTCAATTAATTAACACTTCGAGTTTCCTATAACATAGGGTCTCAATAAATAATCAATTATTTAAGAGATTAGTCCTTAAAATTAATCCACTCTCTCTTTCAAAATTAATTCAATAATTAATTTCTCATCCGAAATTATTTCTCCAATTCATTTCTTAATATCGTTAGTGTTTTGTGTGTGACCCTTATATTGAAAAGGTTCAAGATAGAGAAATCGAAACGAGGCTTCCTTCCCATAAGGCATGGAATCAAGCTGTCAAAGAAATAATTTCCAGATCAAGAGAATATTTGACATTTCCTATATCTCCATTGTTGGTAGCATACAATATGTTATCTAATGTACATGACCTGATGTAGGGCACACTCTGAGTGTCACGAGTCACTATCAGGCATGTGCCAGTGATCAACACTAGATTGTTGTCAAGACTATCCTTAAGTACTTGACAATGACTAAGGATTTGTTCTTGGTGTATGAAAATGGAGAACTGGTGTTGGAAGGGTATAGTTATTTTCAGCTTCCATTCAGACGTAAATGACATCAAATCTCAATCTGGTTATGCCTTTAAACTCAATGGAAGAGTAGGTGCATGGAAGAGTTCCAAGCAAGACACTACGGTTGACTTCACCACTGAGGTTAAATATATAGCAGCTTTTGAAGCTGCTAAAGAGGCAGTTGGGATGAAAAACTACATTTAAGAGTTGAATTTGGTACCTAGCATTGTCGAGCCTGTAGTTGTATATTGTGATAACAACGGGGCAATAGTACAAGAAAAGGAACCAAGATCTCATCAGAAGGCCAAAAACATCCTCACATGCTACCATTTTGTCCGAGAGATGGTAGGTGACTAGAAGACAGAACAAACCGTTAACCAAGCCAGTTTCACAGATCGCTCATACTCAACATCTTAAGAAGATGGCTTTGAAATATATGATGATTGGCCATGAGGTCAAATGGGAGATTGCTAGTATAGGTGATCAGAAAACCAATTAGTTGGCTGCGTATAATCTACTATAGATAGTCTTATTCAATGTAATATTAAATATTATGATAAAGTATATTCTCTTTCCATCTTTGCTTTGTTTCTTTTATACATTGTTATGTATTTCACAAACAAAGCCCATATACCAAATAAACCAATGAAGTTCGATCAAGCATTTGTTGGCGACTATGAAACCAACTTTCGGTAGATTGTCTAAAACATTCCAAGTCGAGAACCCTCAAGTAAGGGCATTGAGGCGTTGCGTGGAGACTTACACTAAGTGATACATTTATATGATGAATATAATGGTTCATCGATGAGAGACGTATGACGTCTATGCACTTTAGTGGTGTTTGACAAGTAGGTTGTCAAGTTCACTGAATTGACTCGCAGGAGTTGTCATATGGAAACACGTGTAGCATGAACAATGTGACTAGAACTCTTTAACTGCGAAAGTACATAAATTATTTCTCTAACTTGAGGAACCATAGTAGCATTGTGTATAGGGTGATTGTATTTTGGTCCTGGCTAATGTGATTGCGATGTTGTGTAGTTGCCAAAGCCCTGCACCAATGCAGCTAAAACATGCATGGAGGTTGGTGTGTTCCAAGAAGGAATCCGCCGCCCATGATAAGATGATGGTGATATCCTATTTTCTTTGGGTTGTGTTAATCTCTAGAGCTCTGGCCATAATTGGCGATCAAATAAAGAGGGAGTTTTCTATGTTGATTAATGAGAATCACAATCAAAAGTGAATACATAGTCATCAAAGTAAAGTATGAAACCGATTTAGGATTTTGTGCCCTAGACTTTGATCGAGAGGTAGCTTCACGGAAGGACCGATTTGTATGGTACGCAATTTGAGGTTCACGTTATTTTCACCTATTCTCTAGTGCCATTGACAGTTGCTAGACAGTCACCCATGGTAACGGGGCACTCTAGAATTCATGAGTTAATCACAAGCGATTAATTGAATATAATTTAATTAATCTAAAGCAAGTAATTTTTTGAATTAAATTATATAAGTGATACAAGCCTAAGTCTAGTTAAGAGTAGACCTATAAGGGTCACACACAGATCACTAATTCTATTGAGGAATTAATTTCGAATGGAGAATTATTTATTAAATTAGTTCCAAAAGAGAAAACTGACTAATTTAATGAGCTTAAATTAATCATATAAATAATTATATTATTTATTGAGGTTCTATTTGATAGATCGATCAATTCTATTTGATAGAGTTTGTAATATCCCGAATGCATGTTGGAATAAAGACTCTTATAGGATAAATCCTATTTGAGTGGAGTTTGTAGTCCTCCAATTGCATGTTGAAATAAGACTCCTCTTGAAATATGATTGAGTACACCTATAAATAGAATATGTGATTGTGATCAAATAACATAAGTTCGAGCACAAGTAACTTGACCACAACACACAAGCCTACCCAAGATACTCACACAAATATACTCTCTCTCTCTCTCTCTCTCTATATATATATATATATATATATGTAAATATATATTATATATATATTATTTTGTGTCCTTGCTTAGAGCATTAACAAAGCCTCCATGGATATGAGGTGTGTAAACAAGTGGACTCCTCTAGTAGTAATCTATCAAGACGAACAAGGCATGTTTGTGGGTTTTGCACAACAATTAGCAAATTCCATCATGGGTAATCTTGAAAATGGCGCATGTTCATGCAAGTGATCATCAAGACAACAAAAAAGACATGTTCGTGATCCAATCGAGGCAAGATCTTACAGACAGGTCTGATCTAAGTACATTGATCAACATACTTCTATTGCATCTGGTTAACCAAATCCACATTATGTGCCGATGTGTTAAATGATTTGGAGTGCACATAATTTACTATATGCAAGATTATTGGCTTATTGTCGATTATTTTTCCTCCCCATATAATTAATAACAAATTTTAAAGTCACTCTCATCTTTTTTGTCGCTAATTTTATTTTTGTGTAGTGTTTACTGATGTTCAATTTATTTTTTGCCTCATTGATTTTGAACTAGTTTGCTACATTATATATATAACTACTTTTAGTTCGTAACAAATTAATGTAGGCATTTCACCCTCCCTCTCCCAAATCTTCTGCAAAGTTTTGACTTCCGTTTTGGCATATCCCACAGGCAGATCCGAATCTCCCCTTTCGATATGATCATGTGAAGTCAGGCGCCCTACTGCTTTTCCTTATTCTAAGCCAGCCCCCAACGTATGATACGCGGAAATTGGGGATATAAAATTGTCCACTTATGTCATTTCACGCCCGTTATAAAAGGTAATAAGAAGTAAAATCCGCATATTCCACAAGCATAATAATTATGCCAATCTTCTTCCACAATTTCTTTTGATTAAAAATTGAAAGACGACAATGGAGCAAATTGGCTTGGCTCCAGCGAAAGCTGACAAGCGCGCGGACATGATTCTTCTCTTTTGTTCTTTTCTTTAGATACTTATATACTTCTGAATACTACAAAAAAAAAAATTATTAAATATCAAACAAGTTTTATTTCAATGAAATTATCCTTATAAAAGTGATGATATACTACTCGCGTACATTAGCATGCGTGAGTATAAGGTAGATCAGAAAATATTTGTTTGAACTGCAATAAGTCAATAGTAAGTCAATCGGGGTAAATATGAATTTTTCATTCAATTTTTTTTATTAAGTAAATTTCATAAATTTTGAGTAACGAAGGGGTTTATTTACTAAACAAAAAGGGGTAATAGATGTAATTTATCAAATTAAAAAAAAGTTTACGTTTTATTACACCAAACCTCAAGAGATGGCGGTATAATTACCACAAAAAAAACATCAGGGTATGAGTTTTTATTGAAATCAACTTTTACTAGTTTTTTAAGCTACTTCCAAAATATTGAATATGCATGTGATAAGTATTCGGGAATGTTGTAGAATTAGACTGCGTGATAATGTATATATGGCATGCTTCTAGAAATATGTGTGTATCATAAGTGACATATTAATTCATATTATTTTAAAGATATTATAAAGGTTAAATTGCATAAAATTCTCTTATGTTCAAAACTCAACTAAAAATTCTCGGTATAAAAAGTATAGGCAAAATCCCTCCTGTATTTTCATGAATATTGCTTACTTGCCCTTCTTCATCGAACATGCCTAATTAACGACATTATATTTTATGTTAAATGACCGTTTTTCCCTTATTATTATGTATTATTTCTTATTTTAATGGTTGTTGGACCTTTCTTAATTGCATAAAATCCATAGGATCTGATCAGTTATTACCAATAGTTGGATCTGAATTTTTTAGAAAATGAAGGGCCTAGATTTTACATTTTTTTTTTGAATATATATTATTATATTACCTATGTATAATATTATAATTTTTATTTAATGTAGACAATAATTTATTTTGACTTAATAATATTTTTAACATATAAATATGTTGAAGATTTTTTTAATATTAACGTTTATATTAAAATTCATTTTTCATTTTAATACTCACTAAATATTTAAGAAAAATTTTATTTATTTTTTTAGTATTTAATCTTTGTTAATATTAAATTTATATTGAAATTCTTTTATGGAATTTTAATACTTAACTAAATATTTAAGAAAATTTATTACTTTGTTTTAGTATTTAATCTTTATACTATGGGCTTATAAAGTATTTTTAATTTTTCATTTATTTATGAAAAGTGTTTTATTTTTTAGAAAATTATGAAAAAGTATAGATTTTAACTTATGTTTATTAGGCATATTAAAGAGAACACGTAGATAAGAAAAAAATACAAAAAAATATTCAAAAATAAAGTCAAAATAAATAAAACAAGGGTGTGTCATTTTATATATAATAGAAGGGCATTATAGTCAAATTCAACAAAAGGCAGTCAAAATACGACAAAAATAACCCAAATCCGAACACAGGGCACGCGTCTCCCACTCTGTGTTAGTTTATAATGGAAAGGGGGTTTTTCGCAGGGTTAATAAAAATAGGAGGAATTTTTTGCCTATTTTTTTAACACAAAGTTTTTTTTTTTCCAATTTCACGATAATATAGGGGGCAAAAATGCAATTTACCCTTTCAGAAAATTGAAATGCATCATAACACATCATGGAGATTTGCACTTTCACTCCCACAGGAAAGAGGTTATACGAATTTCATCTTACAATTTTTTTAAAAACATCCCAAAAGTTGAAAATATTCCAACTTTAGCGCCAAAACCCAATTACGGAACAAGATTGGCATCAGTAGCTCATAATTCGGGTTCAAACGTTAAAATCTATACCCTTTCGAAGAAATTCAATTACAATTTTTTTTACAACATAACATAAAAAAATTACAATCCGAGGCTACATAATTGTCACATATTATGTTATCGGCTTTGTATGTGCTAGATAATTGTCACATACTTTATTTTCTTAGAAACAAAGAATATATGATAATATATTTTATACAACAAGTGCACAAAATATCAGAATTAGCATGGATTTAACTTTATGCTACGTAATTTACTCCAAAGAAATAAAAAAGGACTATTTGCACTAGCAATACAAAATTTAAGAGTAAATTATATTTTGTCATTTGAATTATGTCCGTTTCTACACTTAATCATTTAAATTTTTTTTTATGTCAACTTATCATCCTAATTTTGTGAAATTACAAATTACATACATGACCACTTTTCAATCAATTTTTATGCCGAAAAAACATCAGATACAGTGTACATGTGTAAGTGGGAGAAAAAGCTTGCCTTTAAATATCACAGTGCGCTGCATATGATGTTTTTCTAACAAACAAATCGACTGAAAAATGATCATATATGGTAATTTGTAAATTTTACAAAGTTAAAATGATAAATTTGACACAAAAAATTTTAAATAGCAAAATATAAAAACGGACATATTTTGTGGCCAATTGTAATTTACCCCAATTTAAACCTTCCGATGGATCAAGAAAAAACTTGTCAACTTATTTGGTTTTCATCTTTGAGGCAGTTTGGGTTCCAACTCCGACATAAGATTAAAAAAGTAATATATTTATGATAAATCAATTAAAATGCTCCAAATTAAAGTATGAAATTATGTGTCAAAAGGAATTCTGGCCACATCTAACACAGTCTAAGTACTACTTGGTAAGTAGTTGATTGAATGTGGCACCTTGGATAGGACAATAACAAAATAAATTAAGTCACTTTTCCCAATCCACGTTTTATGACACTATAACACTAAGGGCACTTTTACTTCTTAGGTATGAATTAAGTGTGAATTGACTAAAATATGATTAAAAGTGTGATAAGAGCAAGTAAGATTGTTTAGTATTTTGTTTACTTGAATATTGAGAAGTAGGATTAAGTCATTATTTATCTTGACTTTTGTATATGTGAATAGTGTTTTTGCATGTGTTGTCCCATCACTAAAAATTTTCTACATGTGTTGTCACATCATGACTAATTTTTTGGATGTAATAAAATCAAAACCGAAGGGCAAAGTGGGCATAAAAAGAAAAAGGATGAGGACATAAAGGGAAATGGAAAATTAATCAAAAGAAGTGGGCCATGGTGATAAAATAATTTGAGGGTGGAGAAGTGGATTTTAATCCTGCAATTATCACTCCAACATAAGGGCTTCCTTCACTAATCACGGGCTGGACTAAAAAAAAGTAAACATATTACTAGCAAGGATTAGCCATGATATCATGGCTAATCCTTGCAAGTAAAGGAGGCCTATGTTAAATATTAATTATATTTTTAAATATTTGTATCTATTTAATTGTTTATCTATATCTATATCTATATCTATCTATATCTATATCTATATCTATACTATATATAAAAGTGTGAATATCTCATGTGTTTGTTCACCATTGTGAAAAGACATTCATACCCTTACTTAAGTTATCTTTTTAATAATAAATAAAAATTAGTTATAAAAGACTAAAAATCTATCAAAAGAAGACTATTTAAGAGTCTTAATACCTCTAAACTACTTGGACAATGAAAAATATATCCTACTAAAAAAAATAGGCTTTACGTGCCCCCCCCCCCCCCCCCAAAAAAAAAAGGCTAATAATATGTCTACGCGATTAATTTGTTAGATACTTCAAAAATATTATTTATTAGGGCACAATATAATTTAAAATGAATAGCATTGGAATAATACATAAAATACTAAACTTCAAAAATTATATATCTATACAATAGTTTATATATAAAGGTATGAACCCACAAGTGTTTGTTCCCCATTATTGTGAAAAGGCAACTATACCTTTACTTAAGTACTCCTTTTAATAATAAATAAAAATTAGTTATAAAAAATTAAAATGCTATAAAGAAAATTAATTATATTAAGAAAGTTTTAATTTATAATATGACACATTAAAATTTAAAATAAACAACACGTGAATAAAATATAAAATACTAATCTAAATTTAAATATATATGTATATATATAATAATGAATAAATATCAAAATTTAATAACAAAATAAAATTGATATATGGATCTAATATTATTAAATTAAAATTACTATGAAAATTTAACTATTGAGTGAATCACTTAATACTTGATACTTTTAGTATTAGATAATCCTGAATGCTTTACTTTTACATCTATATTTTTATATTAATTAATAACATAAAAATATTACAACAACAAATGTGATATAAAAAAAATAAGTTGTAACATAATATATTATTGAATAAGAATTGGATTATAACAATAGGTGCATATGAAAATAAGATGAAGAAGTCAAACTAAAAATGTATAGAATTAAAAATTCAATATAAAGGCAAAAATTAAAATTTCATACAATAATTTTTCAAAATTTAGAAGGTATAAAGCATGTAAATAATGCTTTGATAATATTTAAAAGTTGGTACTGAATATAATTGACATACATTATAGGATCTTACAATACAAATATTGGTACTATGGTCCAATTAGATTACATTTTTATAACAATAGTCAATAAATAATTAGTTTGTAATCATTTAGTATCAATAATTAAAAATCAATGACATTAGAAATAGTTGTAAAAGAAAAAACATATATATTACATACACAGACATAATATAACAAAAAATATAAAAAAAATTAAACAATAGTAAAGAGGCATAATATAACCTACAAATAAAAATTGATCAATTTTATTAAATGGAATTTCTTCTAAAAACAATCGAAGATAAGGAGCTTCAACTATATTTTTATATCGAATCCACAAGTGTTTGTTCTCCATTGTGAAAGGACAACTATATCCTTACTTAAGTACTCATTTTAATAATAAATAATAATTAGTTATAATTGAATAAAATTCTATAAAGAAAATAAAAATATTTAATAGTCCTAATTGCTTCTAAACAACTTAGAGAATGAATAACAAATTCAACTAAAAGAATAAATATGCAAATAATATTTCAATACAATAACTTTGCTATAAGAAATCTTAATTATATTAAGAAAATTTTAATTTACTATGGAACATTAAAATTGAAAATAAGCTTAATACTTGATGCTATGGAAAATTTTAATTTACTATGGAACATTAATATATAAAATACTAATCTAAACTTAAATATATATATATATATATAATAATGAATAAATATCAAAATATAATAACGAAATAAAATTTATAGATGGATCTAATATTATTAAATTAAAATTAATTATGAAAATTTAACTATTGAGTGAATCTTTTAATACTTACTATTAAATCTTTTAACTATATCAAATTAGAATTTCTTCTATCCAAGATAATTATGTTTATCTTAAATATTATTTTAATATTAAATTTTTGAATATCATTATTTTTATTACCATATTAATTTGTTTGATACATAATAATAAAATAATCATTAGGGAAAATATGAAATACAAAATTTCAATTTTAGAGAATATTTTTTATTCAATAGTACCAATTAAATTTAGAAAGTGAATTCAAATAATAGAATTGAATAGTTTCCTTATCGATTAAAATAATGGTTATCAATTTATTTGAAAATATAATTGTATAACATTAATGTTTCAATGACAAAAATATAAATAATATCATGAAATTAATATAAATGATATATTTACCTCTAAAAATATATATGTACTCGTGCATCGCACGTCGTGCTTCCTAATTTATTTAAATGGTCAATATCATCTTTTAACTGACAATATACTATTATATATATCATCCACTTTCACTTCATCACTTATTTCGTTTTTAATCATATATAGATTTTTATTTTTAAAATTTGTGTTGCATGTATCAGATTATATGCTGTCGAGTACTTCGTGATATGGTGGTTAGTTCTAAAAATAAAAATTAATTCCTAACTTTAGACATAATTCAAATTGGACTTCTCAATACTAATACTTTTAATTTGGTATTTTGCGATTTTTAGAAATATTTAACAAAATATATGTGCATTTACATATATTACAATTCTTTTCGAAAAGATATTAAACATAAGAAAAATAATATTAAAGTAAATTATATCAGCACTTATGTTAAATTTAATTATACAAATACTCTTAATTTTTATAAAATTGTGAGTACATCCCCGTCGATGCAATTGTCTCGGGTATGTACTTATAAATTTTTTTGCCCCCGATAAATAAAATCCCAATATAAATTACAATTACAACCTAAGGACCTGTACTTTTAATTTAACAAATAACAAAATTATTTGTATAATTAAATATAAATTTAGGGGGTGTCGATCGAATTTATTCTGATATTAATTGTAAATCCAACATCAAAAGATTTCTTTTTTCCCGATGAAAGAGAGGTGAATAATTTCAATAAACGAAAAAGCACAACTAAGATTCCGTACACGTCAAAAGATTTTAACTTTTATGACAAAACTTACAGATAAATATCAATATATAAACTTTAGTACTATTATGTGCAAATCGTTTTAGTTATATTGAGATAAATATTATTCTTTAGAAATATTCAGTAAGAATATTTCATTCTTTTGATACATGAGCAGATTGCATAATTTGCATATGTCACAATTTTTTTAAGTAATGAGCGATGAACTATTAAATTTGAAAATACAACATTTCTAGATCTATCGGTACCAATACTAAAGCAACTAAAGAAATAATACAAACATAATTCTATAAACTAAACAACTCCCTATATTCATAATACTTGAACCCACGATCTTTTGGTTGCGGGACCTCAACTCAACACTTGGGCAAAGATCATCGGTGTATATGTCACAATTTAATCAGGCATGAATTCTTGTTTGTCTACTAGTCGTCATGGCACGCTATTCTTGCGTGCATATAATAAAAAAAATTATCCTTAAAAATATATTATAAATAAGAGTAAAATATATAAACTAACACATCACATTAAAAAAAAGAAAAGAAAGAAAAAATTAATTTATAAATTAATATAAATTGAAAAATTGAATAAAATAGTTATCATATCAGTTGTGCGTTATTTTTGGCATTATAAAATATTAATGCAACGATATCATTAATCGCTATTTGCGAGTAAAAAAGGAATTTCTTTTATATAATAGTGTAGATAGATGTCCCTAACTTGTTCACAGACCTTGGTTTCATCAAAGTTGGAGTGAACATGCTTGAAATTGATTTTTTTTGATGAGTTGTTTGTTTTTTTCTTTTTTCCTGTTTTTTCGACAAGTAACTAAACTTAAAAACATATTTCAAGTTACCTACGTTTCTTGTTGAGAAAATAAAGTTATAACTGAATTTTTTTAATAGTTTATTATTGAAAAAATGCAAACAACCCTCCTTGTGATATTGCAAATGTGCAAATTAACCCCCTACGAAAAATAAAATAGTAATTTACTTCTCTGTGTTTTTAAAAATAAGTCAATTTACCTCTCCGTATATTTTAAAATGGAGTAATTTACCTCCCTAGACAGGGGGCAAATTCTCCATTTTAAAAAACACAGGGAGGTAAATAGCAATTTTTTTTATATAATGATAATTTGCTCATTTGTAATATTATAGGGAGGTAAATTGCATTAAACCCGTTTATTATCATATCAAGAAATTCAACTTGAATTGGTAAATCGTTTACACTCATATAAAGGAGCTCTTTAAGTAAATTTATAAATAGTTTATACTCGTATAAAAGAGTTTTTAATTTGAATTAGTAAATAGTTCATACTCATTGTTGACGTTGAAATATTTCGAATAAATACCAATTAAAGCCCAAAAAATTAATTAATAATTGGATTCCAAAATAATAGTCCATAATAAATTTGAACTTACCGTAAAAGAAATTAAATTCATATGGCCATATTAAATTTGGGTCTCATGTATTTTTATGGATCAATCCAAAATAAATATAAATTTATTATTTTGGGTTGGCTAAAATGGACCAGGTACATATTCAAAGTGCAGTCCATCAGAAGACTAGTCCATGTTAGACCCAACGGTGATCAAACCCAATAAAAGTGAGCCCAAGCTGCTTAAGCCCTAGTCACGCCTATAAAAAGGGGCCTCCACCTCTCACAAAAGACATACACAAACAACAAATCAGAGAACTCAAGTCCAAAAGCTCTCTGCTACGATGAAACTCTGCAACCACGAAGGTGCCACGTCTTCCACGGCATTAAATTTTCAAGCATTGATACCAAATTTCATGCTGACACGTAGTTCACTCTACAAATTCGGAGGAGATTACACATCAACGTCCAAGAATAAGCTTCAAGCCCGTGGATCAAAATTTGTAAGGAAGAATTAGGGGATTATATCCAAATTAGAGATTGTATCCACTTTTCATTTTAAATCAATAAAATCATAAGTCCATATTTGTTTCTTCTCTCGTAATTTTATTTTGCAGACACGAATTTTTGTGTGAACAAATTTCTGTCACCCCCAGTGGGACAATCTCTGCCCCTCATCTCTTCCTCCTACATCAAAGTTCAAGTCATCACGTCAAAGCACTCAATGGCGCCCAAGAAGGATCAAGTCACCGTCAACGCCACTACCGCCGGTCAATCCTCCACTGGGGACAAGATTGTTGACACAACCCCTTCAAACGGTTCAAACTCAGCAAGTCCAACCGAGATCAACTCCAAGTCCACGCATTTCGCTATCGTCCCACCACGATAGCCGACACGACTGCAATGGAAGAACAACTAGCATCTAAAGCCATTGTTAATGTCCAGAAGATCGTCGAGGAAAAAGACCTTCAAATCACCCAATTGATGAGCAACCAAGAGCATATGAACGTTGAAGAAACCAACGACAGCCACAAGCATGCCTCATTCTCAAACCATGTTGAAAGCGAGAAGCAAGTGGACAAAGCACCACCGACGCATAACTTCGTGTATAAGTCTACACATTATGAAACATCTATTACTACATGGTCTGTTCAACAATTGCAAGAGATGATCCCCAACACCATTAAAGCCCAATACGACAGAATTACCTAAAGCTCGCCCTCATATTCAAAACTTTATACCAAGCGCATCGACGCTTTGAGGATGCCAATGGGATACCTATCGCCAGAACTGCCATAATTCGATGGAAGAGGCAACCCAAAACAACATATCATCCATTTCCTCGAGACATGCAACGACATCGGCACTGACGGTGACCTCTTGGTGAAGCAGTTTGTCCGATTGCTTAAAGAGAACCTTTCCATTGGTATGTCGATCTACAGCTCGAGTTAATTAACAGTTGGGACGAGATGGAGAGGCAATTCCTAAATTGCTTCTACAGCACCCGCCGGATAGTGGGCATGTATGAACTTACCAACGCAAGACAGTGGAAGGATGAGCCAGTCATCGACTGTATCAACCATTAGCGCACTCTAAGTCTAAGTTGCAAAGATAAACTTCTAGAGACCTCAGTGATAGAAATGTGCATCCAAGGTATGCATTGGGGTCTTGTTTATATCTTGCAGGGATCAAGCCAAGAAGCTTTCAAAAGTTGGCTACCCGCGCGCATAACATGGAGATAAGCATCGCCAATCACAAACCTAAATTTTCAATTGACTACCAAAAGAAGAAGTCAAAACAGGAGGAAGACTTCGTCATACCTAATGTCAAAGAGTCAGTGGCTATCAAAACAACTCATGTCAAATTTCCTCCAAACGAGAGAATTTATGAAAGGCCTCAAAACCAACAAACGCCATGTAATAAAGGTTGGCTTAATTTGGATGACGAAAAAATGGTGGGCACAAACGTCTCCAGCATCACTTCAACAAATGACTTACATGTTTCGGGAAACGAGGAGAAAGCTCTACCACCTCTACCAGCAACGCCACCAAAACTTCGAGACAATCTTGAGCCCATACAAAGGAAGGCCTCTGATGTTGACAGAAGCCCTTCACCCAGGTGGAATATGCTGTTGATGCCAAGCCCCACCTCGACGCTGACGGGATGCAAGAAATAACGCCTTCAAAGATTTCAGTCGGTCAATTCGTCAAGAAGATACACTCCAACTTCACTGCGTCAGAAATTAGTGATGAAGAGTTCCACAAATTGATCATCGCTGAAGTACCGACAAGCAGAAGTCATAAGTCAAAGAGGCCACCTTACTCGCCAGTATTCCCCTGTGGTTGGGTCCGACGACAAAGACAAACAAAGCTCGTCACAAAACCATGTTCCTCCACTATCCAAAGGAATCAAACAACGAAGTAAGGTGAAATTTATGTTACAAAATTTTATTTAGGAAAAGATATTTTCTTAGTCCGCTAACTATGCCAATATTAATTTTAGTTTGGTAACTATGCCAAATTTTTTTTAAGTCCAATAACTTGCAAAATTATTAAAAAAAAAGTCATCTGGTGGTCGATTTTTGCTTTCTTGGCTGGAAATATTACATGGTATGCCAACTTGGTATATTTTTTAGAATTTTTAAGCCTATGTGGACAATTGAAATGAGGTGGATTTTAATTTGAATTATATATATAATTATAATTTATAAAAATAAAAAATTATTATTTAAAAGAAATAACCCTTCACCCTCCCCCCACCCCTACGCCCCCCAATCTGGGCGACGGCGTCGCCCAGAGGTGAGGAAGGCACAACACCGTGCTCTCCTCTGTGGGGGGCGGCGGCGTCGTTGTCGTCCCTGCAGGAAAAAAATAATATATTTCAATTAATTTAATTAAAAATCACTAAAAAATTAAGAAAAAAATAATTAATAAAATATATTTAACTAAATAATTATTCAAATTAATTAGTAAAATATAATTTTTATAATCAATTAATATTTTATTTTTTTTAAAAATTACGATATTTTAAATAATGGCCAGTCAGTGTGAATGACCATGTGTCATCACACGTGGTTGTACACGTGTATAAGTTGCCGAAAATTAATCAAATACTTGCTACCTAGACGTTTTCTAGCTAATTTTTAAAATATTTCCAGAAAATTGAGTAAAAAATCCTAATCGGACTAAATCTCATCAATTTTGCAAGTTACTGGACTTAGAAAAAAATGAGCTTAGTTAACGGACTAAAATTAATATTAGGCATACTTAGCGACTAAAATAACAATTTTCCCATTTATTTATTAGCTTCTCCAATATGAATTTGAGTATATTTTTTCCTTTAGTGAATTTTTTTTGTAAATGTTGCTCTATAAAAAATTTAACATAATAATATAGCATATTTATTCCTTTGCAATTTCAATTTTTTTTATAATTGTTTCTATATCTCAATTTATATTGTTGGTGGCAACGTCATATATGTATGTTTCTTTTTGTGTTTTAATTAAATTAACTTCTTTTCTTCATCTTTTAAATATTATTTTTTTAACTTATGCGCAATCCATCATGAAGTATTCTTATATTTACTTCAAAATTAATTTTAGGGTTAAGTACAGTTACCACCCTGAAGTATCCACCATACATTAATTACCCCTCTAAAGTATTAAAACCTTAAAAAAAAAATCCTGACCTTCTAACACCTTTAATTTTGAAGTTCAAAAAGTCCATTTTACCCTTACAAAAAATTGATTTATAAAAAAAATTAAAGAAAATTGAAAACCACTCTTTTTTAAGTTTTATCTAATTTTACTTTCACTTATTCATCGAGTTCTTTTTATTTTTATAATTCTAAAGTATTTGGAGCTCATTTTATTTTAGTTTCACTTATTTGTCAAACTAAGTTAAAAATAAATTTATAAATTTAGATAATTTTCACATTTATATAATTACAATATATATCTAAATATATATATTAATTATATATTTTCTTATTAGCTCATGACCAGCTCTTTCGGTTTTATTGTATATTTATTTAAGTAAATATATAAATATATATATATATATATGCATGTATAAATTTATTTTTAATTTGGTTTGACAAACAAGGGAAACTAAAATAAAATGAGCTCCAAGTACTCTAGGACAACGAAAATAAAAAAGAGCTTGATGAACAAGTAAAACTAGAATTAGACAAAGTTTCAAGAAAGAGTGGTTTTGGTATTCTAAAAATTCCTTTAATTTTTTTTTCAAAAAGCAATTTTAGTAAGAGTAAAATGGACTTTTTGAACTTAAAAATGAAAGGAGTTAGAAGGCCAGGGTTTTTTCTTTAAGGTTTTAATACTTTAAGAGGGTAATTGATGTAGGGTGAATACTTCAGTGGTGGTAACTATATTTAATCCTTAATTTTATAATTAAGATATGTATTTGCTCTTATTGTTAATTTTGAGTATTTAATTAAACTTTTTTGAATTTTTATTTTTCAATTATCTTTGTTTTCCTTAATATTCCATTGATTTTTTTTCTTTGATTAATTATTTTCTATTTAAATATTTACCGTCAGCTATAATAATCTATTCATATAATTATTTTTAAGTTCATAATTTGTTTCAATCAAATAATCTTGATTTCTCTACTTGATCACCAAATGAATATATATTTTTAATTTAATAATAGTTCACCAACATCTTTCATTTCAATTACAGTTAGAAAAAGTTTACGAAAATCTTGTTTTTCTTGCCCTCTTCTTCAAGTGCAGAGATGTAGGCTTGAATATTTACTTAAACTAGTTATATATTTTTAGGACAAAATGCTTTTTTGATCCCGTAAAACTAGGACATTATTTATTTTGGTACCACAACTTAGGTAGGTGACTGTTTTAGTCCCATAAAACACATTTTTCAATTTTTTTGGTCTCAACACATGACATTTTGGGACCAAAAAAACTAAAAAATGTGTTTTATGAGACTAAAACAACCACCTACATTTGGGACCAAAAAAACTTACAAACATATTTTATGGGACTAAAACAACCACCTAACTAAGTTGTGATACCAAAACAAATATTACCCTAATCTTACGGGACCAAAAAAGCACCCTATGTTTTTATATGTATTAAAGTTATTCGATTTTTCAAGTTATATGTTCATTAAATTTCATGTTTATTTATTTAAAACTCTATCGAATGGTTATATAGACTAAAAATTCATGTGATATTTTCTCCACTAAATTTCTTTCATCCATTTTAGTATTTGATAAATTTTACTTATAGTTTCATATTAATTTACATTCTTATGTACCCATTATTTTCTTTTCATAAACTATATATATATATATATATATATATAAAATAACATACAATTACATTGTCACTATCATTTATTTTCCAATTTAGAAGTTCATGATAGAAAATTCAACCAGACATACAGAAGGAATTATTCGTGAAAAAGTAATTTGATCATTTTACAATATATAGGATAATTAATGAACACATACCCAACTACAATTTTTTATTTTTTTTTTATGTATATTACGGTTATTATATATGTTTGTAGCGCTTTGATGTTTTTATTGTATATGTATTCTTAAAATTTAGAAGCATAAATTTTTACTTTTTATTAGTTTTAAATACTATTAAATTTATTTTTTATGAAAGAAATTAAAAAGTAATACTAATTCTTTTTATTTTTCTTTCATAAACTTGATTACAAAAGTGGTAATTTATTATGAAATGTATTTTTTTATAAGAAAAATCCATTTACATTATAGGGCAAATATGATAGTATCTTTTACATCATGTATTTAAATATTAATACTTTTCATTTTACTAAAAATATATTAATTAAATAAAAAATATACATAGTATTCGAAACTTATAAAATAATTTATTTTAATGTCTCAAGTATGATAATTGGCAATGGTTATTTTCAATATTTTCAGTAAATAAACTTAGTAAGAATTCAATATTAAGTTTTCTATAAATAAATTTGCACTATTATATATAGTAAGTTGTAATTAAAATATATGATATAGCATTATGTTACTTATGTTTGATGGCGTGCAAAAAATCAAGATTTGTGAGAGTAGGTAGGTTATAGAGATTAAAATTTAGGGTATTAAACTTTTGGTCCTTATACTTCGGGTCAAAATCAATTTGGTCCTTGAAAATTTTGAAATATGATTTTGGTCTCTAATTAATTGTTATGATTTTGGTCTCTAAAATTTTTGAGGCACAATTTTGGGCCATAATCTTTAGAAATTAATTATAATTTTGGTCCATCTAGTTCCCTCCAAACTTAATAGTTTTAATTTTAATGGTTGGACCGAAATATCATAATAATTTGTAAAGATTAGGGACCAAAATCGTGCCTAAATTTAGGGGCCCAAATTGATATTGACCCAATGTATGGGGACCAAAAATGTAATTTACTGTTAAATTTATGAGCAAATTATTTATTTTTATTCTTTGGTCCATCATAAGAAAATTGAACTGACATGAAGATAAAATAAAATTATAGGCAATTAATAAGTAAAATATCAAGTAAAAATTAGGTTGAAAATTCCACATCATAAAAGAATTTAATTATTCATTAAAAGTAGCTCGATTATCATAAAGTATCTATGAAAATTAATGGGCATGAATCCAAGTTATAGAAACTTTATTATGTGCATTATTGCTATTATATGTTATTTCTTATTGTATATTTGTATTGTTAGCATATAATTAGAAATATGTATATATTTCTTTACTTATTTATTAGTTTCAGATTTGCTAATTTTTTTAATGGAGGAAATAAAAGGTGTTACTAATACCTTTTTGTTCTTACTTTCAGAAAGTTATTAAATGTTCATTTATGATGAATCATATTTTTTTTAGAGGAGTTTATACTACAGGCTAATAGGATAAAATCTTTTAAATAATGTGCTTCAATATATTTTGATTTAACTAAAAATATATTAATTGAATAATAAAATATATAGTATTTGAAATTGATAAAATTATTTTTCTCAATGTGTAAAACTATAATAATATTCTATGGTTATTTTCAAAAGGTTTTGTAAATAACTTCATAAAAAATTCAATATTGAGTTTTGTATAAATAAGTTTTCGCTGTTGTATATAGTAAGACAATCAATTAAATATGACATATATACCATTATGCAATTAGATCTTATGAAAATATTATTGAATTTATAAATTTTCGTGCATGGCACGGGGTCCATGCCAGTTAATTGAATAAGAAAATATATATATATATATATAGTATTTGAAATTGATAAAATTATTTTTCTCAATGTGTGAATTATAATAATGTACTATTGTTATTTTCAAAAGGTTTTGTAAATAAACTTTATAAAGAATTCAATATTGAGTTTTATATAATTATATTTTCACTGTTGTATATAATAAGACGATCAAGTAAATATGATATATATATCATTATGCAATTTAATATTGTAAAATATTATTGAATTTATAAATTTTCATGCATATCATGGTTCCATGCATTGAAAATTATTGTCTACATTACTTAAATATGTATTGTCTATAACAATCATTAATTAATAAAAAAGTGTGACTTGGGTATGGATTGCAATGATCTTTTCAAAGAAATCTTTCAACACACTTGGTCAAAGGCTGCAGTGCAAAATAACGGTGGTTTTGATTAAAAGAATATAAAAATTACTTTAAGGTCCTTAATTAATAAATAATTACATTTAAGCATAGTAAAGCCACCCCACTAATGTCACACTCGGTAGTACAGAGAGTCTGCTATTCAACAGGGATTGAAGTGGCCACGTGGCCTCTCCTTCACAAAAAATGGGAATAAAAACTACAAGAGGTCGCCGTCTTTTAGAGGAATATAACCAAGATATCCTCTTCGGACAAACGAATATTCCCACCTCAATCCTCCGCATATTCTCTGCTCTCCATTTCCCTTATATATCACCCCAGCGCACCCTGATTTCCCTCATTTCCTCGGCCTGGAGGAGTTTTGGGAGTGATTCAGCAGAAACCCTTGATTACAATCCCGCTGAATTTTTCTTGTTTTTCTTTTTCTTGGAATTTTTTGAGATGAAGTTTGGGAAGAGTCTGAGCAATCAGATTGAGGAGACGTTGCCGGAATGGAGAGACAAGTTTTTGTCGTACAAGGAGCTGAAGAAGCGGCTCAAACTCATCGAGCCGAAGCCGCAGCCCCGCGACGAGGAGAGGGCTCAGAAGAGGCGGAGAGTGGATGACGGCGGCGGAGAGAGGGAGGCGATGACGGCGGAGGAGGCGGATTTTGTCAAGCTTTTGGAGGATGAGCTCGAGAAATTCAATGCCTTCTTTGTTGAGCAAGAGGAGGAGTACATCATTAGATTAAAGGTAATTAATTCCTCCTCGATGATCCATTGTTAATAGAGCGAATTTTAACCTTCCAATTCCCATCTTCATCTGCTTGCCAATTCTCTAGGTTTGTTTATTAGTTTCTTATTTTCCAGTACTCGAACCTTTTTTCTGTACTTTTCAGTCTATTGGTTTGTTCTGTTTGTCACTTGATAATGTTATACTGCTGGTTTTATGAAGCACATCTCTACTTTTTTGGAGGGTAAAAATAATGACTTTGGTGATTGCACGATCCTGAGTCATTCCTATTGTAATGGTAAACTGAAATCAACATCATAGAATGATGATACAGCTGCCCCACGTCTTGAACTCTTGGTGAAAATGGCTCTCTTTGAACAAATGATTATAGATGCCTCTGAATTTGGAAAGTTCTTGCTCTGCATTGACTAATTCTTGCTGCATATAGTTAAGATATTAATACTAAACGATTCTTCCATCCGTAGGCATGGTGGATGTTTGACACATAATTGTCTAGCCTCGACATTCTTTGTCTCCACTACCTAAGTCTTGCTGCATATGATAGTTACAAGTAGGATAATTTAACATTTGACAGTGCAATTTTGGTGTACAGGAATTGCAGGATAGAGTGGCAAAGGCCAAAGATAGGAAAGATGAGATGATTAGGATCCGTAAAGAAATAGTGGACTTCCATGGAGAGATGGTTTTGTTGGAGAATTATAGTGCTCTTAACTATACCGGTAAATACTCTACTCTTTTTCTGCTCTGAGCTCATATTTTTATTGCTCCATTTTCATGTATGTGAATTACTTTTAGGTCTGAAGAAAAGATTCTTTGTTATTGTAGAAGCAGTACTAGATCAGAGTTTCTAACTAGAATTTTCTCTTAACTTCTTCTCTCATATTGAATCTGTGTCTGTGACTGCACGTTTTCGATCATATTGTCTTTGTAGCTTATTTACAGAAATAAGAGTCAGTTAGGGAAGTAATTCATGAAGACCAGACACATGAGCTTCGCTTAAGCTCAATACAACACCGACCGCTAATTTAGGCCCAAACTAGTCTCTGTTGGTGTTTCAATACACACTTCAGTTCTGTTGTGGTTTCTTGTGTCTTAACATTTCCAGCTATTACTGAACAGGATTGGTCAAAATACTGAAGAAATATGACAAAAGAACAGGAGCTCTTCTTCGCCTGCCCTTCATCCAGAAGGTTCTACAACAGCCTTTCTTTACCACTGATCTGCTCTACAAGCTTGTGAAAGAGTGTGAGAGAATGCTCGACCAGATGTTCCCTGCGAATCAAGCCCCGTCTTTTATTCAGGCAGCTGACCGGATCGAACCCTCTACGAGTTCTGCAACCGATGAGAGTCTGATCAAAGAATATAAGGATCTCGCGGAGATTGAATACATGAAGAGCCTCCATATGAAGAGCACTTTGGCTGCACTACGAGTTCTTAAAGAAATTCGCAGCGGAAGTTCAACTGTTAGTGCTTTTTCATTACCACCACTCCAAATTAGTGGGCTTGAGGATACTTGGAATAAAATCCCTGTTCTTGAACAAGTTGCTAAGTAGTGATAATACTGCGGAGGGAAGCAGGTCTTTTGTTGTTCCCCTTGTGTAACTTTGAATCTGGTCTGGTCTTTCTGTGTCCTTAAGTCTTAACCCATGCATTTGCAATGCATGTATTCTATACCAGCACAGGTGTAAAATGCATAAATTCCATCTCAAAGGCATTTTGGACCAATCCAATTATGCTGCAAATGATTCTTTTTGTGTAAAGTTTTTTGGAGTTTTACGCATTTCGAGTTCAATGCTAACTTTGGAACAGTTTGAATCATAGTTTAATGCTTATTTCCCTATTTCTAGTATCTTATTTTTTAGGTCTTTTTATCATCCAATATATAATTATTTCTTTTAGTAAATAAAATTAAAAAATGATATATTTTAACGAATAATAGTAACTTTATATATATATATATATCTTGAGTATGTGTTCTTAAATTTACGCACACGTATTTTGTAATACTTTACATTTTTTTAAAAAAATAATGATTTTCGTCCGCTCTTTTAGAGGTGATGACACTTTTGGTTCAGATCTATTTCAAAATAGTATTTTAGGATAATAATCTTAAAAAATTGCAATTTCATGATAGAAAACCTTAATTTGGTCGGATTACTCACATATAGCGCGTGTGCTCGCCTAGAATCGTGAATGCTGACATGCCGACCAATTTTGTTTTACCTGGAAAAAAAAAAATTGGGGACCACTGAGTTGGCTAGACTGATGTGGAAAAAATAACCACGTCAGCCTATCTTTTTCCACGTCAGCCTTGCCAACTCATTGGTCCATCCCATTCAACTATATTTTGCAGGGAAAGAAACAACGTCTCCATTATATCCCCAATTTTTAGACACTCAAGAACCCTAGTTCTTGAGTGAAGAATAAAGGCATTGCTTCTCTTTCCAATATTGAAGGTGGAATTGACCAAGAAATTGAAGATGAGTAGTCTCGTCTTTCGTTGAATGCTATTGTGCAAAGAGGGCAGTGCTTCAAACCTCATGGACTAAGATGAATCCTGGAAGGAGATTCCATTCCTGTAGAGACTATAATGTAAGTTTGATTTTCTCGTTTTTTTCTCATCTTCTCCACTCTGTGAAAAGCTCTCTTCTTCACGTTGTTAAGCTTTCTTAATTTTTTTCACCGAATGTAGATGGGTAGGTGTGGTATCTTTAAATGGGAGGACCTTTCAATGTGTAGGAGGGCACGTACAATTATCCCGGGATTACTGTGCAAGAAGAATGAATTGGAGTCTGAAATTCTGAAAATGAAATTCAGGCATAAAAGACTTTGGAAGTTGGTGCTAATTTTGCTGGTTGTTTGCTTGATTTGCATATGGTTGAGTCTTGGTTGGTGTTTGAAGTAGCAAGAAAGTTCCAGGACTTTGAAGATGAAGAAAATGGTTGCTGGTAGGATTGATTAGTGTTAATATTGTGGAATTAGTGTTCGTAGTATTTTAGTGTTGTGGTAGGAATATTACAGGTTTTGTTCAAACCTCTAATTAGTAGTATTATAATGTTGTGGTACTAAACTTAATTCATATTGTAATATGCAATGTAGTTCCAATTTTAAAGTCTTTGCAGTAATGTAATGTTTAATTCTATTTGTCCCCTATGCAATAAAGCCATTCATCAAACAAAATCATAATATATCACAAGTGGACAATGAACTCATAAATTCTGCCAAAAAAAGGATAATGCACTTCCGTAAAATATTTGAAGTTTTTGTGCAACAGTGCACTACAACCAAGTATCTCAAGACAATGCATTTCCATAACACATTACTAGTGCACTACAACTAAGTATTAGACATTGAAATTCACCCTGTTTACTGCCATATGCACATTTCAGGAAAAAAAAAAAACCATATGTTCCATCCAACAAAAACTTGTGCTGTGTCCAACAAAAACTACATGTTCTATCCACATAAAAGCCCACAAAACTAGACCACATTTCTAGTGATGTTCACCACTTCGAAAAGGCCATGTAGAGATATCAACCCACTTCCTGTCATGCTCCTTAATTACTGTCTTGGGAATTGGAACTGCGTGCCTGCTTGAGAAGCAGGGCATGAAACTTGTCCTAGTCACTAGGGGAGGTGCCCTTATGCTACGTCTTGTCTGTAGTGTATCTTGATTATGGATGGGCATGCTTGTGTGGACCATATGCAACTGCTCATACATGTTAGGTCCTTGCACAAATGGTTGGGAGGGTGTAGGGCCAGATCGGGTTTGTATGTGTGGGGCATCATCATGCAACACTGGTTGATATACTTCCATTACAGGAGGTAAAATAGGTGGTTGCTGATTTGCTCCACCGACAACATTCATATTCACCTAATGCACAAGCATTAAGCACACAGTCAAAGTTTTTCTTTAGTAAAATTAAATATCACATATTATGCGATGAAATTAAGTATACTTATTGTGTTTCGGTCTTGATGGATACAATGTTTCCTCTTTCTTGTACTACTTGAGGATGGGGCACAACTCTGCCCTTGATATACAAAAACAAATTTGTTGAAAGAAGAAAACAAATCGTAAATAGAAATGCAGTAGGGATGATGAGGTACCTCTCCAGTTTGGTTTGAAAACAGTGAATGAAAATCGTATCTCATCAAGCCCAAGTTCTTGCATGTCCTTATGTAAGGCACAACCCTTTGAATTATACCCAGCCTCCCTACAGATTTTGTAATGGTGTTTGGCATGCTGCCTTCTTGTCTTAAAAGGCTTCTTTGCTTTTTGCTTCTTTGTTTTATTTATCAGTTCATCAGGCTCCCTGTTTCTTGCTCCTGCAGGTTTTCTAGGGCCCCTTCCAAAGTTTGGAGGCAAAGGAGGAATGAAGCCTGTCTCAGTCTACAACATCTCACCACTTATTGGCAGTGTAGTAGGTCCATAGACTGTCTTATATGTCTCCACACTGTAGTAAGAGTGAACCATCTCTTCAGGCTGCAATCCCTGATTGAATACTGCACTATAGACATGCTTGCAATGAATGCCTGACAATTCCCAAAGTTCGCATGAGCATGTTCTCCTCTCTAAGTCCACAGAGAACTGACTCCCATCATAGCATGAAATTTGATAGTGTCTGTCATTGGCCTTAATGGGGTTGTAGTAACCCATTTTCTCCACATGTTTTTGCAGCAACTTTGTAATCTTTGGACATAAAGTTCCTTTCACTTTTTTGAAGCTCTTTCTCTGTTTTCTTGCAGTCATCTCATAAGGTATTCCCTTATCCCTTCGAGCATAGTAAGGATAAGCTTATCCCTTGCATCCATTATATTTGCATTGAAGCTTTTACAACAATTGTTAAGCAACATCTCACATTTTGGAAGTTCATTGAAATATGACTTACTCCATTCACTGGGTGGCTTGTCATTCAACCAATCATAAGCCCCTTGATCTAAGTTTTTAACCTCATCCATTCCCAGTCTAAATTCCCCAACTGTGTTTGCTCTTGCTACCTTCCAAATTGCATTCTTATATGAAAGACCTCTAAATCCTACATTCTTGAAATTGTTAGAATAGGTGACCATGTAAGCCAATTTTGGCAGGAATATGTAACCTATGTCTAGACAATTTCAGGTGTTTGATAAAACATTTATGAATAAAGAAGTGAAAGTTCATATGGCAACACTTTGTTTACGTTCACTTACATCTGCTATTACATATCTGTTCACTACGCAAACAAAGCCCACGGACTGAGAATCGATTTCGGAGACTGGGACTACGCTTGGAGGTAGGTCCATGAAATCAGTCTTACCGAATCAGTCCGGAAATCTCCAAGTCAAGGAATCTCGAAAATGGGTACCGGGATTCCCTTTGAGACTTGCACTAAGCATCTGCTGTCGTATTTCATCGACGGGTGACGAAGGTCGTCTAAGCAGTGTTAGTGGGTCAGCATGCTAGGAAGCAGCTGACTAAGGTGACTCGCGGGAATCGTCTTACGGAGGACCTTGAGTATGGTCAGCAAGGTATGACGTGTATTCCCGGTTCCAACGGTACAAGTCAAGTCCTTTGACTTGAGGAACTGCTGTGTTTACCTGTACATCAGGTCTGTATCTTAGATATGGTGAGAGATTGCCAAAATACTCTTGAGTAGTCATAAGTCATGTCTAGTGCAGCTCGACTGTACAGAGTGACAGTAGTTTCCAAGAAAGGATCTGTCTCCTGTCAAAAGGCATTGACAGTTGAGTCTCATGAATGCTCTGTGTCTTGTCCCTCGTTTTAATTTTTCGTCTCTTTTATTTTTTCTCCTTATGGCCTCCATGACAATTGCATGTTCTTTATATCATGAGATACACCGAACACCCGGGAATCTCAAGGGTACACCCCTTGAGCGTGTTCTTTATTTATTAAAACATGCTTTAAATTTTCGTATTTTATTTTATACCGCGCTTCCGCATTCGCGCAATTTCCCGGGACGATCCACGATTCCTTTCAGAAATTATTCTCTAGGCGTCTTACATAAAATCTGTGTGCAACATTAGAAAGTACAATCTATGCAACTTGTATAAGCCCCTTCTGTTTGTCGGACATTAAGTGTATCCGTTGTATCTATGAATACACAAATCCTGTTTCAACACTGTTAAGAACCATTCCCATGTATTTCTTGCCTCTCTCTGGACTACAACATATGCAATGGGGAATAATTTGTTATTGGGGTCCACCCCAACAACAGAAAGCAAAATTCCCTTATGGGGTCCCTTCAAACGGCATCCATCTACACAGATAATGAGCCTGCAGCACCCCAGAAAACCCTGCAACAAAGCACTAAGACAAAAACATAGGATTTTTCAAACCGATTATGCCATTTTCATCATTAATCCCTAAGATGACAGTAGACCCTGGATTAATTCTCCTCACTTCTTCTGCATAATCCTATAGTTTGGTGAATTGATGCTCAAGGCCCCCTTTTAGTTTTTTCAAAGCCTGCCTCTTAGCTTTGTATGCTCGATCTCTTGGGACATGGCATCTAAACTCATTCATTATGTCAACCGTCCACCCCTTTACACACCTTTCAGGGTCAGATTTGAAGTCTTGAAGATATCTTTCACTTAGCCAACTAGTCTTCACATTTTTTACAATAAAGACTTGTGGACATGTGTTCTCATCCTTGTACAGATTAATTTGGAATATGGCTTCATTTTTTAATTTTGTTACATGAATTTTCCATTCACAACCCTCCCCAGAACACACTGTGTACACCCTAAAGGAATCATTCTGAGTGAATCTGACACTTGTCTTGATTTTGATTGCATGTGATTGCAAAGCTTGTTTGAACTCCTTGGAACAAAAAAAATCACCAACTCAAGATTAGGATCATACATTCTAGTTAGATTGAAAACAGTGTAATTACGCCCAATCTCTTCATCATTTGAAATCCTATGTTCATCCATATCAATCTCACTAGCCACCACATCATCTGATTCATATTCAGTGTTTGATTCATCACCACTAGCCATCTTAGCACTGACTTCATCCAAAAATTTTGCATAAAGATCATTATCTTCTTGTCCACTTAAAATCCCCCATATCATATTCATCCTGTAAGAACTCATAATTAGAGTCATCTTCTTCAGACACCTCAACACCCCCTGGCCCATGTGTCATTGTTTAATTCAGCATGAGTTTATTCAGCTTCTTACCCCACTGCTCCTAAATTTCTCGTTATCATCCTCCACTACCTTACTCTTGCCCTTACCCTTTCCCATTGACTTCTTTTACCTTTGTTCTTATCTGCTACAACAGTTTCTACAGTAATCTCCTAAGGTAGTGGAGGGTTGTTTTCAGTGTACACTATAAATTCCTTACTCTGCACATGTTGTAAAGCCCCTTCACATATATCTTGATCACTGAACAATAGCTTAAACCCCCTATTTCTTATTGTTTAAAACCTCATTCCTTCACCAGAATTCCCACATTTTTGAACCAAAAGTTCAAGAGTGATCTTGTTCGTATGAGTGACATTGACATAATCAAATTTTTGTACTTTACCACCAATGCAAGTTGTAACAGGTATGTTCCTAAGTTCACCCCCATATACGACTACTACGGTGATTGAATGTGTTGCGGGGTCTATAAATGACAGAAACAAACAAACAAAAAAAAAAAAAAAAGAAGGAAAAGTAAGCAATGCAATGATAATAAAGATATACCAGCACATCATACCAACATATTACATTATAATACACTACTCCACACAGTGTGTGGATTACATTAAAAATAAAAAAGACATTCAACAACAAAAGGACAGTCATGCTTGGGGAGGGGGGGGGGGGGAGGAGGGACCATGTTTGTACTTTTAAAAAAAAAAAGCTTTCGCCTTTAAATAATAGAGAGAGTCAGACAAACTAAAGATTCTTTTACAAAACAAAGAAAAAAAAAAGAAGGAACAAGGGTGAAGCAACTTACGGTAAATAGGTGGGTGGCATCTTCAAGTACCTATCTGCTCGAATCATCACCACCTTCACTGATAAAGGTTATATTCTTGTTGGGTTTTAGTAATTTTTCTTCTTCGTTGCAGTTTATTGGGTCTCCATAAGCTAGGGATTCAATGGCCAAATTTCTCTTCCTTCAATCTCCAAACCCTCGTTCTTTAGTTTTTTTGATTTTTTCTAAATTCTGATATAATGTTTAGCACGTGCTATCCATTTTCCCTCTAAGATACACATGAGGTTGGAAAAGTTGATGTGGTTACTTTTTCCATGTCAGCCTTGCCAACTCAATAGTCCTCAATTTTTTTCCAGTAAGCAAAATTGGTCGGACATGTCAGCATTTCATGATTCCGGCACGCACGCGCGCTTCACGTGAGTAATTCCAGCCAAATAAGGGTTTTCTGTCCTGAAATTGCAATTTTTTTTTTTAAGATTAGTATCCTAAAATACTATTTCGAAATGGACCTGGACCTAGAGTGCCACCGCCCCAAAAAAGGTGAACGAAAATTGCAGTTTTCCCAAAATAATAATAAGCATATGTAAATATTTATTGTAGTTAATAAAATACATTTAATAATAATTTTGATGCGTTCAAAAATCGTACGTAGAGTGAATCTAGTGGACTCAAGGTCTCTTGGGCTGATCTCTCTTGCAAGCCTAAAATGGAAACCTTCACGAGAAGTGTTAGCACTCCAACATTCCAACCAATACATAGTTTCGAGTAATAAAATTTGAAAAGAAAAATATGGCAACGAGATAACGAGCTATGATGTGAAGATAATTGAGATAGAAGTTTGTGCACAAATGAGTGCGGGTGAAAGTAAAGTAATCTTTTTTCCTTGATGGGGGAGTATGACTCGCTTTTATAGAAATGGTCCCCCCAATCGGATGAAGAAGCGTGGTTTGGAGGACTCGACCTGGTGGTTACCTGAGGATAAGCCCCCTCAAATTCAGGAGCGATTGGATAGAACCCGGATGGAGTTGAAGCTGTTGAGGAGATCATGAGTGGGAGGACTTCATGGTGAACCTACATTCCAACTTCTTAGGAGGCTTGTTGGGAGAGATTGAATGGACTCCTGGGGTGCCACGCAACAATTGACGTGCCCCCATACTTTCCCCTGAAAGAATCGAGTACGGTCGGGGAACGCAACGGAGTGAATTTAAAGCACAATTTAAACTGAATTCAAAGGGGTGTTCCCTTTGAAGTTCCCGGGCGTTTGGTGTATGTCAAGAGCATGAATAAAAGAGGAGAAGATGCTAGACATGTGGCTAAAGGATTAAAAACAAATGATACATAAAATGTAAATAGAAACCAACCTTTGTTCGTTTTTACGTAGAACGGCTTCTATCGTTGTTCCTTCTTTTCTTCCTTGTATGTCCACTTGAGAGCTCAAAGTAGAACTCCTCTAATTTGTCCACACCACACTATGGAAGAGTTCTCTAAACTATTGCTAGATATTAGTAGAGAAGAAGAAGAGGAAACAAACAACTCCAAGTGAACACTATTGATTAGTGCTTTTGGAATGTTTCAGTTCAAACCTTTCCAAAAGGTATGAACACAAAAAGGAAAAAATTTGTAGATATTTTGGAGAGTTTTTTTTTTATAGAAAATTCGTGCAAGACCAAGTCCATACAAGTTATGTGAATGGTTTTGTGTATGAAGAGTTGTTGAATTCAAAATTCAACTTCTCTTGTCAATTCCCAAAGCAACCTACATACACACACCACTATCTACATAACCATACACAATTATAGCAAATAAAACCATCCACCAAACTATATAAAGGCTGGTGACATGTGCCTCACACGTGGAAGATTCTAATTCTTCCTTCACTTCTATAGATTGAATTTTTCCATGGACTAGGAATACTAGTCTTGAAATTTTATTTAATCTAATTAAATTAAGTCGAAACAAAGTTCATTGGGCATTAATTAATCCAATTAATCTCAATCCAATTGAAGCCCATAAGTTTATTTAATCCAATTAAATAAACATAAGTCCAAACTCTAATTAATTGATCCAATCAATTAATTAATCCAAACCCGATAAATTAATCCAATTAATTTATAGGTTCTAAGTCAAAAAAATTAACTAATCGAATTAATTGATCCTTGGACCATCCATCAAATGGATTTCCCAATAAATGATCCAATCATTTATTTTTCTCCTTGAATTAATTTAATCCAATTAAATTAATTCGCTTCTTCTAGAATTAATTCCAAATTAATTCTACCAATTCCATAGTGATTTGTGTGTGACTCTTTAGGTTCACCCTCAGCTAGACTTGGGCTTGTGTCCAACACAATTGGTCAATTAAATCTAATTTAATTAACTAATTTCCAATTAACCATTAATCAAAAAACGCCCGTCACCATGGGTGGCCATCTAGCAACGGTTCATGGCACTAGAGACTAGGTGAATGTTGGCGTGAACGTTTAGGCTCCCGAGTTCCATACGAGTATGGTCCTTCCATCATCCGTCTCCCGGTCTAAGTCTAGGGCATGGAATTGGGTGTCGGTTCCCATCCTGGACTAGACAACTATGCTCAATAACTTGAGACACGTTTGCTCTATTGATCGACGTAGGAAACCATTCCCTACTCGACCAATCACTGTAGCCACATACTTAAAGAGCTTAAACCATCACAGAGTGTATAGGAGACTCGACTGTCATATATTGACAGGTGATGGATCCTATCTTAGAATCCACCGTCCTCAATACATGTGCATGTGACTCCCATGATTCCTCAAGTCCGAGGACTAATCTCGTACTATCGGAGCCGAGAATTCCAGTCATACCGACCAAGCCTCCAAGGCTTTCCATATGACGATTCCCGTGAGTCAGTTCAGTCAGCCAACACCCTTGTCAACTAACCCACTAATATTGCATAGACATCCAACGTCTATTACTGATGAAACACGACACTAATCCAATGAATGCAATCCTTAGTGAAAGTCTCTATAGGACCCTCGATGCCCTGTCGAGGTCCTCGACTAGGAACATTTCAGACCAACCCTCAGAAGTTGGTTTCATAGTTGCCAACCAATGTGCAGGTCAACTACATGGGTTATCCAATTGGTCTGTGGGTATTTGTTGTGACGTTAAAACGCCGGTTAACGTAATTAGTAAGCACAACAAACACATAGTGCCAAGGATGAATGCTTACTATATTCATCAAGTCAATATTACTTTAATAAAGATTGCTAAATAGTACCCAAAACCGCCAATCCAATTGGCTTTCTGGTCACCTATTCTAATATCCCCATGTGTTGACAACCTTCTACCACTTGTAAAAATAGTCTTGGCAGCCAGGTCGGCAGGGGTTCCCGCGGGGCCATGACTTGTCATTGTTGACGGCTCTAGGCAGCCCCTTCGATTGGGGTGCATCCTAAATGGGATTTATGCACTTGAGGACCCCTTCTTGGACCTCTGGTCTATTGGGAACATGCCTTTTTTTTTTTGGTTGGGGGGAGGGGCCCTGCGTTGGGCGCTCGCATTGAGTCGGGACTTTCAGTTTGTTAGGCCTCTTTGCTTGGGCCCGATATTTTTATTGCATATCATTCAGTCCCCCTCCCCCATGAGGAGAAGGGATCTGTACACTCCTCCTTAGAGTAATAAATTTCCTTAGGGTGACCTTTGTCCGCCTTCTTCGTAGGATTCTTCCTCTGGAAGCAAAGCCTTGGGGACATCCTTCTCGAAGTTGCGTCTCTCTGTTAGAAATGATTTGATGGCCAGTCTCTAGCCTTCCTCGAAGTTTGTGTAGGTGGCCAGGCCTTCCTTCGTTACGTGGGTAACCAAAAGTGACCTCTTTCGTGGGTGACGGTTATTTTGGTAATCGTCCAATAAGGAACGGTTACCTTGACACGTCGTGGGTGATTGGGATTTCTCCCCTTTTTTCCTCCTTCTCCTTTGCCTCTTCATTTCAGCTTTTCACTCTTCCCCTCCCCATGAATTGGACAGAAAATCCTCGATTTCTCCCACTTTCTATATCTATTTCAATACTTTTGTAAGTTAAACTACTTATTTTTCTCGTATATTATTCTACTCTTCCTCCTTTCTTGGGATTTTTTTTTGTTTCTTTTGATTTTCTTATTGTTTTTTAATGGCATCTTCGGTTGAATCCTTGCGTTTTGTTGGTGAGCGATCGGTGATCGATGATCCTTTCGAGGCTACTTCTGGAGGGACAGGCTCTGGCTTGTCCACTTTCGAAGGAGCATGGAAGTGGAGCCTAAGAAAAGCGGTTGCCGCCCATTGCCGCTTGGTGGATGAACTTTCCGGTGGATGAAGGGGAAGCCCCAGGTGAAAATGAGGAGGAGGAAGAGGCGGAGGGCTCTTCTCCCGGTGAGGAGGAGGCAGAGCCCCTGGCGGTTGGGGGAGAGGGCGACTTGCCCCAGTCTGTTGGATAAGGCCCCCTCCTTCTTTAGGGCTGCTAACGCCCGCCAACTGGTGGAGGAGTATAATATTCTTGCCTATTATCCATCTTTGTTCCTTAACTGGAAAATCAACCTGATATTCCCCCTCCCAACTATTTGTGCTTTTTTACTGCCCACCTTAGGACCGACCTCTGTTTTCCCATTCCCCTTCTATGAGGAGGTCGCCAGAATCTTTAAGGTTCCTCTGAAGCAGCTGGGACCCAACTCTTTCAGTCTGTTGGCAAGTTTTACCATGGTATTTAGGTATAAACGGGATTTCCCCCTTAGGAAACAGTTCCTTTGGTTGTTTTTCAATTGAAAAAGTCCGAATCCCGACATTTTTAACTTTTCCCTTCGTCGTGGGGTTCATTCCCTACTTGACCAATCGCTGTGGCCACAGACTTAAAGAGCTTAAACCATCTCAGAGTGCATAGGAGACTCGACTGTCATATACTGACAGGTGACGGATCCTATCTTGGAATCCACCGTCCTCATTACATATTCCGACTGCACTGGATAAAGCTTATGATGAACGTATCCTAGATACAGACATCTCTTGCCAGACCCTAGATACAACCTTCATATGTATGTGACTGCCATGATTCCTTAAGTCCGAGGACTAATCTCGTACTATTGGAGCCGGGAATTCCAGTCATACCGACCAAGCCTCCAATGCTTCCATATGACGATTCCCGTGAGTCAGTTCAGTCAGCTAACACCCTTGTCAACCAACCCACTAATATTGCATAGACGTCCAACGTTTGTCGTCGATGAAACACGACACTCATCCAATGAATGCAATCCTTAGTGTAAGTCTCTATAGGACCCTCGATGCCCTATCTCGAGGTCCTCGACTTGGAACGTTTCAGACCAACCCTCAGAAGTTGGTTTCATAGCTACCATCCAATGCGCATCCCAACTACATGGGTTATCCAATTGGTCTGTGGGCATTTGTTGTGACGTTAAAAACACCAGTTAACGTAATTAGTAAGCACAATAAACACATACTGCCAATGATGAATACTTACTATATTCATCGAGTCAATATTACTTTAACAAAGATTGCTAAATAAAACCCAAAACAACCAATCCAATTGGCTTTCTGGTCACCCATTCTAACAATCTCCCACTTGACCTAAAGACAATAACCCATGTCGCTCAGACTTATCTGAGCATGAGTAATCTGTGATATCCGGCTCGGTCTCATGGGTCTACCTTATTTCTGCCAAGATGATGCGGTCCAACCGCACCTCTTCATACCATTACTCCAAGTAGATGGTACTGTCTAAAAATTTTCCTGGATCCGTGATGAGATCTCGGTCCTTTAGCTTGCGCTACAGCCATGTTGTTATCCTCCAAGGTAACTACTGGCTAGCCTGTGCTAGGCACCACACCCAACCATTGGATGTGGTTTTTCATCCAAACCACTTTCTGGAGCAACTTCTAAAGTTTTCATACATTCAACTTTCATGGTCCGTCGTGGTGACCCGCTTGAAATCTTTTCAAGCCACCACCTTACCCTTAAGCCTGAATATATGTTCATACTGAGACTAGATATTATTTACATGATCCTGGAAGCTAGTATCGCTATAGCCTTCTAGAATCAACTCTCCATAGAACGTGCATGAAGAACACTTCTTTAATCCTTATTCAGGTATTAAAGACTGTTCTCAACAGCAGTCTACTGCCTCATCGGTACACAACCAATTTTTGTCATTACGCCCAAAGCATACACAACATCAGGTCCAATGCACCAGACAACATACTCATGTTGCCTACGAAAAGACGTAGGGATGTCAAACATCTTAGCTTCCTCATCAGCCAACCCTGACTGAGTCTTGGACAACTTAGCCGTATACATAGGAATCCAATTCCTTTCATGGAGAATTGGGTGAACAACGTTCGTGTTTCAGTGTTTCCTAACATCTTAAATTCATTCCAAATGAATAAGACGTTACACACTTTAAACACTAGGAACACAACTAAACTCCCACTGACCCTCAAGCTCGTTACTGATCGAGTCATGCCTCGTATGAACTCATCAAGATGAATATTCCAGTTACATGGAGTTCCAAACCTAGTTTGAATTCCACGTCGAATCACATGGCTCCAAGCCATTGATTCGATCGAATGTCCAACATTGCTTCTCCTTATGTCTTTTAGATTATAATCCAATTGACCGGACTGACCTAGAAATCTGTACCTCTCAGGTATGTAAGGTATTCTGGTCGTCCTTAGGAGAACTGGAATATAGTCAGTGGGCAAACTCGATTACAAATGATGTTTGCTATATCGTACTGAGGTGTCGCTCTACTTGATTCCTCGAGGAGCTACTCCTCACACCGGTTATCCTCTGAAATCTAATTTCCCTTAGGACAACACATAAATCTGTGCAAAACTTAGTTTGCCTCTCACTAGTCCCTTGACGTATGCAAGACCATCCTACATACTCAAGTATTTTGTAGGATACAGGCTTGCCATGCCATATCCAATATGGTGTCTGAGCCACGATCTTTAGAAAGTGCCATGTTTTACAACTTGGCCACTGTCTTAAAAACACGCCCAAACGGGTCAAGGTAGTTCAGTGAAATACCGACCGAACCATGTCCAACAAGGTTCGGTTCCTCCTTTATCAGAGACGCCGTTCAATTGTGGCATTCCAGGAAGAATTCCACTGAGTGAGAATTCCATTCCCATTTAGATACATCAAGAGCTCCCACTAAATACACACCAATCGATCAAATCGAAGGTTAATTTTGCAACCAGTTTGATTCCCACTTCAAATCTAATTCCCTAAGCCTTCCAAAGGCCCTTAGACTTGTGAACCCTCTACTGTTCTTGTGAATTCAGTGACCCACAGATGTCTGACTATATCCAATCCAATAGACCACTAGCAAGCATACTTTGTCCTACAAAGAGCTTCTTGGCCATCTTCCTGCTTAGGAAGGACTTGGAAGCTAGCAGGCTCAAATTGTCTATTTCTAGACTCCTTGAATCTACTAACCTCCTTATCTATCTAGAGGAATGTGACCTAGCTTTGCATGCCAAATCTATGAGTTTATCTTGATTATCCATTTCATCATTTGTTTTGAGCATTCATAATCTAATTATGGGATAGTATTGAAACAATTATGCAAACAACCTAGCAGACAAGAATAATCATTCTTTGTCAAATAAAAGAAACTTTTATTGATAAAAAACATGTAATCCTTATTGTCCAACAATAGAAAAACATAATCTTATCATGCTAGGTTACATAATTGTGATCTATCAACTCTATCCTAACATGATCACTAATAGCTAAGCCTTACTAGTTTTATAGCTTCTATGGCAATAGCCCAGCCATTGCCTAGCTTTAGAACCATCTCCGTCTTAGCCTTCTACTCCTTTCCATCACCTGCAAACCATTTGCAGATATGAGCTCTACAGCTGGTATCCAATACCCAAGAGTAGAATAGTAATCATGTTAAAGCTCAAATAAAATGTACCTTGATTGGAGAGGAGTTTAGGACACTCCATCATCCAATGCCCCTTTTCACGATAATATATGCAAACATCTTTTGCAATCCTTGAATGCCGAACCGCCTTCATCTTTCGTTTGCCCATGCCCAGCATGGCAACAGGAGCGCTCTGTGCAGTGGCAGCGGCTGATTCTGTCTTACCCTTCATCCTCCTCCAGCATCCGGCCCCTTTGCTTTCGCTCTTGAGGTCGAAGCCTCCCCTTCCAATACAGACGGCCCAGACTTTTCAATCATCATCTCGTATTGGACCAACATGTTTATCAACTCGTGAAGGTATTTTTCAAGCCCATTCATGTTATAGTTAACGATAAACGGGTCAAATGAGGGAGGAAGAGACTGAAGGATCACGTCGATTTACGTCTCTTTTTCAAGATTAGCTCAGAGGTCTTTGAGCTTCTCCACTAGGGAAAGCATCATCACTCCATGCTGGTGTACAGACGACCCTTCTGTCATGCTAGCTCCGAAAAATGCCTTCATCGCAACATATCTAATATGCCGGTCCGGTACCGCATAAACGTCTTTCATGCGGAGCATTATCGAGCTGACATCATCTAGCCGATCATACTGTTTCTGGATCTCATTAGTCATGGATGCCAGTATGATGCTGCGGACCTTGCGGTTGTCCTCCTGCCATTCGTTGAACGTCAAACGCTCTTCTGACGAGGATGCCTCCGGCAAGACCCAAGGAAGAAGCTTATCCAGAACGTAAGCCTGGTTTTCGAAATCTAGGAATCTTTAGATTTCGCAGCCAATCATTATAGTTTGTTCCGTCAAATTTATTAGTTTCAAGAATTACAACGAGTGAATTCTTAGACATCTACATTCAAAATGTAAAACAAAAATTTAGTAGATTATTATAATATTGAATTCAAGTTAAGACTTGGTCTTTAGTCATTAACCCCTCCCACTATTTCTTCAAAAAGCCCACCACTCTCAAGTGGGGTTTTTGGGAAACTATTTTCTAGTGGGCTTGGAGTCCACAAACGCAATTCTCCATGCCCCGCTTTTACGATTCACATGGGAAAGGCTTTGTGGGAGGTATCCAATACCATTCTCATCCAATGAGATCCCCAAGATATTTTGCCTCGCTTCTTCACATGATCCCGAGGACTCCAAGCAAATCATGTTACTCAGTGTTAGGCCCGACCCATCAACCAAATCATATCTCAACTGTCGCCCCCCACGACTCGTGAGATAGGAAAACAGGAACATATTCCTTTGTTCATAACAATAGCACAACTTTCTTCCATTCCAAACGTGCCACGACTCATGAGACCACGAATGGGTGAAAGTAGCTTCCTTACTACATTGTTATGGATGGAAGGCTTGGAATAATCAAACCATTTGATTTTAATTCCATTTTGGGTCTAATATTTACTTGGACCATCCAAGTGAGAGTTATAGTTTATTCAGACCGAGACCTCATCATTATTAGTATTTTGCATGCTCAAGTTTTAAACATTTAATGTAAATAGATGCATTCCAAACACATCATACATCAAAGCATTAAAACATTAAACACATGCAAAAGAAGCCTAGCACGCCCCTGTAGGATGATCACAAGCCCGTTCCTAAATGATCCACTGAGCCCGCAGTGGATCTATGGTCAATCTAGGGTAAGCCTACACTATTATAATTTTTACATCCCATTATCATTCTAATGGGGCCTTGTAAATCCTCCTTTGTTCTTCTTGACCTTCCACCGTGGGCTCCGTCCACTGGACCTTCATCTCCTTGGAAGCTTACATTTAATAAAATAAAGCCTCACAACCTAATCTACTCTCATTACAACTTAAAAGAAACCCCAATCATAAGTCGGGGGAGTACATTAAAAGAGAGGAAGAAAACCTTATTATTTCAAGGCTAACATGATAGAGAGACGAAAAACAAAGAGGCACCCAGGCCTCACCCAACAATAAATTAAAGCATACATAGGTCAATGGGCTAGTGATCATCCTTATTGTTTATCAAATAAACAATAATTACACAATTATATCAAATATAAAAATTCCAAGCATATAAATACATCCCATGCATTTATAAATAGATATCCAATATCTAAAACAATAAGCATAATAAAATGCAGAAAATAACATATTAATAATGCAATTAAAAATATGGATATCAACTATACATCCAATGTACAAACAATTTTTTTTGTTTGGAAACCATTTCCAAAATAATCTAAGGCATCAAAAATAATTTTAGAAAAATTAAATTTAACTAAAATTAAAATATGTCAAAATTAATAATTTCAGAAAACTAGCAGAAATCAGGAAAATCCAATTTTTCGAGAAAACGGCAAAACCGGCACAAAACAGTGTTGCCGGCCGGCCGTCCTAGACGGCCGTGCGCGGCGCGTGCACGCCCAGCAGCGCGCACGGGCGGACGCCCGCGCACGCCTGCCGGCCGCGGGCACGCGCCTGCTGCCCCTGCCAGGCGGCCGACACCATTTTTCACTTTTTCTATTTTTTTTTTAAATTTATGGTACAAAACTGAAACATAAACATGCATTTACAGAAAATCCAATTCTAAAAAATGCATGGATATCCATAATTTCAAAAGCAAAATTAATACATATTTTCTACACCTATTATCATGCTTTAAAGCGATAACATGCTTTCCAAAAGCAATTTAAACATGTTCTTCATGCTCAACACATAATAACATGTAAATTCTATAGCCACAACACCGAACCGGGCTCTGATACCACTGAAAGAATCGGGTACGACCCTGGAACGCAACGGAAGCGAAAAAACGTGAATTTAAAGCATATTATTAAACGGGTTCAAAGGGGTGTTCCCTTTGAAGTTCCCGGGCGTTCGGTGTATGTCAAAGCATAAATAAAAGGGTAGAAGAATGCTGGACATGTGGCTAAAAGGATAAGAACAAAAATTACATGAAAACATTAAGAAAACCAACCTTAGATCATCACACGTAAAACCGGTACATGCGTTGTTTCTCTTTCCCGTTTCTCCTTCCGTTCACTTGAGGATCCAAATTAGAATCCCTCTAATTTGTCCACACCACATTATAGAATAGTTCTCTAATCTATTGCTAGATAGAAATAGAGAAGTAAAGAAGAAACACTTCCAAAACAACACTATTGAGTAGTGCTTTTGGAATGTTTTAGTTCAAACCTTTCCAAAAGGTATGAACACAAGAAGGAGAGACTTAAGAGATTTTTGGAGAGTTTTTGAGGGAAAAATTCGTGCAAGCTAGTACCATACAAGTTATGTGAATTATTTTGTATATGTAGAGTTGTTGAATTCAAAATTCAACTTCTCTTGTCAACTTCCAAAGTAACCTACATACACACACCATTATCTACATAACCATGCATCATTATAGAAAATAAAACCACCCACCAAACCATATAAAGGCTGGTCACATGTGCCTCACATATGGAAGATTTTAATTATTCCTTCACTCTCTATAAATTGAATTTTTCCATGGACTAGGACTACTAGTCTTGGACTTTTATTTAATCTAATTAAATTAAGTCCAAACAAAGTCCATTGGGCATTAGTTAATCCAATTAATCTCAATCCAATAGAAGCCCATAAGTTTATTTAATCCAATTAAATAAACATAAGTCCGAACTCTAATTAATTGATCCAATCAATTAATTAATCCAAATCCGATAAATTAATCCAAATAATTTAAAGGATCTAAGTATAAAAATTAACTAATCCAATTAATTAATTCTTGGACCATCCATCAAATGGATTTCCCAATAAATGACCCAATCATTTATTTTTCTCCTTGAATTAATTTAATCCAATTAAATTCATTCGCTTCTTCTAGAATTAATTCCAAATTAATTCTACCAATTTCATAGTGATTTGTGTGTGACTCTTTAGGTTCACCCTCAGCTAGACTTGAGCTTGTGTCCAACACAATCGGTCAACAAAATCTAATTTAATTAACTAATTTTCAATTAACCATTAATCGGAAAACGCCCGTCACCATCGGTGGCCATCTAGCAACGGTTCATGGCACTAGAGACTAGGTGAATGTTGGCGTGAATGTTTAGGCTCCCGAGTTCCATACGAGTACAGTCCTTCCATCATTCGTCTCCTAGTCTAAGTCTAGGGTATGGAATTAGGCGTCGGTTCCCATCCTGGACTAGACAACTATGCTCAATAACTCGAGACACGTCTGCTCTATTGATCGACGTAGGAAACCATTCCCTACTTGACCAATCGTTGTGGCCACAGACTTAAAGAGCTTAAACCATCTTAGAGTGCATAGGAGACTCGACTGTCATATACTGACAGGTGACGGATCCTATCTTGGAATCCACCGTCCTCAATACATATTCCGACTGCACTGGATAAAGCTTATGATGAATGTATCCCAGATACAGACATCTCTTGCCAGACCCTAGATACAACCTTCATATGTATGTGACTTCCATGATTCTTCAAGTCCGAGGACTAATCTCGTACTATCGGAGTCGGGAATTCCATTCATATCGACCAAGCCTCCAAGGCTTCCATATGACGATTCCTGCGAGTCAGTTCAGTCAGCTAACACCCTTGTCAACCAACCCACTAATATTGCATAGACGTCCAACGTCGGTCGCTGATGAAACACGACACTCATCCAATGAATGCAATTCTTAGTGCAAGTCTCTATAGGACCCTCTATGCCCTGTCTCGAGGTCCTCGACTTGGAACATTTCAAACCAACCCTCAGAAGTTGGTTTCATAGCTTCCATCCAATGCGCAACCCAACTACATGAGTTACCCAATTGGTCTGTGGGCATTTGTTGTGACGTTAAAACGCCGTTTAAAGTAATTAGTAAGCACAACAAACACATACTGCCTAGGATGAATACTTACTATATTCATCGAGTCAATATTACTTTAATAAAAATTGCTAAATAAAATCCAAAACAACCAATCCAATTGGCTTTCTGGTCACCCATTCTAACAGCAGGCAGGGAAGCCTGCGCGCGCGCTAGGCCAGTCCGTCAAGGCGCCTGCGCGGCCGGTGCGCGGCCAGGGAGGTCGCGCACGCATGGGCGCATGAGGCAGCGCTGCCAGGCGCGGGCACACGCAGACAACGGAGTTTGCGTGCGCACGGCCTGCGCAGGACGCGCATGCAGGCGGCGCGGCAGGATGGCGGGCGGGGGCAGAGGTGCCTGCGCGCGGCAGTATGCGTAGCATTGCCGACCAGGCGCGCGCCCGGCCAGGCATGCCCTGCGCGCGCGCAGGGACAGCAGGCCAGGTTTGCTGGCCTGTGTGCACCGGCAGAACGCTGCCGGAGGCGGCGGCCGGTTAACGTCTACGTTTTCTTGTTATTTTATTTTTTGGATAAATTCTGGAAAATTAGTTTTATTTAATTTTGCTTGTTTTTTCTCAAAGAACATTATTTGGAAAGTTGTTGTATTGGATTTGGAATCCCGGGGACTACTCACCTTCAAATAATGAGGAAGGGTCTTCCTAAATGAGAAAGGATATTACCAACGATTGTACTATGTTTTTCATACGTAACTCGTTTATTTATCATGGGATGATGTGATTGGTAATCATGGATAATATGCATATGTTTATGTGATTGGATATCATGTAATTATGTGCGTTTATTGAGAATAGATGATCACGAGCCCTAGACCAAATCTATGGTTTAATTTATGTTGGGCCTGTGTGCCTTTTTTTCTTTCTCCTTCTTCTCTTCTAGTTGCCTTGGAATAAGGCATTCTATCTCCCTCCTATTGTACTCACCCCGGGTTTTCGCTGGGGTTTCTTTTTACATATGTAATGAGAGTAGTGTAGGAGTGAGGATTTTATTTTTATGTACATGGTGGAGATGAAGGAAGGTCCACATGGAGAGCCCAGGATGGAGGATCCAAGGCGTTTCCATGGAGATTTAAAAGAGAAAAGAGACCAAGGCCCATCAGCATGTTGATCGGGTTGCTATTGAATGTAATAGTATAGGACTAACCCTAGATTGACCATAGATCCACTGCGGTCTCAGTGGGTCGCATAGGATTCGGGCTTGTGATCATCCAACAGGGGTATGCTAGGCTTTAATTTTGCATGTGGCTTTATGGTGAATGAATGGTTTATTTATCATATTACTGCTATGGGATGCAAAATTTAAATTACGCATTATGGATGAATGTGTTTATGTATGGGATCTCGGTCATTTACAACTCTCACTTGGTTGGACCAAAGTTCAAAATATTAGACCCTCGATAAATAGACATGAAATCTAGGAGTTCGTCCATGCCTTCAATCCATGGCATAGTGAGGAAGCTGATTTAGGTCGATAGCGTGGTCTCACGAGTCGTGGCACGACTATCGTGCTTAAAAGAAGCTGCACTATGTCATGAACAAGAAGTTGACTGTTGTTACCTGTCTCACGAGTCGTGGAGGTACCAGTAGGTCTATGATTCGGTCGATTCGGTCGGGTCTAACGCCCAAGTAATGTGATTTGCTTAGAGTCCTCGGGATCACGTGAAAGGGTGAGGCAATTATCTTGGGAATCTCGTGGAACGAGAATGGTATGGTATACCTCCCACAGGATTCTTCCCATGTGAATCGTAAAAGCAGGGTATGGGGAAAATCGCTGTGGATCCCAAGCCCACTAGGAAAGGGTATTTCCCGAAAACAACGTTTGAGAGTATCGTATTTTTGTATAAATAGTGGGAGCATTAAATGACTAAAGTCCAAGCGTTTAATTATTTATCAAAACTTCCGTCTTTTAAAATTCTGCTGATCATAGCTTTGTTCTTTTAAATGTAGATTTAAAAATGTCTAAGAACCCATTATCAACTATACTTGAGACCAACAAGTTTAATGGAACCAATTACAACGACTGGTTGCGCAATCTGAGGATAGTCCTAGATTACGAGAACCAAGGCTACGTCATGGACGAGCCGTTCCCTAGGACCTTGCCGGAAGGATCCACGCCAGAAGAACGTGAGACGTTCGAGACTTGATATAAGGATAACCGGAAAGTCCGTAGCATCATACTTGCCTCTATGGCTCGCCTGAAGGATTGCTATGCAGTCCCGGACCGGGATACTAGGTATGTTGCGACGAAGGCGTTCTTTGGAACTAAAATGACCGAAGGATCCTCTGTACAAGAGCATGGGGTCAAGATGCTTACCTTGGTGGAAAAGCTCGAGGACCTCAAAGCAGGGCTCGATAATGAGACGTACATAGATGTGATCCTTCAGTCTCTCCCACCCTTCTTCGACCAATTCATTGTTAACTACAACATGAACACACTTGAAAAAGGTATTCATGAGTTAATTAATATGTTGGTGCCATACGACGCAACGACCATAAAGTCTATGCCGTCGGTATTGTTTGGAGATGCTTCAACTTCCAAGACGAAAGGCAAAGGTGCCAGACGGTGGAAAATGAAGAAGGGAAAAGCAAAAGCCGTCAAAGCAGCTACCAACACTAAGAGTGTTCCCATTGCCAAAGTGGGGAAAGGCAAAGGAAAGGGGAAGGTTGACACAAAGCAACAGTCGGGGGCATATGACATATATATCAATTGCCGTGAGAAAGGGCATTGGAAGAGGGATTGCCCCAAACTCCTCTCCAAACAAGGTATCTTTGTGATTGAGGTTAATATAGTTACTAACACTGCCTCTTAGGTATTAGATACCGGCTGTGGAGCTCACATTTGCAATGATTTGCAGGTGCTGAAAAGAAGCAGAAAATCGAGTAGCGGGGATATGGTCCTAAAGCTTGGGATGTTAGAATAGGTGACCATGTAGCCAATCTTGACAGGCAAAATGTAACCTATGTCTAGATAATTTCAGGAATTTGATAAATTATTAATGAATAAAGAAGTGAAATTCATTTGGCATTACTTTATTTGTGTTCACTTTATCTGCATTACATATCTGTTCACTACGCAAACAAAGCCCACGGACTTAAAACGTATTTCGGGGACTGGGACTACACTTGGAGGTAGGTCCATGAAATCAGTCCCGCCGAATCAGTCCGGAAATCTCCAAGTCAAGGAATCTCGAAAATGGGTATCGAGATTCCCCTTGAGACTTGCACTAAGCATCTTCATCGACGGGTGACCAAGGTCGTCTAAGCAGTGGTAGTAGGTTAGCCTGCTAAGGAGCAGCTAACTGAGCTGACTCGTGGGAACCGTCTTACAGAGGACCTTGAGTAGTGTCGGCTAGGTATGACGTGTATTCCCGGTTCCAACGGTACAGGTCAAGTCCTTTGACTTGAGGAACTGCTGAGTTTACCTGTATATCAGGTCTGTATCTTAGATATGGTGAGAGATTTCCAAGAAGCACTTGAGTAGTCATAAGGCATATCTAGTGCTGCTCTGGTGTACAGAGTGACAGTAGTTTCCAAGAAAGGATCTGTCTCCTGTCAAAAGGCTTTGACAGTTGAGTCTCACATATGCTTTATGTCTTGTCCCTAAAGTCTGTGGCCACAGTAACTGAACAGAAGGGAAGGTTTCCCTTGCGGCGTTTAGTAAGGACAGTCCGACACTTAGGTCCAAAATGGGTACCTGCATTTTCCGTACCCTAGACCCTAAGTGGTGAGACCGTAGACAGAAGGACAAGTGTACTGTTAGAGCCTAAATGTTCATCCCCGAATATTCACCTAGTCTCTAGTGACATAGACCGTTGCTAGATGGCCACCCATGGTAACGGGCAGATTCTATCCGACCAAGTCTAGCTGAAAGGTGAACCTAAAGAGTCACACACAATCCACACACATTAAGTATTTAATTTAGAATTAAATATTGGAGAAATGGAATGATTAAATTGGATTTAATCGGGTCCTTAATTTTCTTGGAGAGAATTAATTCCTTTTATTAGATAAAAAGGGATTAATCTAATAAATTAGATTTATTAGAAAATTAATTTTATGGGACTAGAATAAATATTTATATTTATTATATATTTATTTATTTCCCTTTGGAATATTTAAATAGGTTTTAAATATTCCATTAAATTAAATTAATGGTTGAGATTAAAAGGAGAGATGGATGGCTAGGATTAAATTTGACTAGGTCAAATACTACTTTGACTAGGACTTTGACTAGATCAAAATCCTAGTCAAATTAGTCTTCTAGAGTTGGAGTTTGAAGAGGATTAAACTCCTCCTCTATAAATAGTCCTAGCCCCTCCACATAAGAGAGATGATGAAACTCCAACACACACACACACACACACACACACTCTCTCGCTCTCTCAAGAATATTACTTTCTTGTTCTTTTGTTCTTGGAACAATTGAACATAGGAGGATTAATCCCGTTAATCTAATAATGTGCGATTGATCCATGCTCTCCAAAACACTTGTTCGTTCGCTAGCACGACGTGCAAGATACGTGGGTTGATTGCGTGTCACAATTTGAAGAGTCTCATACACGAGATTTGGTGCAAATCGGGGAACAATGCAAGTACCGGTTAGAAGACGAAAACGACAATCGGTAGGTCCCGATTTATTTTTTTGTCCCTGTTTTATTTTAATCCTATGGCCTCCATGATTCTTTCTATGCTTTCTAATTCATGAGATACACCGAACACTCGGGAATTTCAAAGGTACACCCATTGAACGTGTTCTTTAATTTACGTAAAGCATGTTTAAATTTTTATTATTTAATTTTATACCGCACTTCCGCATTTGCGCTATTTCCTGGGACGATCCACAATCTTTTAAGTGGTATTAGAGCCCGGTTCAGTGTATAGGCCTAGGGTTTTACGTGCGTTTTAAGCATGAAACGTGTTTTGGCATTTTTTAATTAATTCTTGATTATATTATTATTAAAGCATGTCGTTTTCTTGCTTTTAATTCGTATGATTTTTGGTGCTATTGGATTTTCTGTTTTTCTTGGGAAAAGGGGGGTGAAAATCGAACAAAAATGGAGAAACGTCGCAGCACGCCGGCCTGTCGGAGACTGGCCACGCGCAGCTGTGCGCACAGGCGAGGCAGACGCGCGCAGGCCGGGGAGCCTGCGCGCATGGTTGCGCGCGGACAGACTACCGGGTGGCGCGGCCGGGCGTCAGGCAGGCAGCTGGCCAGGCGCGCGCGCAAACGGGTAGGGAGGACCGCACGCGCGCTCCATGCCAGCATGCTGGGATGCCTGCGCGCCCGGACGCACGGCCAGAGAGGCCACGATTGCGTGCTGAAGGTGTTAGAATAGGTGACCAGAAAGTCAATGGTATTGGCTGTTCTGAGAACCATTCGTCAATCTGTGAACAAGTAATATTATGTTAATGAATGTAGTAAGGATTCATAGGCATGAGTTTGTTGTACTTACTGCTCGCATCGTTACGATGTCACAACAAACGCCCACAGACTGAAATAACATTTCGGGAAATTGGAACTACGCTTGGAGGTAGGTTCATGAAATCAGTTTCGCCGAATCAGTCTGAAATACTCCAAGTCAAAGGAATCTCGAGACAGGGCATCGAGAATCCATTTGAGACTTGCACTAAGCATCTGTTGTCGTGTTTCATCGATGGGTGACGAGGATCGTCTAAGCAGTGTTAGTGGGTCGGCCTGCTGGGGAGCGGCCGACTGAGGTGACTCGCGGGAATCGTCATATAGAAGCTACTCGGGCTTGGTCGGTATGACTCGTATTCCCGGTTCCGATAGTACGGGATTAGTCCTCGGACTTGAGGATCACGGCAGTCCCCTACATACTAAGGTTGTATCTTGGATCTGGTGAAATTTGATCGATTATATCACATGGTCATCATAAGCCTCGTCCAGTGCAGTCGGAGTATATAAGAACGGTGTATTCCAAGATAGGATCTGTCCCCTGTCAAAGGATATGACAGCAAGATCTCCTATGCGCTCGGAGATGGTTTAGACTCACAAAGTCTATGGCCATAGCACTTGATGTAGTGGGAAAGGATTTCCTACGTCGAGTTAAACCTATCTTGAGCATTATGCATAGTTGCCTAGTCAACGATGGGAACCGACCCCTAGACTAAAGGCCGGGAGACAGGCGACAGTAGGACCGTACCCGTACGTATCGAGCGTCGGTAGGACCGCACCTGCGTATAACTCGGAGCCTAAATGTTCACACCATAAATTCACCAAGTCTCTAGTGCCATGGACCGTTGCTAGATAGCCACCCATGGTAACGGACTACTTTGGTTATGAAATAACAGAAAGTAGGTCCAAGTCTAGCTGAAAGGTGAACCTAAAGAGTCACACCCGCTACACCAAATGAAAGGGAATTAATTTGGAATTAATTCCGGGAGAAGGTTTAATTTAATGGAATTAAATTATACTTCTTGGAGATTCAAGCCTCGATGAATTATTTGGAATAATCGAGCTTGAGTTCATAAATTAGATTTATGAATTTTATAAAGCATGGGCTTTTCTTTTAATTAGATTAAAAGGGTGAATTAATTAATTAGTGGGCTTGGTATATTAAATAGGATTTAATATAAAGTCCATGGGACTATTTAATTTAGAATTAAATAATCCCATTCTATGGAATTAATTAATGGGCTTGGTATTAAATAGGATTTAATATAAAGTCCATGGACTATTTAATTTGGAATTAAATAAAGTCCATTCCATTAATTAATTAATGGGCTTAGTATATTAAATAGGATTTTAATATAAAGTCCATGGGATTATTTAATTTAGAATTAAATAAAGCCCATTCCATAAAGCCCATCAAAATGGATGGACAAGATTTGATCTAGAGAATGATGAGATGAATGGCCATGATTAATTTGACTTAATCAAAGCCTAATTTCACTAGGATTTGACTAGGTCAAAATCCTAGTCAAAGTGTGTCTCTTTGGAAGAGTTTGAGAAGGAATAGGAATTCCATCTTCTATAAATACTTAAAAAACACACACTTACACCTACTATTCTCTACAACTCTCATCTCTCATCTCTCTCAAGATTTTCATCCATCCTCTTCTTTTCTCTCCAAGAATTATACTTTGTTCTTCTTGATTTATTCAAGTTAAGAACATAAGAGACATTGATTGCGTTAATTCATAGCGTGTATCGATGTCTTTTCTCCCCAAATAATTTCTTGCTAGCACAAGGGTCGTTTGCTTTCCGGTGGAGCGAGTGAGATGATTTAGAGGGTCTCTTCTTGAGATCTTGGTGCAAAACGGGGAACAATGCATGTAGCCGAACGAAGACAAAACTACAACCGGGTAGGTTCTTTAATTATGGTTTTCGTTTCTAATTATATGGCCTCCATGTTGTGTTTTATTGAACATGAGATACACCGAACGCCCGGGAGAATCAAGGGCACACCCCTTGATTCGTTTATGTATATTATGCATAGTTTAAATTCCATTTAATTATGCTTTGTAATTTTTTATTACGCACTATTTCGCGCTTCCGCTATTCGCGTTAATCTCCCGGGACGATCCACACATTCTTTCAGAAGGGCCACACGCGCGCACGTAGACGATGGTGTCTGCGTGCGCGTGCCTGGCAGGCGCGCCCAGTGCGCGTGCGCGCGCGCACACCTACGCAGGGCAGGCGCACGATTGGTGGCCGGCAGGCTAGCGCGCGTGGGCAAGGGAGCCTGCGCGCGTGGCCGTGCAGCCTGCTGCTGACCAAGCGCGCGCGCAAGCAGGCAGGGTCCTGCGCGCGCGCGCCCGGTCAGGCAGCACGTGCGCGCGCGCAGGGGCAACAGGCTGGGCTTGCTGCCCTGCGCGCGCAGGCTGGCTGCTGCTGATGGCGGCGGCCGGCTGCCGGCTGTTAGGGTTTCTCCTTATTTTTCACTTTTAATTTTTTAATTAATTCTGAAAATTCATATTTTGTTTAATTTTTGCCTATTTTCTAAGACATTATTTTAGGAGGTAGAATTATATTGGATTTGGAATCTTGGGGATAATTTATCTAGAAATAATGAGAAAATGTCTTCCTAAAAGAGAAAATATTATTACCAATGGTTGTACCATATTTTCATACGTTACGCATTTGCTTTCATCTTGGATAATTGTGATTGGTAATCATGTGTTGTTAGCATGTATTTTGTGATTGGATCATATGATTATGTGCGTTGGATGGAAATGGATGATCACGAGCCCTAGACCAAATGTATGGTTTAATTTTATGTTGGGCCCGTGTGCCTCTCTTACTGCTTTCTTCTTCTCCCTTTCTAGTTGCCTTGGAATAATAAGGTATTCTATCTCCCTCCTTATGTACTCCCCTCGGGTTTTCGCTGGGGTTTCTATTTTTTAATATGTAATGAGAGTAGAATAGGAGTGAGGTTTTAATTTTATGTAATTGATGGAGAAGAAGGAAAGTCCACATGGAGAGTCCAGACTGGAGGATCCAAGGCGTTTCAATGAAGAGAAGAAAGAGAAAAGAGACCAAGGCCCATCAGAATGATGATTGGGTTACTATTAATGTAATAGTGCAGGACCAACCCTAGATTGATCATGGATCCACTGCAGGCTCAGTGGATCGCATAGGATTCGGGCTCGTGATCATCCAACAGGGGCGTGCTAGGCTTTAATTTTGCATGTGGTTATTATGATGGATGAATGGCGTTTTATTTATCATATAACTGCCGTGGATGCAATTTATTTATTACGCATTATGGATGAATGTGTTGATATATTTACTTTATGAGATCTCAGTCATTTACTACTCTCACATTGGTTGGACCAATGTCCAAATATTAGACCCTAAACAAAATGGACATGAACTCTAGGAGTTTGTCCATGCCTTCCAATCCATGGCATAGTGAGAAAGCTAATTTAGGTCGATAGCGTGGTCTCACGAGTCGTGGCACGTCTATTGTACTTAAAAGAAGCTACACTATGTCATGAACGAAAAGTAGACCACTGTTACCTGTCTCATGAGTCGTGGAGGTAGCAGTGGGTCTATGCCTCGGTTGATTGGGTTGGGTCTAACGCTCGATTATCATGATTTGCTTGGAGTCCTCGGGATCATGTGAAAGGGTGAGGCAATAATCTTGGGAATCTCGTGGAACGAGAATGGTATGGTATACCTCCTACAGGATTTTTCCCATGCGAATCGTAAAAGTGGGGTATGGGAAAATTCGTTGTGGATCCCAAGCCCACTAGGAAAGGGTTTCCCAAAAACAACGTTTGAGAGTACTGTATTTTTGTATGAATAGTGGGAGCATTAAATGACTAAAGACCAAGCATTTAATTATTTATCAAACCACCGTCTTTTATATTCTGCTGATCGCGAACTCTATTTTTTAAATGTAAATTTAAAATGTCTAAGAACCCACTTTCAACCATTCTTGAGACAAACAAATTCAATGGAACCAATTACAACGACTGGTTGCGCAATCTCAGGATAGTCCTGGATTACGAGAACCAAGGCTACGTCATGGACGAGCCTCTCCCTAGGACCTTACTGGAAGGATCCACGCCAGAAGAATGTGCGACGTTCGAGACTTGGCATAAGGATAACCGGAAGGTCCGCAGCGTCATACTTGCTTCGATGACGAATGAGATTCAAAAGTAGTATGAAAGGCTAGACGATGTCCATTCCATTATGACTCGCCTTAAGGATTGTTATGCAGTCCCGGACCGGCATACTAGGTATGTCGCGACCAAGGCGTTCTTTGGAACCAAAATAACAGAAGGATCCTCTCTACAAGAACACGGGGTTAAAATGCTTTACCCTGGTGGAAAAAGCTCGAGGACCTAAAGGCAAGCCTCGATAATGAGACGTACATAGATGTGATCCTTCAGTCACTCCCACCCTCCTTTCGACCAATTTATTGTCAACTACAACATGAATGCACTTGAGAAGTGCATTCATGAGTTGATTAATATGTTGGTGCGATATGAGGCAACGACCAAAAAGTCCACGCCTTCAGTATTGTTTAGAGGTGCTTCAACTTCTAAAACGAAAGGCAAGGGTGCCGGACATTCAAGGGTGCCGGACATTGGAAAAGGAAGAAGGGGAAGGGAAAAAACCGTCAAAGCAGCTACGAACACTAAGAGTGTTCCCATTGCCAAAGAGGGAAAAGGCAAAGGAAAGGGGAAAGGTTGTCTCCAATCCACAGTCGAGGGCAATATGACATATGTATTGTGAGAAAGGTCATTGGAAGAGGGAGTGCCCCAAGCTCCTCTCGAACCAAGGTATATTTGTGATTGAGGTTAATATGGTCACTAATTCTGCCTCTTGGGTATTAAATACCGGTTGTGGAGCTCACATTTGCAATGATTTGCAGGTGCTGAAAAAGAAGCAGAAAACTGGGTAGCGGGGATATGATCTTGAAGCTTGGGAATGGCAAGGCCTTCTTGGCAGAAGCAGTAGGATCGCCACTCTAGTAGTTAGTGATAATATTAGCATAGAGTTAGAGCAAGTTTATTATGTACCCTAGTATGATTAAAAACATCATTTCCATTCCATTGTTAGACAATAGTGGTTATGAGTTTTCATGATCAATAAAAATTGCTTTTAATTTAATGAGTGTGGAATTGCTCATCTACTTGGTACACTTAATAATGGGCTCTATATCTTGCAACAAACGAACTTCGTTCTTAACGCTCAAACACAAACGTAAAATAGATAATAACGGGAACGCACGACTGTAGCACGCTAGGCTAGGTCACATATCCCAAGACAGGATGAAAAGATTGGTAGACTCAAAGAACCTAGAGGTAGGGGACTTGAGTGAGCTAACCAACTTGTGAATCCTGTCTAAGCGGGAAAATGACCAAGAAGCCCTTTGTAGGACAAAGCAGGCTTGCCACAGGTCTGTTGGACTTGGTCCATACAGACGTATGTGGACCACTAAGGACGCAGGCCCGAGGTAGATTCTCCTACTTCATAACCTTTACCAATGATCATTCACGGTATGGTTATGTTTTACCTGATGAGGTACAAGTCTGAAGCTCTTGAGAGGTTTAAAGAATTCAGACTTGAAGTGGAGAAAACCAACTGCAAAATTAAAGTCCTACGGTCAGACCGAGGCGGAGAAATACCTTAGTACCGAGTTCCTTAATTATCTAAAAGAAAATGGTATAAATATCTGAATGGACACCTCCCGGGACACCACAATTAAATGGTGTCTCTGAAAGGAGGAATCGAACCCTGTTGGACATGGTTTGATCCATGATTGAGTTTTGCCAAATTGCCCTTGTCCTTTTGGGGCTATGCATTGGAAACGGCGGCCAAGTTGTTAAATTTGGCGCCAACCAGTGTATTGACCCAAACGCCATATGAGATATGCACGGCAAGCCTGTATCCTACAACTACTTGAAAGTGTGGGGTAGCCCTGCATACGTCAAGAGGTTAGTGGGAGATAAGCTAGAATCCAGGTCTAGCTTATGCAGGTTCGTTTGGATACCCTAAAGAAACTGCGGGTTATTACTTTTATGACCCCTTGGAACAAAAGGTATTTGTTTCAAGGAATGTAGTATTCTTGGAACAAGGCTTCCCAGAGGATATCCAACCTGATAAACTGATCCTTGAGGAATCAAGTGATCGAAACCTGTCATCAGAGGTAGCCGCGGATTCCTCACTTAGAGGATTCAAGATAGATACCTGAAGGGCTGACCGACTTCGAGAAGTCCAGCATGCTAGGTATGAAGGAAAGCCTCGGGAACAGCCAGCCCCTATACAGTCAGCGCCCACAGTCACCACTGATGTTCCCGTTCTCCGTAGGTCTACTAGAGAGTCCAGACTTCCAGTGAGATATGGCTTTGTAAATACGACCAGTCTGCTGGATAACGATCCTAAGACATACGGAGAAGCGATGTCTGACATCGACTCGGGGAAATGGCTTGAGGCCGTGAAAAACCAAAATGGACTCCATGAGCGAGAACCAAGTCTGGAGACTTGTAGATCCACCGAAAGGTGTTAAGCCGGTTGGTTGTAAGTGGGTTTACAAGCGCAAACTTGGCGTTGATGGAGAAGTCACAATTTTTAAGGCTAGGCTAGTAGCTAAAGGGTACACTCAACGACCCGGGGTCGATTTTGAGGATACCTACTCGCCGGTAGCCATGGCTAAATCCATTCGGATCTTGCTCGCCATAGCAGCATGGTATAACTATAAGATATGGCAGATGGACGTGAAAACGGCCTTCTTTCAATGGTTTTCGTTGAAGAAGAGATCTATATGGATCAGTCGGAGGGTTTCACAGTCACTGGAGAAAGAACAGAAGGCCTGTCGTCTCCAGAAGTCTATCTATGGCCTCAAACAAGCATCCCGAAGTTGGAACATTCGCTTTGACGAAGTGATACGGGGCTATGACTTCATCAAAAATGAATCCGACCTTTGTGTATACAAGACGGTCAGTGGGAGCTCTATAGTGTTCCTAGTGCTTTATGTGGATGACATTCTATCTCATAGGTAATGATGTTAGAATGTTGGGTGACACAAAAGCATGGTTATCTACCCAGTTTTCCATGAAGGACTTGGGTGAAGCCTCCTACATCCTAGGCATCCAGATTGTCAGGGACAGATCTAAAAGGATGTTAGGGCTCACCCAAAAACTCGTATTATGGAGAAAGTCCTAAAAGAGATATCGGATGGACAACTCCAAACGAGATTCCTTCCCATGAGGGCAATGGGTTCAAGTTATCCAAGAAACAGTCCCCACAGACTGATGAGGAACTTGAAAGGATGAAAGTCATCCCCTATGCTCCTGCCGTAGTAGCATCCAATATGCGGTCCACTGCACCAGGCCTGACATTGCTTACGCTTTGAGCGTGACAAGCAGATATCAGTCTTGTGCGGGAGAGGTACATTGGAATGCTGTTAAGGGCATCCTTAAGTACCCTAAGGAGGACTAAGGAATGTTCTTAGCCTATGGCAATGGGGAACTGATCCTGGAAGGCTTTAGCGACGCTAGCTTCCAGTCTGATGACGATGATGCCAAGTCTCAATCGGGTTATGTTATTCAAGCTCAATGGAGGAGTAGTGGCTTGGAAAAGTTCCAAGCAAGCAACCACTGCTGACTCCACCACTGAGGCCGAATACATAGCAGCTTCAGAAGCTGCCAAGGAAGTGGTTTGGATGAGAAACTACATCCAGAGTTGGGTGTGTGCCTAGCATCACCGAGCCCGTTGTCATCTTTTGTGATAACAACGGTGCAATAGCGCAAGCAAAGGAACCGAGATCTCATCACCGTTCCAAATATATTCTTAGACGCTACCCATCTTCTAAGAGAAATGGTAGGAAGAGGTGACGTTCGGATGGACCGAGTCAAATCAGCAGACAACACATCAGATCCGCTGACAAAGCCTATGTCGCAGAGCGCTCATACGCAACATCTTGAGAAGATGGGGCTTAGACATATGGGTGATTGGCTTTAAGGTCAAGTGGGAGAATGTTAGAATAGGTGACCATGTAGCCAATCTTGGCAGGCAAAAATGTAACCTATGTCTAGACAATTTCAGGAATTTGATAAATTATTAATGAATAAAGAAGTGAAATTCATTTGGCATTACTTTGTTTGTGTTCACTTTATCTGATTACATATCTGTTCACTACGCAAACAAAGCCCACGGTGAAAACGTATTTCGGGGACTGGGACTACGCTTGGAGGTAGGTCCATGAATCAGTCCCGCCGAATTAGTCCGGAAATCTCCAAGTCAAGGAATCTCGAAAATGAGTACCGAGATTCCCCTTGAGACTTGCACTAAGCATCTGCTGTCGTATTTCATCGACGGATGATGAAGGTCGTCTAAGCAGTGTTAGTAGGTTAGCTTGCTAGAGAGCAGTTGACTGAGGTGACTCGTGGGAACCGTCTTACAGAGGACCTTGAGTAGGGTCGGCTAGGTATGACGTGTATTCCCGGTTCCAACGGTACAGGTCAAGTCCTTTGACTTGAGGAACTGCTGAATTTTACCTGTATATCAGGTCTGTATCTTAGATATGGTAAGAGATTGCCAAGAAGCACTTGAGTAGTCATAAGCCATGTCTAGTGCAACTCTGGTGTACAGAGTGACAGTAGTTGAGTCTCACATATGTTCTATGTCTTGTCCCTAAATTTCTGTGGCCACAGTAACTGAATAGAAAGGAAGGTTTCCCTTGCGGCGTTTAGTAAGGACAGACCGACACTTAGGTCCAAAATGGGTACCTGCATTTTCCGTGCCCTAGACCCTAAGTGGTGAGACCGTAGACAGAAGGACAAGTGTACTGTTAGAGCCTAAATGTTCATCCCCGAATATTCACCTAGTCTCTAGTGCCATGGACCGTTGCTAGATGGCCACCCATGGTAACGGGCGGATTCTAGGAATCCGACCAAGTCTAGCTGAAAGGTGAACCTAAAGAGTCACACATAATCCACACACATTAAGTATTTAATTTAGAATTAAATATTCAAGAAATGGAATGATTAAATTAGATTTAATCGGGTCCTTAATTTTCTTGGAGAGAATTAATTCCTTTTATTAGATAAAAGGGATTAATCTAATAAATTAGATTTATTAGAAAATTAATTTAATGGGACTAGAATAAATATTTATATTTATTATATATTTATTTATTTCCCTTTGGAATATTTAAATAAGTTTTAAATATTCCATTAAATTAAATTAATGGTTGAGATTAAATGAAGAGATGGATGGCTAGGATTAAATTTGACTAGGTCAAATACTACTTTGACTAAGACTTTGACTAGGTCAAAATCCAAGTCAAATTAGTCTTCTAGAGTTGGAGTTTGAAGAGGATTAAACTCCTCCTCTATAAATAGTCCTAGCCCCTCCACATAAGAGAGATGATGAAACTCCAACACACACACACTCTCGTCCTCTCTCCTCTCGTCCACCCTCTCTCTCTCTCTCTCTCAAGAATATTACTTTCTTGTTCTTTTGTTCTTGGAACAATTGAACATAGGAGGATTAATCCCGTTAACCTAATAACGTGCGATTTTGATCCCATCTCTCCAAAACACTTGTTCGTTCGCTAGCACGACATGCAAGATACGTGGGTGGATCGCGTGTCACAATTTGGAGAGTCTCATACACGAGATTTGGTGCAAATCGGGGAACAACGCAAGTACCGGTTAGAAGACGAAAACGACAATCGATAGGTCCCGATTTATTTTTTCGTCCCTGTTTTATTTTAATCCTATGGCCTCCATAATTCTTTCTATGCATTCTAATTCATGAGATACACCAAACACCCGAGAATTTCAAGGTACACCCCTTGAACGTGTTCTTTAATTTACGTAAAGCATGTTTAAATTTTTGTTATTTTAATTTTATACCGCGCTTCCGCATTTGCGCTATTTTCCAGGACGATCCACAATCTTTTCATGGGAATGGCAAGGCCATCTCGGCAGAAGTAGGGGTGATAAAAAAAAATTTAAAATCGCCCAAACCGCCCGAATCAAACCGAATCGAATCATTTTTTATGATTTATTTATCAATCCCCAATTTTAAATTTAAAGTAAAATCGCACGCAAAAAATCGCACCACACCGCTATATATATAATTAATTTTTTAAATATTATATGTAACAATAATTTGATAAATAATTAATTTATTATAATAATTTACTATTTAAATTATATAAGCCCATTAATACAAAAGAATATGTATTTAATTCTTTAGGCCCATTAAAATTTTGAGCCCATTTAATAATTTTTCACTCAATTTTCTATCCTACTTTTCCCCCCTCTTTATCTTTCTCTTTCCCCTCTTTCCACTGACGGAAGTTAAATGGTCTGGCTGATGAAATTCTGAGGTATCAGCCGCCAGTGGATTTGTGGAGGAAGTTTATATATTACACGTCGCTCACTGGTCCAGTTTTGGGTTCTGTAGATCATACGCAACCTCAAGGTGATTACTTCTTCCAATCTTGGGTTATTATGTGGAGAACTTGTAGTCGATCTTTAAGATATGATTAGGTCTCTTCTTGAAGTCCTACTATACACAGAATATATAGCGATAGAAAAGAGTACCATACTATACCTTTGTGGACTGTAGGGATGAGTTTTTAGCAAAAGTTGGGAAGGATATATATGAGTATATCTATCATCAAAGCAAGAGAATTACATTTTCATCTTTTTCTAGAAAAAAAGAAGAAAAACACACTCTCATTCTCTTTCTAATTTTCGGCCCATCTCTACACACATACTACCCTCTTTGTTCTTCATTGATCTTGGATCATTTTGAAGAACAAAGCTAGATCAAGAAGAAACACTAACATAATAGTGTTCTATCTTCTTGGATCGTATCCTCTTAGATCCGTTTTTCTCTAGCAAGAGAAATGTGATCTCTTTCCAGTGTGATGTGGACTTCATCAGAGTTCATACGTTTGAACTTAGTGAACATATCCGGAGAGGAACAATGCTTTTTAGCCGTGCAAGAAAGTTAACTACAAAGGTAATTGTCGTTTTACGCTATTGTAGTTTTATTTCCACATCTATGTTGTATATGATATGTATACACTGTTATATTATCATATCCTATATCGAATGCCCGGTTTAGCACCCAAGGGTACACCCCTTGGGATTTTGATGATAATTGCTTTTAATTTACGCAATATTTTTGCATTCCTCGCTTTCACTCGCGCTCCCGGGTAGATCCGCTTGTCCTTTATCTTGATTACACTAGATAGGGCTTATAGCAAGCAAGTCTCTGGACTTGGTAGCCTCTTGCCAAACCTAATATACAGGCATGGTGTGCATGTGACCACAATACTCCCTCAAGTTCAAGGAAAAATCTCGTACTGTCAGAACCGGGAATGCAAGTCATATCGACCAACCTTACTCAAGGTTTCCCATATGACGATTCCCCCGAGTCACCTCAGTCAGCTGACACCGAGCTGGCTAACCCACTAATATTACATGGACGATCCTCGCCACCCGTCGATGAAACGCGACTGCAATCACTTAGTGCAAGTCTCAAATGGACCCTCGATACCCAATCTTGGGGTCATTTGACTTGGAGTATTTCAGACGGATCCACAAAAACTGATTTCATGACAGTCATCCTATGCATAGTCCAGTTACTTGGATTAACCTTGGTCTGTGGGCTTTGGTTGTGTATTGACAGTTATAGATATCACGCAGTAAGTGAACACAATCAAAGTATCAATGTCGTAATTGAACATCACTTTTATTCAGAATAAACTTATTTACACCAAAAATGTCAGAATTAGGTTACATAAGCCTAACTAGATTGGCTTCACGGTCACCTGTTCTAACACGCGCGGCCGGCACTGCTGCTGGTCGACCGGTTTCGAATGGCTGGGCCATTTTTGCTATTTTTTCCCAAAAAATTGAATTTTCCACATTTCTACATATTCTATGAAATTATTAATTTTGGCATATTTTAATTTTAGTTGAATTGAATTTTTCTAAACTTATTTCGTGCCTTAGATTGATTTTGAAATAGTTTCGATAAAAAAAATGTATATTGGATGTATGGTTGATATCCATCTTTTTAATTGTATTGTTAATATGGTATTTTTTGCATTTTATTATGTTATGATTTTAGATATTGGATATCTATGAATAGAGGCATGGGATGTATTTATTTGGTGAGCATGTTTATATTTGAAATAAATGTGTAATTGTTGTTTATTGGATAAATAATATGGATGATCACAAAGCCCATTGAGCTATGTATGGTTTATTTTATGTTGGGTGAGGCCTGCATGCCTCTTTGTTTTATTCCTTATATTGTTTCTTAGCCTTGGAATAATAAGGCTTGCTTTATCTCTTTAAATGTACTCCCCCCAACTTATGATTGGAGTTTCATTTCAGTTGTAATGAGTATAGATTAGCATGTGAGGTTTTATTTATTTATTTTTTTAAAATAAATGTAAGCTTCCATGGAGATGAAAGACCCAAAAGAGGCCCGTTGGACGGAACCCACGACGGAAGGCCTAAGAAAGAACAAAGAAGGATTTACAAGGCTCCATTAGTATGATAATGGGATGTAAAAATTGTAATAGTGTAGGCGTACCCTAGATTGACCGTAGATCCACTGCGGGCTCAGTGTATCATTTAGGAACGGGCTTGTGATCATCCTAACAGGGACGTGCTAGGTTTTTTTTGCATGTCCTTATGTTTTAATGCTTTGATTTATGGTGTGTTTGGAATGCATCGTTTTACATTGAATGCATAAAACTTGAGCATGCAAAATACTAATAATGATGAGGTCTCGGTCTTAATAAATAATAATAATACTTCTATTTCCCTGTCTCACGAGTCGTGAGGGGTGATAGTTGAGATATTCATTTGGTTGATGGGTCAGGCCTAACAATAAGTAATATGATTAGCTTGGAGTCCTTGGGATCATGTGAAGAGGCAAGGCAAAATATCTTGGGGATCTCATTGGATGAGAATGGTATAAGTTACCTCCCACAAATCATTTTTTCGTTGTGAATTGTAAAAATGGGGCATGGAGAATTGTGGACCAAGCCCACTAGGAAATGATTTTTCGAAAACCCCATTTGAGAGTGGTGGGGCATTTTGAAAAAAATAATGGGAGGGGTTAATGACTATAGACCAAGTCTTAGCTTGAATTCAATATTACTATAATCTACTAAATTTCTGCTTTACATTTTGAATGTAGATGTTTAAAAATTCACTTGCGGTAATGGTTGAGACTAACAAATTTGACAGAGCAAACTATAATGATTGGCTACGAAATATGAGGATTGTCCTCGATTTTAAAAACCAGGCTTACATTCTGGTAAGCTCTTCCTCGGGTCTTGCTGGAGGGGTCCTCGTTAGAAGAACGTTCGACGTTCAATGACTGGCAAGAGGACAACCACAAGGTTCGCAGCATCATACTGGCATCCATGACTAATGAGATCTAGAAATAGTATGATCAGCTGGATGATGTCAGCTCGATAATGCTCCGCATGCAAGACGTTTATGCGGTACCGGACCGACATATTAGATATGCTGCGAAGAAGGAAATTTTTGGATCTGAGATGACAGAAGGGTCGTCTATACACCAGCATGGAGTGATGATGCTATCCCTAGTGCAGAATCTCAAAGACTTTCGAGCTGATCTTGGAAAAGAGACGTACATCGATGTGATCCTTCAGTCTCTTCCTCCCTCTTTAGATCCATTTATCATTAACTATAACATGAATGGGCTTGAAAAAGACCTTCATGAGTTGATAAACATGTTGGTCCAGTACGAGGCAACGATTGAAAAGTTGACGCCATCCGTATTGATGGGGGAGGCTTCGACCTTAAGAGCGAAAGGTAAAGGGGTCGGATGCTGGAGGAGGAAGAAGGGTAAGACAAAATCAGCCGCTGCAAGTGCTCAGAATCTCCTATTACCATGCTGGCAATGGGCAAGGAAAGAGGAAGGCGGTTCAGCAGTAAAGGATTGCGAAAGATGTTTGCATATATTGTCGTGAAAAGAGGCATTAGAAGATGGAATGTCCTAAACTCCTCTCCAACCAGGGTACATTTGATTTGAGCTTTAACATGATTACTATTACTTCTTGGGTATTGAATACCAGCTGTAGAGCTCATATCTACAAATGGTTTGTAGGAAATGGAAAGGAGTAGAAGGCTAAGACGGATATGGTTCTAAAGCTAGGCAATAACAGGGTTGTTGCTGCAAAAGCCATAGGACCAATTAGGCTTAGCCAGTGATCATGTTAGGATAGAGTTGACCTATGTAACCTAGCATGATCAAAATTATGTTTTTCTATTGTTGGACAATTAGGATTACATGTTTTTTATCAATTAAAGTTTCTTCTATTTGACAAAGAATGGTTATTCTTGTCTGCTACATTGTTTGCATAATTGTTTCAATACTATCCCATAATTAGATTATGACTGATAAAAAAAATGATAAAATGGATAATCAAGATAAAATCATAGATTTGGTATGCAAAGCTAGGTCACATTCCTCTAGATAGGATAAGGAGGTTAGTAGATTCAAAGAGTCTAGAAATAGACAATTTGAGTTTGCTAGCTTGCAAGTCCTTCCTCAGCAGGAAGATGGCCAAGAAGCTCTTTGTAGGACAAAGTATGCTTGCTAGTGGTTTGTTGGATTGAATCCAGTCAGACATCTATGGGTTATTGAATACACAAGATCAGAAGAGGGTTTACAAGTGTAAGGACCTTTGGAAGGTTCAGGGAATTAGATTTGAAGTGGGAACCGAACTAGTTGCAAAATTAACCTTTGATTGGATCGAGTGATGTGTATTTAGTGGGAGTTCTTAATGTATCTAAAATGATAATGGAATTCTCACTTAGTGGAGTTCTTCTTGGAGCGCCACAATTAAATGACATCTCTGATAAGGGAGGTATCGAACCTTGTTGGACATGGTTTGGTCGGTTTTGACTGAACTACCTTGGCCCATCTGGACGTGTTCTTAAGATAGTAGCCAAGTTGTAAAACATAGCACGCTCTAAAGATCGTGGCTCAGATACCATATTGGATATGGCATGGAAAGCCTATGTTTTATAAAGTACTTGAGTGGGTAGGATGGTCCTACACATGTCAAGGGACTACTGGGAGACAAACTAGGTTTGCACAGGTTCATGTGTTGTCCTAAGGGAAATTGGATTTCAAAGGATAACAGGTATGAGGAGTAGCTCCTTGAGGAATCAAGTAGAGCGACACCTTAGTATGATATTGCAAAAATCACTTGAAATAAAGTTTGCTCATTAGCTACATTCCAGTCCTCCTAAGGACGACCAGAATATCTTAGATACCTGAGAGGTACAATGGCTTGGAGCCGTGTGATTCGGCATGGAATTCAAACTGAAAGGCTAGCAAAGGCGTGTGGATCGGCCTGGGAGTAGCGCGAATGCGGAAGCGCGGTATAACTAAAATTGCAAGAATTTAAACATGCATAAACGAGATAAAATAAACACGTTCAAGGGGTGTTCCTTGAACCTCCCGGGCGTTTGGTGTATCTCATGAATAATTAAAATATAATTAGAACATACAAAATTTCATGGAGGCCATAGGGCTTAAAGAAAAGGGGCGAAAACTAAACCGAAACCTACCGATTGTCAGTTTCGTCTTCGCACCGCTACTCGCGTTGTTCCCCGTTTTGCTCCAATATCTCGAATCGGAGACCCTCTAATTCGTACACGCAATCCGCCCACGTATCTTGCTCCTCGTGCTAGCGAAAGAACAAGTGTATGTTTATTTGGAGAGGATTGATCGAATGTTATTGATTAATGAGATCAACCCTCCCAAAGTTCAATTGTGAAACACAAAAGAACTTGGAAGAGTTTCTCGGAGAGAGAGAGAGAGAGAGAGAGAGAGAGAGAGAGAGAGAGGAGAGAGAGAGAGAGAGAGAGAGGAGAGGGCCGAAGTGTGTGTATGTGTGTGTGCTTCAATTTTTTCATCATCTCTTCCAAAGAGAACACTTAGGAGTATTTATAGAGGAGGAATCCTATTCCTCTTCTAATTCCTACTCTTTGAAGACTCCTCCTTAAATAGGATTTGACCTAGTCAAATGCTAGTCAACTACTAGCCTCTTGGTCAAACCAATCCTAGCCATTGAATCCTCTCTTTAATCTCAACCATTAATTAATTTAATGGAATATTTAAATCTAATTTAAATAATCCAAAAGGCAATAAATAAATATATCAAATATAAATATTTATTCCAAGTCTATCAAAATTAATTTCCAATAAATCTAATTTATTAAATAAATTCCTTTCATCTAATAAAAGGAATTAATTTCTTCCCAAGAAAAGAAGGACCCGATTAAATCCAATTTAATCGTTCCATTTCTCCAAATATTTAATTCCAAATTAAATATGTCATGTGTGTGGATTGTGTGTGACTCTTTAGGTTCACCTTCAGCTTGACTTAGTTGGATTCCTAGAATCCGCCCGTCACCATGGGTGGCCGTCTAGCAACGGTCCATGGCACTAGAGACTAGGTGAATATGCGTGGGGATGAACACTGCTTAGACGACCCTCGTCATCCGCTCCCCAGCAGGCCGACCCACTAACACTGCTTAGACGACCCTCGTCACCCGTCGATGAAACACGACAGCAGATACTTAGTGCAAGTCTCAAGTGGAATCTCGGTACCCATTTTCGAGATTCCTTGACTTGGAGATTTCCAGACTGATTCGGCGGAACTGATTTCATGGACCTACCTCCAAGCATAGTCCCAGTCCTCGAAATGTGATTTCAGTCTGTGGGTTTTGTCTTGTGTAGCGAACAGTTATAAAGCAGATAAAGTGAACACAGACAAAGTATGCGCCAAATGAATTTTCACTTTCTTATTCATCAAGGTTTTATTAAAAACTTCGAAATTGTTCAGACATAGGTTACAAGTCGCCTAACAAGATTGGCTACATGGTCACCTATTCTAACACAAACTAGGTTTGAAACTCCATGTAACTGGAATATTCATTTTGATGAGTTCATATGGGGTATGACTCGATCAGTAACGAGCTTGAGGGTCAGTGGGAGTTTGGTTGTGTTCCTAGTGTTTAAACTGTGTAACGTCTTATTCATTTAGAATGCATTTAAGATGTTAGGAAACGCTGAAACACGAATGTTGTTCACACAATTCTCCATGAAAGGAGTTGGATTCCTATATATAGGGTTAAGTTGTCCAAGACTCAGTCAGGGTTGACTGATGAGGAAGCTTAGATGTTTCACATCCCCTATGTCTTTGTCGTAGGCAACATGAGTATGTTGTTTGGTGCATTGGACCTGATGTTGTGTATGCTTTGGGCATACCGACGAAAATCGGGTGTGTACTGAGGAGGCAGTAAACTGCTGTTGAGAACAATCTTTAATACCTCAATAAGGATTAAAGAAGTATTTTTGATGCACGTTCTATGGAGAGTTGATTCTGGAAGGATATAACGATACTAGCTTCTAGTATCATGTGAATAATATCTAGTCTCAATATGAACATATATACAGGATTAATGGTAAGGTGGTGGCTTGGAAAGGTTTCAAGTGGGATACCACGACAGACCATGAAACTTGATTGTATGACAAATTTAGAAGTTGCTCTGGAAAGTGGTTAGGATGAAAAAACCACATCCAATGGTTGGGTGTGGTGCCTAGCACGGCCAAACTAGTAGTTACCTTGGAGGATAACAACATGGCTATATCGCAAGCTAAGGGACCCAGATCTCATCACGGATCCAGAAAAATTCTTAGCCAGTACCATCTGCTTGGAGCAATGGTATGAAGAGGTGACGTGCGGTTGGACCGCAACATCTTGACAGAAATAAGGTAGACCTGTGAGACCGAGTCGAATATTGCAGGTTACTCATGCTCAGATAAGTTTGAGCGACATAGGTGATTGGCTTTAGGTCAAGTGAGAGATTGTTAAAATAGGTGACAAGAAAGCCAATTGAATTGGTAGTTTTGGGTACTATTTAGCAATCTTTATTGAAGTAATATTAACTTAATGAATATAGTAAGTATTCATCCGTGGTACAATGTGTTTGTTTTGTTTACTGATTACGTTAAACAGCGTTTTAACGTTACAACAAATGCCCACAGACCACTTGGATAACCCATGTAGTTGGTTGCACATTGGATGGCAGCTATAAAACTAACTTTTGAGGGTTGGTATGAAATGTTCCAAGTCGAGGACCTTGAGACAAGGCATCAACGGTCCTATAGAGACTTGCACTGGGGATCGCATTCATTGGATGAGTTCCGTGATTCATTGGTGACAGATGGTGGACGTCTATGCAATATTAGTGGGTTAGATGACAAGGGTGTCAACTAACTGAACTGACTCGCAATCGTCATATGGAAGTTTTGGAGGCATGGTCGATATGACTGGAATTCCCGGCTCCGATAGTACAAGATTAGTCCTCAGACTTGAGGAATCATGGCAGTCGCATGCATATGATAGTTGTATCTAGGATCTAACAAAAGATGTTTGTATTTGGGATATGTTTATCATAAGCCTTATCCAATGTAGTCGGAATATGTAATCAGGACGCTGGGTTCAAAAATAGGATCTGTCACCTATCAGTATAAGACAGACGAGTCTCCTATGCACTCTGAGATAGTTTAAGATCTTTAAGTCTGTGGTCACATCTATTGATCGAGTAGGGAATGGTTTCCTATGTCGATCAATAGAGCAAACATGTCTTTAGTTATTGAGCATAGTTGTCAGTCCAGGATGAGAACCGACGTCCAATTCCATGCCCTAGACTTGGACCGGGATACGGATGATGGAAGGACCATACTCATATGGAATTCGAGAGCTTAAATGTTCACCGCAGATATTCACATATTCTCTAGTGTCATGGACCATTGCTAGACGGCCACCCATGATGACGGGCGTTTTTCGATTAATGGTTAATTGAAAAATAGTTAATTAAATTGGATTTAATTGACCAATTATGTTGGACACAAGCCCAAGTCTAGTTGAGGGTGAACCTAAAGAGTCACACACAAATCACTATGGAATTGGTAGAACTAATTTGGAATTAATTCTAGAAGAAACGAATTGATTTAATTCGATTAAATTAATTCAAGGATAATATAAATGATTGGATCATTTATTAAGAAATTCATTTCATTTTTTGGACTTAGAACCTTTAAATTAATTAGATTAAGTTATCGGGTTTAGCTTAATTAATTGATTGGATCAATTAATTAGAGTTTGGACTTATGTTTATTTAATTACCTTAGCCCGTGCAGACGTAGACTCAAAAATTGTGCAACGTGAGGAACGTGATATTTTGCTAGGAGTCACGCACTATGGTGCCATGGTTTAACAAGCCTGTGTCTCGAAAAAGTTCTTGAGCATGTAGGAGGATCCTACCTACGTCACGAGACTAGTGGGAGACAAATTAGACTTGGTGTCTGTTTTGTACAGATTTACGGCAGAATAATGCTAGCGTTGCTTATAATTGTATTTCTTACTTAATTGATCATATCTAGTCCCCTTAAGAACAAACCTGAATGTCGTAGAGGTATGATTGATCGGGATAAGTTCGGTCAAATTTGGATAATGATCCAAACGACTTGCGGAACGTGATGTTGGACATCATAGTCGGATTTATGGAGATGAGCCATAGAATCCGCTAGGGAATTCAAACAAGTTTGAAACACCGCATAACTGGAATAATCGTTTTGACGAGCTCATACGGAGTATGAATCGGTCTTGAACAACATAGGTGATCAGTGGGAGTAGAAATTGTGTCCCAATTGTTTAAGTGTGTAATGTCTTGTTCATCATGGATGAGTTCAAGACATTAGGAATCACTAAAACACAACCGCAGCTCACAAAAATTCTCCATGACATTTAACGGTTCCCACATACATATCATGGATTGAGTTGTTGAAGACTCAGTCATGATAGACTGACGAAGCTCAGATATGTAGAGGGATAAGCTGTTCAAGACTCAGTCATGGTTAGATTGATGAGAAAGCTTGGATACTATGAATAAAGCATTAAGCCATTCAAGACTTAGTCACGATAGATTAATGAGAAGCCTTGGATGTTGATTATCGCCCATGCCTTAACCCTAGATAAACATGAGGTATGTTTAGTCGGTGCATGGGATCCGATGCTTAGTGTGCTCCTTACATGGCACAACAGAAATGGGTAATACATTGAGGGGTTGAAGATCGCAGTCAAGAACAATCCTTAGTACCTGAATAAGGACTAAAGATGTATTCTCGATGCACCGTTCATAAGAGAGTTATTTTGGAAGGCTAAAGCGATACTAGCTTCCAGAACGTAGTGAAAAACGGTTAGTCTCAAAAGTATGCATAGTCAGGCTCAATGATGATTATGGTTGCTTGAAAGGGTTTTTCTAGCAGGATACGACCATAAGGGCTTTATCAAAAAGTCGATTGCATTGGATAGTGGTTATGGATGAAAACCGCGTCCATAGGTTGGACATGGTGCCTAGCACGATCGAGCCGATTGTTGCCTAGATGGCAGAAAACCAGGTTATGGCAAAAGTTATGGCCCGAGATCTCATCACAAAATCTAGGAAAAATCTTAGACAACCACTATCTCCAGGCAGTGATGGTAGATAGAGGTAACACGGGTAGACCGTATTGCTTTGGCAAGGAAATATAGCAGACTCACGAGACCTCAGTCGGTATCATAGATTACTCATGCTTAGAGGGTTCTGAACAAAGTGGGTAATTGACTTAATGGTCAAGTGGGAGATTATTAGAATACGTGACCAGAAAGTCAATATCGTTGGCTGTTTTGAAAACTATTGACCAATCTTTGAATGAAAGTAATATTATGTTGATGAATGTCGTAAGGATTCATCAATGGAAATGATGAGTTTGTTGTGCTTACTGCTAGCATTGAACGTGGTTTCGATGTCACAACAAGCGCCCACAGACCAGACATATGAATTTAAGAAATTAGATTGCGCATAGGTTAGCGGTCATGAAACCAACTTCTGTAGATTGGTCAGAAACACTCCAAGTCGAGGACCTCGGATTGGGTATCAAGGGTCCTATAGAGACTTGCACTAAGGATTGCATTCATTGAATGAGTACCGTCTTTCATCGGTGATAGACGTTGGACGTCTATGCAATATTAGTGGGTTAGTTGACAAGGGTGTCGAGTGATTGAGGTGACTAGGGAAAATCGTCATATGGAAGCCATACGGGCTTAGTCGGTATGACTTGAAAGCATGAGTGGATCGTCTCGGGAGGGAGCACGAATGCGGAAGAGCGTGAAATAAAAATATGAAAAATATAACATGTTATACAAAAGTAAATACACGTTCAAGGGGTGTTCCCTTGAACCTCCCGGGCGTTCGGTATATCTCGTGATCAAAGTAAACATGCAAAATCATGGTGGCCATAGGTTTGAAACAAAAGAAACGTGAAACCTACCCGTTGTTGTTTTCTTCAAACCCCTACGTGCGTTGTTCCATGTTTTCCCACCAAGATTTCAAATTAGGAACCCTCTAAGTTGTCCACCCAATCCACCGGATCTTGATCCCCCATGCTAGCAAGAAATCAAGAGAAATATAATATAGGAGGACAAATTGACCTAACATTATGAATTAACGTGATCGATTTGCCTATAGTTCTCTTGTATCAAGGACAAGGAACTAGAACACTTTCTTGAAAAGTGAAGAGTAGAGGGGGACGAGAGAGGGAGAGCGGCCGAGTATGTGTGTGTGTGTGTGTGTGTGCTAGAGTTTCATCACCTAGTGGTGTGTGTTTCGACGAGAATTTATAGAAGGGAACTTCTCCTAGTCCTCTTCAAACTCTCATAGAGAAGCATAGGTTGACTAGGATTTTGACCTAGTCAAATCCTAGTTAACTTAGGTTAAAGACTAAGTCAAACTTAATCTTGGCCATTGATCTCTCTATTCGATCTCGTCCGTCCATCTCTTAAATGAATTTCATGGAAATATTTTAAATCTAATTTAAAATAATCCCGAAAGCTTTAAATAATCTAATAATTATTTTGAACCTATTTCCTCAATTTAATAAATCTAATTTATTAGTTAATTCTATTTAATCCAATTAAAGAATTAACAATCAAGAAAAGTGAACCAATTTAATCTAATTAAATTGTTCTATCTCCCAAAAATAATTCCAAATTAATTCCTCCACTACCGGTGGATTGTGTGTGACTCTTTAGGTTCACCCTCAGCTAGACTTGGCCGAATTTTACAATCATCCTATGATGAAAATTCGTCCGTCACCATGGGTGGCCGTTTAGCAACGGTTCATGGCACTAAAGACTAGGTGAATATTCTAGCGTAAACATTTAGGCTCTTTAGTGCGTTTGTCCTTCCGCTTCCATCTCACAGCTATAGTTTAGGGTGTGGACAATAGGTGTCGGTACTCATTCTTGACTAAAGCTTTGGCTCGTCCCTACCAAACGTCACAGGGATTTCATCCCACTGTTCAGTTACTATGGCTACAGATTTATTAGAGGACGAGTCTTAGAGTGTAAGTGAGACATCACTGTCAATCCTTTTGACAGGAGATGGATTCTCTGTTAGGACCTACTACTCATAGTACACATCTTGACTGCACTAGATAGGCCTTATGAGAACCGAGTCTCTCGACTTGGTAGCCTCTTGCCAAATCTAAGATATAGGCACGGTGTGTATGTGACCACAATAGTTCCTCAAGTCCAAGGACCAAACCTGTACTGTCGGAACTGGTAATTCGAGTCATATTGACCAACCCACTCAAGGTTTCCCATATGATGTTTCCCACGAGTCACCTCAGTCAGCCAGCACCAAACTGGCTAACCCACTAACATTGCATGGATGACCTTCGTCATTTGTCAATGAAATGCGACTGCCATCACTTAGTGCAAGTCTCAAATGGACTCTCGATACCCTATCTCGAGGTTCTTCGACTTGGAGTATATCAAACCGATCCACAGAAACTGATTTCATGACTTGCCATCCTATGCGCAGTCCAGTTTCTTGGATTAACCTTTCGTTCTGTGGGTTTGTTTGTGCATTGAACAGTTTGTAATATAAAGCAGTTAAGTGAACACAAACAAAGAATTAATGCCAAATATTAATATCACTTTTATTCATAAAACTTATTTAAACACCATATTTTCATAAATAGGTTACATAAGCCTAACAAGATTGGCTTCACGTCACCTATTCTAACAATATTCCACTTGATCTAAAGCCAATCACCCATATGTCTTAATCCCATCTTCTCAAGATGCTGCGTATGAGCAATTGTGACATAGGCTTTGTCAAAGGATCTGCTGTGTTGTCTGCAAAGCTGACTCGGTCCATCTGAACATCACCTCTTCCTACCATTTTCCTCAAAAGGTGGTAACGTCTAAGTATTTCTTGGATTGGTGATGAGATCTCGGTCCCTTTGCTTGCGATATAGCCCCATTGTTATCACAGAAGATGTCCACGGGCTCGGCAATGCTAGGCACCACACCGAACTCTTGGATGTAGTTTCTCATCCAAACCGCTTCCTTGGCAGCTTTTGAAGCTTCTATGTATTCAGCCTCAGTGGTGGAATCGGTTGTGGTGTCTTGCTTGGAACTTTTTCAAGTCACCACTCCACTATTAAGTGTGAACACATAGCCCGATTAAGACTTGGCATCATTGTCGTCTGACTGGAAGCTAGCGTCGCTAAAGCCTTCCAGAATCAACTCTCCACCACCATAGACCAAGAATATATCATTAGTCCTTCTTAAGTACTTAAGGATACTCTTGACTGCATTCCAATGTGCCTCGCCTGCACAAAACTGTTATCTGCTAGTTACACTTAAAGCGTAAGCGACATCAGGCCTCATGCAATGGACGGCATACTGGATGCTGCCTACGGCAGAAGCATAGGGGATAGATTCATCCTATCAAGCTCCTCATCAATCTTGAGAGACTGCTTCTTGGATAACTTGACCCTGTGTCTCATGGGAAGGAAACCTCGTTTTGAGTTATCCATGTTAAATCTCTTTATGATTTTCTCAATCTACGAGTTTTGGGTCATTCCTAACATTCTTTTAGATCTCTCCCTGATAATCTGGATGCCTAGAATGTAGGAAGTTTCACCCAAATCCTTCATGGAAAATTAAGTGGACACCCATGCTTTTGTGTCACCTAAAATTTTGATGTCATTCCCAATGAGCAGAATGTCATCCACATAAAGCACTAGGAATACTATAGAGCTCCCACTGACCTTTTTGTATACACAAGAGTCATTCATTTTTGATGAAATCATATCCTTGTATGACCTCATCAAAGCGAATGTTCCAACTACGGGATGCTTGTTTGAGGCCATAGATGGACTTTTGGAAACGGCAGACTTTCTGCTCTTCTCCAACGACTGTGAATCCTTTCGGCGGCTACATATAGATCTCTTCCTCAACAAAATAGTTCAGGAATGCCGTTTTTACGTCCATCTACCATATTTCATAGTCATACCATGCATCTATGGCAAGCATTATCCAAATGGACTTAGCCATGGCAAACCGGCGAGTAGGTATCCTCAAAGTCAAACCCGGGTCATTGAGTGTAGCCTTTCGCTACTAGCCTGGCCTTGAAGGTAGTTACTTCTCCATCAATGCCAAGTTTATGCTTATAGACCCATTTACACCCTACTGGTTTAACACTTTTGGGCGGGTCTACAAGTGTCCACACTTGGTTTATGCTCATGGAGTTCATTTCGGCCTTCATGGCCTCTAGCCATTTTCCCGAGTCGATGTTCGACATCGCGTCCCCATATGTCTTAGGTACCTTATCCAATGGACCGGTCACGCCTAAGAAACCGTACCTCACAGGAGAGCGCGGCACTCTGGCTGACCTACGAAGGACTGGAACGTTAGTGGTAACTAAGGGTGCAGACCTGATAAGAGCTGGTGGTCAGGTACCGTGGTTGACTCCTCGTGAGGTGGCTCGACATGCGGGGCCCGTTAAGGCTGTCCAACATGTTTGTGCCTCGCGAGGCTGCTCAACCCGTTAGGTACTTAACCTAAAACCTCTTAGTGAGGTGCCCGGAGCTTCTACTGCTGATGACTGATTTGTCTCACTTGATTCCTCAAGGAGCACTTCATCACGTCGGATATTCATTGGAAAATCTTTTTCCAAGAACACTGCATTCCTCGAAACAAAGACCTTCTATTCCGAGGGGTCATAAAAGTAATAACTTGCAGTTTCCTTTGGATATCCAACGAACTTGCATATGCTAGATCTCGATTCTAACTTGTCTCCTACTAACATCTTAATGTGTGCAGGACTACCCCACACTCTCAGGTATTTGTAAGAAGTAGGCTTGTCATGCCATATCTCATATGGTATTTGGGTCACGGCTCTGGATGGCACTAAGTTCAATAACTTGGCTGTCGTTTCCAGTACGTAGCCCCAAAATAGATAAGGGCAGTTCGGTAAAACTCATCATTGATCTGACCATGTCTAAGAGGGTTCGATTCTTTCTTTTAGAGACGCCGTTTAACGACAGTGTCCCGGGAGGTGTCCATTCAGAGACTATACCGTTTTCTTTTAGATAATCGAGAAATTCTCCACTAAGGTACTCACCATCTTGGTCCGACTATAGGATTTTAATTTTGCACCCAGTTTGGTTCTCAACTTCAAGTCTAAAGTCTTTAAACCTCACAAGAGCTTCAGACTTGTACCTCATCAGGTAAACATAACCATACCGTGAATGATCATCGGTGAAGGTTATGAAGTAAGAGAACCGCCTTTGGCTTGTGTTCTTAGTGGTCCACACACGTCTATATGGACCAAGTCCAATAGACCCGTGGCAAGCCTACATTGTCCTATAAAGGGCCTTTTACTCATTTTTCCTTTAAGGCATGATTCACAGGTTGGTAGGTCATTTAAGTCCCCAACCTCTAGGTTGTTTGAATCTACCAACCTCTCCATCCTTTCTTGAGAGATGTGACCTAGCCTTGCATGCCACAATTGTGCGTTCTCGTGTTTATCTATTTTACGTTTGTGTTGAGCAGTCATAATAAAATTAGACTTTTGCAGAATGTAGAGACCGTTATTAAGTGTATCAAGCAGATGAGCAATTCCACCTTTAATCAAATAAAAGTAATTTTTATTGATCGAAAATTCATAACCACTATTGTCTAACAACGGAATGGAAATGATATTTTTTATCATGCTAGATACATAATAACAATCCTCTAATTCTATCCTAACATGATCACTAACTACTAAGCTGGTGTTTCCTACTGCTTTTGCAGCAACGGCTTTGCCATCGCCAAGCTTCAGGACTATTTTGCCTTTACTTAGCTTTCTGCTTCTTTTTAGCACCTGCAAGTCATTGCAAATGTGAGCTCCACATCCGGTATCCAATACCCAAGAGGCAGAGTCAGTGACCATATTAACCTCAACCACAAACATACCTTGCTCGGAAAGGAATTTGGGGCAATCCCTCTTCCAATGCCCTTTCTCACGGCAATGAACACATATGTCATTTGCCCTTGGTTGTTGCTTTGAGTCAACCTTCCTCTTCCCTTTGCCTTTCCCCATTTTGGCAACGGGAAGGCTCTAGCGTTTATAATGGCTGTGACGGCCTTTCCTTTTTCCTTCTTTCTTTTCCAACATCTGGCACCCTTGCCTTTTGTTTTGGAAGGAAGCCTCTCCAATCAACATAAATGGCGCAGACTTCTTGGTCGTTACCTCATATTGGACCAACATATTAATTAACTCATGTATGCTCTTCTCAAGTGCATGCATGTTGTAGTTAATAATAAATTGGTCGAATGAGGGTGGGAGTGACTGAAGGATCACATCTATGTACGTCTCGTTATCGTGCCCTGGTTTGAGGTCTTCGAGCTTTTCCACTAAGGTAAGCATCTTGGCCCTATGCTCATGTACAGAGGATCTTCGGTCATCTTAGTTCCAAAGAACTCCTTCGTAGCGACATACCTAGTATGCCGGTCCGGGACTGCATAGTAATCCTTCAAGCGAGTCATTATGGAAGGAACGTCGTCTAGCCTCTCATACTATTTCTGCATCTCATTAGTCATAGATGCTAGTATGATGTTACGAACTTTCCGATTATCCTGGTGCCAAAGTTCGAACATCTCATGCTCTTCTGGCGTAGATTCTTCCGACAAAGTGCGTGGGAATGGCTTGTCCATGACATAGCCTTGGTTGTCATAATCAAGGACTATCCTCAGATTGCGCAACTAGTCGTTATAATTCGTTCCATTCAATTTGTTTGTCTCAAGTATGGAGGATAATGGATTGTTACACATTGTTTTAAATCTACATTTAAAATAAAGCAACAATCAGCAGAATGAAAAGTGGAGTTAAATAACAATTAAAGACTTGGACTTCAGTTATTTAATGCTCCCACTATTTTACGGAAACACGTCACTCTCTAACGTTGTTTTCGGGAAATCTTTTCCTAGTAGGCTTAGGATCCACAAGAAAATTTTTCATACCCCACTTTTTACAATTCTTATGGAAAAGAACATTGTGGGAGCTATTCTATAACATTCTTGTCCAATGAGATTCCCATGATATTTTTAGCCTCACCCTTTTACGTGATCCCAAGGACTCCAAGCGAATCACGTTATCCAGGCGTTAGACCCGACCCAATCAACCAAATCATAGCACTCACTGCTACCCCCACGACTCGTGAGATAGGTAACATGAGTGTATCCACTTCGTTCACAACAAACGTGCAGCTTATTTTCAGAACAAGAGATGTGCCATGACTCGTGAGATCACGCAATTGACTGAAACTAGCTTCCTCACTTTGTCATGGATGGAAGGCTTGGATGAACAACTAAGATTCTCCATTTATTAAGGGTCTAATATTTAGCTTGGTCCAACCAAGTGAGAGTTTAAAGATCGAGACCTCATCACACCACATACATACAACTATGCATAATATATTTGCATGCTATAGCAATAATACGATAAATAAATCATTCATCCATCAAATATGCCACATGCAAAATAAAGCTTAGCATGCCCCTGTCGGATGATCACAAGCCCAAAGCCTATGCGACCCACTGAGCCCGCAGTGGATCTATGGTCAATCTAGGGTTAGTCCTACACTATTACATTAAATAATAGTAACCCATCAACACACTGATGGGCCTTGCCTCTTTATCCACCGGGCCTCCATGGTCTTGGACCTACATTGATCTCCTTGGAATCCCCTTTCTAGGCCATCCTTCATCTCCTTCATTTGATTTAAAAAATAAAACCTCACAACTGTTCTACTCTCATTACAACTTAAAAAGAAACCACGACAAATACCCGGGGGGAGTACATTTGGATGGAGATAGAAGGCCTTATTATTCCAATCCAACCAGAAAAGAGAGAGGAAAATCATAAACGAGGCACACATGCCCAACATAAAATAAACCATACATGCGGTCTAGGGCTTTGTGATCATCCGTTCTCATCAACGCAAATAGCATTTCACATAATCAAATAAACATACGATTCACATAAACTCATGATAACCAATATCATAAAATGCATAAAATTAAAGCATAATTACTACACCAAAAATTTTGACCATTGGTGCAACCATTGCAATTTTCTTGCTAGGAAATCATTTCCTCATTATTTAAACAATAATAAATTTTAGGTGGTTCCAAACCAAACCCAAAATAAAATATTTTTAAATAATGTCTTTCAAGAAAAAGTTGCAGAAACAACCCAAAAATAATAATTCCAAAAACGACCACGAGAACAGAAAACGGGCAACGGCCCGCTGCAGCCAGCAGCAGCAGCGGGCCGCAGGCGCGCACTGGCTGAGCCAGCCTGCCGCCTGCGTGCGCGCGTGCCTGGCCGCTGCCTGCGCGCAGGCTGTGTCAGCAGGGCAGCCACGCACAGGCTCCCTGCCTGCTCGCGCTGCCTTGCTGCGCATCCACACGCGAGAGGCCGGTGGACCGCGCTCACGCACGCTGGGCAGGTTTAGACGAGCGCGCGCGCAGGAACCTTTTTCTGCATGCGCGCGCGGTCGACTAGATCATTCGTGGGGGGGAGCGCGAGTGCGGATCGTCCCTTGCCTGTGTGGATCATCCCGGGAGGGAGCGCGAATGCGGAAGTGCGATAAATAAAAACATAAAAAATAAAACATCTTATAATCAAAAGTAAATACACGTTCAAGGGGTGTTCCCTTGAACCTCCTGGGTGTTCGGTTATCTCATGGTCAAAGTAAACATGAAAAATTATGCTGGCCATAGGGTTGCAACAAAAGAAACGTGAAACCTACCCGTTGTCATTTTCTTCAAACCGCTACATGCGTTGTTCCACATTTTGCCACCAAGACTCTAAATTAGGAACACTCTAAATTGTCCACCCAATCCACCGGATCTTGATCCCCCATGCTAGCAAGATCAAGAGGAATATAATATAGGAGGACAAATCAACCTAACGTTATGAATTAACGTGATCGATTTGCCTATAATTCTCCTGTATCAAAGACAAGGGACTGGAACACTTTCTTGGAGAGTGGAGAGGAGAGGCGGACGAAAGAGAGAGGGAGAGTGGCCGAGTATGTGTGTGTGTGTGCTAGAGTTTCATCACCTAGTGGTGTGTGTTTCCATGAGAATTTATAGAAGTGGACTTCTACTGGTCCTCTTCAAACTCTCATAGAGAAGCATAGGTTGACTAGGATTTTGACCTAGTTAAATCCTAGTAAACTTAGGTTAAAGACTAAGTCAAACTTAATCTTGGTCATTAATATCTCCATTCGATCTCGTCCGTCCATCTCTTAGATGGATTTAATGAAAATATTTTAAATCTAATTTAAAATAATCCCTAAGGTTTTAAATAATCAAATAATTATTTTGAGCCTATTTTCTCAATTTAATAAATCCAATTTATTAGTTAATTTTATTTTATCCAATTAAAGAATTAACAATCCAAGAAAAGTGAACCAATTTAATCTAATTAAATTGTGCTACCTCCTGGAATTAATTCCAAATTAATTCCTCCGCTACCGATTGATTGTGTGTGACTCTTTAGGTTCACCCTCAGCTAGACTTGCCGAATTTTCCAATCATCCGATGATGGAAATTTGTCAGTCACCATGGGTGGGCGTCTAGCAACGGTGCATGGCACTAGAGACTAAGTGAATATTACGGCGTGAACATTTATGCTCGTTAGTACGTTTGTCCTTCCGTCTTCCATCTCACAGCTATAGTCTAGGGTGTGGACAATATGTGTCGGTACCCATTCTTGACTAAAACTTTGGCTCGTCCATACCATCACATGGATCTCATCCCACTGTTCAGTTACTGTGGCCATAGATTTATTGGAGGACAAGTCTCAGAGTGTAAGTGAGACATTACTATTACCGTATGTATGTGACCCCAATAGTCCTTCAAGTCCGAGGACCAAACCCGTATTGTCGGAACCGGGAATTCGAGTCATACTGACCAACCCACTCAAGATTTCTGATATGACGATTCCCACGAGTCACCTCAGTCAGCCGGCACCAAGCTGGCTAACCCACTAACATTGCATGGACGACCTTCGTCAGTTGTCGAAGAAACGCGACTGCGATCGCTTAGTGCATGTCTCAAATGGACTCTCGATACCCTATCTCGAGGTCCTTTGACTTGGAGTATATTAGACCGATCCACATAAATTGATTTCATGACTTGCCATCCTTTGCGCAGTCCAGTTTCTTGGATTAACCTTTCGGTCTGTTGGTTTTGTTTATGCATTGAACAGTTTGTAATGTAAAGTAATTAAGTGAACACAAACAAAGAATTAATGCCAAATATGAATATCACTTATATTCATAAACTTTAATTAAACACCATATCGTCAGAAATAGGTTACATAGGCCTAACAAGATTGGCTTCACGGTCACCTATTCTAACATGACTTGTATTCCCGGCTTTGATAGTACGGGATCAATCCTTGGAATTGAGGAATCACGACCGTCGCTTACATACGAAGGTTGTATCTTGAATCTGGCGAGCGGTGATTGTGCCATAAGACATTGCCATCGAAAGTCTTATTTAGTGCAATAGAGAGGACAGTGGATTCCAAGATAGGATTCGTCCCCTGTCAAAGATTATGACAGCGAGATCTCCTGTGCGCTCTAAGATGGTTTAGACTCTCAAAGTCTATGGCCATAGCATTTGATCGAGTGGGAAAGGATAACCTACATCAATCATAGAGTTAAACCTATTTCAAGTTTGAAGCAAAAATGCCCAAGTCAAGGATGGAAACCAATGCCCTATTCCATGCCCTAGACTAAGGCTGGGAGACAAGCGACAGTAGGAAAGTACCTATATGTAACTTGGAGCCTAAATGTCCACACCACATATTCACCTAGTCGATAGTGCCATGGATCATTGCTAAATGGCCACCCATGGTGACAGACTACTTTGGTTATGAAATAACAAGAAGTAAGGCCAAGTCTAGCTGAGGGTGAACTTAAAGAGTCACACCCGATTCACCGAATGTGAAAGGAATCAATTTGGAATTAATTTCGGAAGAAGGTTTAATTTAATATGATTAAATTATACTTCTTGGAGATTTAAGCCTTCATGGATTAATTGGATTAATTGGGCTTGATTTCATAAATTGGATTTTTGGATTTAATGAAGCATGGGCCTTCGTTTTAAATAGATTAAAAGGGTGAATTAATTAGTGGGCTTGGAATATTAAGTAGGATTTAATATAGAGCCCATTGGACCTTTTGGACTATTTACATTAGATTTAAATAGGCCCATTCCATAAATCCCATCAAGGATTATGGATGAAATTTGATCTAGAGGTTTTGAGATGGAGGGTTAGGATTCATCATAGGATGAGGTTTGGCTAGGTCAAATCCTAAGTCAACTAGGATTTCACTAGGTCAAATCCCTAGTTGATTAGGATGTGTCTCTTTGGAAGAGGTTGAGTATGATTAGGAATACTAATTCCTTATAAATACTTAAACATACACACTTCACACACTAATCTCTACACACACATAATGCCATCTTGCCTCTTTCTCTCTCATCCACCTTCTCTTCACTTCTCCAAGTTCGTCATTTGTTCTTCTTGATTCATTCAAGGTAGACATAAAAGACGTCGATATCAATAGCTTTGTGTCGATGCCTCTTCTCCCCTAAAGGATTTCATGCTAGCACAGAATTCGTTGGTATCCGGTGAAGCGTATGGGCAATTTAGAGGGTCTCTACATTGGGATCTTGGTGGTAAAACGGGAAACAATGCGTGTAACCGAACAAAGAAAACTACGAGGGTAATGTTCTCTCTTTACATTTCTTGTTCCTCCAAATTCTATGGCCTCCATGTTGTGTACTTTCTTGAACATGAGATTCACCGAACGCCCAGGAGAATCAAGGGCACACCCCTTGATCCGTTATGCATGTTTGATGTATGCTTTAATTCAGTTTATTTTACGCTTTTCGATTACGACCTGTACTTCCGCCGCGCCTTTCCCCGGTCGATCCATCTTCCAGTAGATTGATCATGCTCAACAGTTTGATGGGAGATTGGATTTTGGTCATGTGGGAGATTATTACAATAAATTACTAGAATGCTAATTGGATTGGCCTTTATGTAATCTGTTTTGACAATTTCAATGTAATGTAATATTCATTATGAACAAATTAAGTATTCTTACTATATATTAATGTTGAATTGCTTTAACGTCACAACAAAGCCCACAAACCAAACGAACAACCCATGTAGTTGGGTTGCACATTGGATGGCAGCTATGAAGCCATTATCTGGGAGTAGATTCTGAAACATTTCAAGTTGAGGACTTGAGATAGGGCGTCAAGAGTCCTATTGAGACTTTCACTAAATGTTGCATTCATTGGATAAGTGTTGCATTTCATCGAGAGCAGACATTGGACGTCTATGCGACTTTAGTGGGTAGTTGACAAGGTTGTCAAGCCGACTGAACTGACTCGCAGGGTTGCCATATGGAAGCCTTAGAGGCTTGGTCAGTATGATTGGAACTCCCCGGCTCTGGTAGTATGGGATTAATCATCGGACTTCAGAAACCACGACAGTCACATACATATAATTGTTGTATCTTGGATTTGATGAGAGATGACCGTGTCTTGGATGTGGTCATTATAAGCTTTGTCCAATGTAGTCGGAATATGTAGTGAGTGTTGAAATAGGTGACTAGAAAGCCAATTGGATTTGCGGTTTTGGGAACTATCAGCATTCTTTATTAAAAAGTAACTTTGTATTGATGAATATGGTTCGTCATTGGCATATGTGTCTGTTGTGCTTATTGATTATGTTAAATAATGCTTTAACGTCACAATAGATGCCCACAGACCAATTGGACAGCCAATGCAGTTGGTCCACGCATCGGATGGCAGCTATGAAACCAAGTGATAAAGGGTTAGGTCTGAAAGGTACCAAGTCGAGGACCTCGAGATATGGGCATCGAGAGCCCTATTGAGACTTGCGCTAAAAGTCGTATTCATTGGATGAGTACCATGTTTCATCGGTAATATACGTGAGACGTCTATACAATTTTAGTGGGTTGGTCGACTAGGATCGAGCCGACTGAACTGACTAGCGAGGATCATCATATGGAAGCCTTGGAGCCTTGGTCGTCATGACTAGAGTTACCTCATTTCGATAGTATGGGAATAGATCTCGAACTTGAGGAACCACGGCAGTCACATGCACACGATGGTGGTATCTTGGATCTGGCGAGAGATGTTCATATCGCGGACATATTCATTATAAGCCTTGTCTAGTGCAGTCAGAATATGTAGCGCGCATGGTGGGTTTCAATAAGAGGATCCGTCCCCTGTCAGTATGTGACAATGGCATCTCCTATGCGCTCGGAGACACGTTCATGCAGCTTAAAGTTGTGGCCAAAGTGGTTGATTGAGCAGGGAATGGTTCCTTGAGTCGATGCAATGAGGCATGCGTAGTCTCGAGTATTAAGCATAGCTACTTGGTCAAAGATGGGAACCAATGCTCAATTCCATACCTTAGACTAAGGGCGGGAGACGGTAAATGGAAGGACCATACCCGTACGAAATTGGTGCCTAAATGTTCACACCAAACCTAGTCTCTAGTGCCATGGACTGTTGCTAGACGACCACCCATGGTAACGGGCTTCTGTTGGACACGAGCCCATGTCTAGCTGAGGGTGAACTTAAAGGGTCACACACAAATCACCGAAGAGGTGAAAGAATTGACTTGGAGTCAATTTCGGAATGGATTATTTATGGGAATCCATTGGATGGACGGGCCGATATTGTATCGGGCCCTCAATTAATCGATAAATGGGATTTATCGATTAAGTAAAGATTAAGGGCTTGAATCTTTTAATTGGATTATAAGATCTATGGGCATTATTTAATGGACTCTGAATTAAATTAGATTTAATTTTTGAGCTTTTTGTAATTGAATTACAATAAAAACCCAGTCCATCTTGGCCCAAGAATGATATTAATTCCACTTTTGGAATTAGGAGAAGTTGGACTTCTCCCAAATATGGATGGTCGATTTTTAGCTTCTTTAGAAGCATAAAATCAGCCATATAGGCTTTGTTGAAGAGGTTGACTTGTTCCTTTTGGAAAGGAACAAATCAACTCCAATCAAACTTCCTTTACTCGGTATGATTTAATCAAACCTTGTAAAGTGGTAGGTTTGATTGAATATTAATGCAAATTGATTGGGATGTATCTAGACATCCTTTAGATAAACCTAGACACAATCTGATAATCTCATTAATGATGTATATATATTAGTATGTACAATCATCAACAAGTGAAAGATTATTATTCATCTTTTTCTAGGAACAAGATGAAGAACTCTCATCTCTCTCTCTCTCTCTCTCTCTCTCTCACTCTCGGCCACCTCTTGCTCTCTCTCCCTCTCACTTTGTTGCTTCATTGATCTAGGATTAATTGAAGAACAAAGCTAGATAAATAATAGTGCAATCCTTTTTTTGATCTCATTTTCTTAGGTCTGTTTTTCTCTACCCAATATGGTATGGCCTACATTAGAGGATTCATACATTTGAATCTTGGTGAACGTTTGCCGTCCATTTGAAAGGGAACAACGCTAGTAGCGGTGCATGAAAGATATCTACAAAGGTAACCGTCGTTTATTTATATGTAGTTCTCTTTATGATTGTCTATGTGCCTTATATGATGTACTTGCTTTACGTTTTCATATTCTATATCGAACGTCCGGTTGAGACCCAAGGGTACATCCATTAGGAAGTTTTATTATGATATGTGTTCTACATATCGTTAAATTCTGCATCTCTCGCTTCCACTCACACTCCCAGGTGGATCCGCTTGTCCTTCAAGTGGTATGAGGGCTAGGGCATGATCCATGCCTCATTTTCAGTTTTTTAATATGCAGAAACGAAATAAAAAGAAAAATTGATGTTGCGCATCTGCGTGTGGCCGGGGACTGTGGCATGAGGGCTAGGGCGATCCATGCCGTTTTTCGACGTTTTCTAAAAATTTAATTTTCTGGAACTTTTCTACATATTTTTTGAAAATGGATTACTTTTGCATAATTTATTTGGATTAATTGGATTTCTCTTATAATCAAATTACTTAATTAATTTGGGTTCAACATGCATTGGATGCATTGTGTATTTGAATGTCCATTGGATTTAAAATTTGAACTTGTAAATTATTTATATGTTTATGGCATGTGATGTTGGACATCACTTAGGTATTTTGTATATGTATTATAAGTATTATTATTTGGTATAATTGTCTGTTTGTGTTAATTGGATTAACATGGGATGATCACTAAAGCCCTACTAGACCTTGTGTATGGATGTATGCTTTTCACACTACTGTTGGGTGGGGCCTGCGTGCCTCTTGTTTTGTGACTATTATCTCCGGGTATTTCGCCTCATGATGTTAAGGCTTATTTTTTTCTCTATTCCATGTATTTTATTTTCATGTTGACGGAGGCCCAAGGTGAGACATCAAGGCAAAACAAGAAGAGCTACAAGGCCCATTGGAATGACAATAGGTTAACTTGTTTTGTAATAGTGTAGGACCACCCTAGACAGACCATAGACCCACTGCAGGCTCAATGGGTTGCACAGGTTGGGCTTGTGATCATCCAACAGGGGTATCCTAGGCTTACTTGCATGCAACACATTTATTTAAATGCTTTATAATATTTGATATTTATGCATGCAATACATTAATGCGATGAGGTTTCAGTCAATATCTATTCAAATCAAACTCGCACTTTGTTGGACCAAGTTAAATGTTAGGCCCATAAGGGACATTAGATCACAATGGTTTTGATCCGTCCATGCCTTCCATCCATAGCATTGTAGTGAGGAAGCTACCGCTACCCAAATGTGGTCTACAAGTCGTGGCACATTTGAAATAGAGGAAAACTACATCATTGTTATGGACAAAGAAATTGCGCTCATTGTTTTCCTATCTCACGAGTCGTGGGGGGCCGACAGTTGAGGTATAATTTGGTTGATGGGTTGGGCTTGACATCAAGTTAAAATATTAGGCCCATAATAGACTTGGATCAAATGGTTTGATCTGTCCAAGCCTTCCATCCATAACAATGCGATGAGGAAGCTACTGCTACCCAAATGTGGTCTCGTGAGTCGTGGCAGATTTGGAATAGAGAAAAGCTGCATCATTGCTATAACCAAAGGAATACGCTTGTTGTTTTCCTATCTCACGAGTCGTGGGGGGCGATAGTAGGTATGAATTGGTTGATGGGTCGGGTTTAACACTAGGTAGCGTGATTTGCTTGGAGTCCTCGGAATCATGTGAAGAGGTGAGGCAAAACATCTTGGAAACTCATTGGATGAAGAATGATATTGGATACCTCCCACAATGCTTTTTCCATGTGAATTGTAAAAGATGGGCATGGCCAATTGCGCTTGTAGATCCCTAAGCCCACTAGGAAAAGGTTTTCTGAAACACCACTTGAGAGTGGTTGGTTTTTGTATAAATAGTGTGAGGGGTTAAAGACTGAAGACCAAGTCTTAACTTGAACACAGTGTTACGAATAATCTACTTATTCTACTTTACATTTTGAATGTAGAAATGTCTAAGAATCCACTTACCACCATTCTTGAGATTAATATATTCGATGGAACCAATTACAATGATTGAGTGTGAACTATGAGGATTGTCCACGATTTTGGGAACTAGGCTTATGTCATGGATAAGCCACTTTCGCAGACCTTGTCGGAAGGGTCTTCGTCAGAAGAACGTTTGACGTTCGAGGAATGGCTAGAGGACAACCACAAGGTCCGCAGTGTCATACTTGCTTCCATGACTAATGTGATGCAAAAGTAATATGACAGGTTCGATGATGTCTTGTCAATAATGCTCCGCATGAAATAAGTTTATGCAGTTTCGGACCGGCATATTAGATATGCGGCGATGGATGCATTATTCGAAACAAAGTGTAACGCAAAGTGGATCATCTCGGGAGAGGGAGAGTGTGGAAGCGCGATGTATCAAAACATAAACGTAAATTAAAACATGCATAAACGACGAAATTAAAGAATCGTTCAAGGGTTGTTCCCTTGAATCTCCTGGGCATTTGGTGTATCTCATGAACAAAAATAAAACAAGCATGCTTGATTTCATGGAGGCTGTAGGGTTGGAACAACAGTAAATACTACAAATGTTACTTACTCGTTGTAGACTTCTTCGTTCGGCTAGACGCGTTGTTCCACGTTTTGCCACCGAGATCCCAATGTAGGAATCCTCTAAATCGTCCACGCAAGTCACCAGATCTTGATTCCCTCATGCTAGCAAGATATCAAGAGGAAAAGGAGAAACAATCGACCAAACGCTATTAGTTTAACGTGATCGATTGTTAAACATTCCCTTGTATCAAAGACAAGAGAACATGAGAGCTCTTTGAAGTGGTGAGAGAGAGAGAGACAAACGAGAGAGAGAGAGAGAGGCGGCGGTCGTGTGTGTGTGTGTGTATGCGAGATGAGAATAGTGTAGAGAATTTGTGTGTGTGTGTGTGCGCGCGCGCTTGAGTATTTATAAGGAAGTGCTCTTCCTAATCCTACTCAAACTCTTCAAAAGAGGCACACCTTACACAATTAGGACTTTGACCTAGTCAAATCTTAGTCAACATATAGTTTGATTAAGTCAAACTTCATCCTAGCCCTTCATCTCAATTAGCCCCATGATTCGATCTCGTCCGTCCATCCCTTGATGGGCTTTGTGGAATGGACTTTTAAATCCTATTTAATAGTCCAACAACTCCAAATGGGCTTGTAATAAATATCAAATAAATACTTAAGCCCAAAATTAATGTTTCCATCTTCATTCTACTTAAAGACAGAAATAGCCCTTCTCTTTAATTCATAAATCTAATTCATGAACCGAGCCTAATTATTCCAATTAATATTTAAAGGCTTGACACTCCAAAAGAGTTTGACAAAGACCATGTCACAAATCGCTCATGCACAACATCTTGAGAAGATAGGTTTGAGGCATATGAGTGATTGGCTTTAGGTTAAGTGGAAGATTGTTAGAATAGGTGACCGTGAAGCCAATCTAGTTAGGTTTATGTAACATGTCTCTAAAAATAGTGATATAATTAATTTGTTCTGAATAAAAGTGATGTTCAGTTACGACATTTATACTTTGATTGTGTTCACTTATTTTACTGTTCAATACATATTACTGTTCCCACAGACCGGATATGTTAATTCAAGAGGCTGGACTGTGCATAGGTTGGCAGTAATAAATCCAACCTCTGTGGATCGATCTAAAATACTCCAAGTCAAGGACCTCGAGATTGGGTATCGAGGATTCAATTTGAGACTTGCACTAAGGATTGCAGTCGTATTTCATCGACAAGTGATGAGGATCGTCCATGCATTATTAGTGGGTTGGCTGGCTCGGTACCGGCTGACTGAGGTGACTCGTGGGAATTGTCATATGGAAAAACCTTGAGTAGGTTTGGTCGATATAAACTTGTATTCCCGGTTCCGATAGTACAAAATTAGTCCTCAGACTTGAGGGATCACGACAGTCACATGCACAGCATGTCTGTATCTTAGGTTTGACGAGAGGCTATTGAATCAAAAGACTTGGTTGCGATAAGCTCTATCTGGTGCAGTCAAGATGTCTAATGTGGACGGTGAGTTCCAAGAAAGAATCTGTCTCCTGTCAACGGTTGACAGTAGTGTCTTACTTACACTCTGAGACTCGTTCCCTATAAAATCTGTAGCCACAGTGACTGAACAGTGGGATAGGATCCCAGTGACGTTTCAGTGGGTGAACGAGTGAAGGCTTAAGTCAAGAATAGGGACCGATATCCAAGATCCATACCTTAGACTATAGTTGTGAGATAGTAGATGGAAGGACCATACTCGTATGCATTCGGGAGCCTAAATGTTCACGCCATCATTTCACCTAGTCTCTAGTGCCATGGACCATTGTTAGACGACCACCGATAGTGACGGACGAATTCCTGTCATGAAATGATTGGAGATTTGGCCAAGTATAACTGAAGGTGAACCTAAAGAGTCACACACAATTAACTGAAAACGGAGAAATTAATTTAGAATTAATTCTAGGAGATCGAATAATTTAATTAGATTAAATTGGTTCTCTTTTGGAGTATCAAGCCTTTAAAGTATTAATTGAATTAATTAGGCTTGATTCATAAATTAGATTTATGAAATTACTGAATGGGCTATTTCCGTCCTTAAACTAGATTAAAGATGGAAATATTAATTTTGGGATCAAGTATTTATTGGATATTTATTAGAAGCCCATTAGGATTTGTTAGACTATTTAAATAAGATTTAAAAGTCCATTCCATAAAGCCCATCAAGGGATGGACAGACGAGATTTAATCTTGGGGCTAGATGAGATGAAGGCTAGGATTAAGTCTGACTTAATCAAAGCCTATGTGTTGACTAGGATTTGACTAGGTCAAAGTCCTAAGTTGATTGCGATGTGCCTCTTTGGGAGAGAGATTGAGTAGGATTAGGAAAACTAATTCCTTATAAATACTCAAGCACACACACACACACACAATACACACTAATCTCTACAGAACTCTCTCATCTCACACGCACACCTAAGAGACGCCCCCCCTCTCTCTCTCGTCCATCACCTTCTCTTCACCTCCAAAAGTCTTCTTGTTCTCTGGTCTTTGATACAAGAGAACATATGAATAATCGATCACGTTTAATTAATAGCTTTTGGTCGATTAATTCTCCCTTTTTCTTGATATCTTGCTAGCACGGGGGTATCAAGGTTTCGGTGAATTGCGTGGATGATTTAGAGGATTCCTACGTTGGGATCCAGGTGGCAAATTCGGGAAACAAAGCGTGAGCCGAACGAAGAAGTCTACAACGGGTGAGTGCGCTTGTAGTATTTTTTTTTTCTTTTTTTGTTCCAATCCTATGGCCTCCATGAATCTTGAATGCTTTTCTTTTATTCATGAGATACACCGAACGCCCGGGAGAATCAAAGGAACACCCCTTGATCGATTTTGTTTCCGTCGTTATTATGCATGTTTACGTTTTATTATGTTTAAACACCCCGTGCTTCCGCACGCGCCCTTTCCCAGGAAGATCCACATAGTTTTATACTCTTTCCCTTTTGGAATTAAAGGCCCTACTAGGAGATCGAGACCGGGGAGTGTACACCTGGAACTTTGTTGCGAAATTGTATCCCCACTGGCAACTTCTCTGGCAGTTAGAGGACTTGGAATAGCCAGATGATCAACAAGAGGTCCCAAGGGGCACTGGGACCAATCTCCTATTGAAGGAATGTTGGAAGTTTGGGGTTGAGAAAAGTCCGAGTTGGGCACAACTGACGCAAGCAGGGTGCCCGTCTTCGCCCGAAGCCTATTGGCAATTCAAGCTTGCATTATAATCTTATCCGAAAAGGATAAAATATATGAGATAGAGGATACTAAAAGCGCATTATGATAAAGGAATGAAAGAAAAAGACTTAAATCACCTAAAGAACCCCTAAAGTGGAGGGGTGCTGGAGTGAGACTGGCCAACTTCAAGACTTTTTCTGTCAAGAGCTTGTTAGCCTTATACCAATAAACCGTAAGGCTATTGATATTGTCCTCCTCCAGCCCCCATCTTTAGGTCTTTGGTTTGGGCTTGGAGACGATCCAACCACAACAGGAGGGCCATCTATGGCTAGGAGAAGGTCGAATAAAGAAAAACATTTCCTTTCAAGGGCTTACGTTAAGTTTAGCTAAGTATCGGAAGTTAGCCTTTGTAGTGAGATAGAAGAAACCTCACTTACCTGACCTCTTTGAGGTAGTGAATTTATAAAGGGACCAAAAATTCTCAAAGTTAAGCTCAAGGTAGAGGTGCTGCATAGTTATTACAAACATGAGGATATGTCATATGGAATTGGGAACTAATTGCATAAGGCATATATCCAAGCGACTAAGAATATCCTCCATAGGTTGAGCAAGAGGAAAACAAAGACCTAATTCAGAGTGGCCAACAGAAAGAGGGCAGAAGCCCTCTAGAGGGTGGTACATCCTACTAAAGGAATGAGGGATAAGAATTTCAAAGTCATTGGGGATGAAATATTTCTCTTGGAGTGTATGAATAGGTGTCTTTATAGAGCTCGCAGCCCCGGCCCAGGGGTCCTTGGCCATCATAGCCTGATATTGTTCAATAGGAATAATGTCGGGATTTACAACTTCTAAGGAGTTTGCTACATCTACTCTATTTGGAGAGGGTACATTAGAAGGACCTACTTCTAAGTTTTGAGGTACAGAATGGGGCGAGGTCGTGGACGATTCTGAAGAATTGGAGTTAGAGCTAGACCCCAAACGACACTAGAATTTGAAGACATGGAAAGTTAGAAATAGGAAAGTACTTGGAGATCAAGTTCGCAAGTCGAGGAATCAACGAGGTCACGCTAGGAGAGGGAGCTCGAGAGGTAGGAAGAATGTGGAGTTTTTGAATGAGTCAAAAGGCATCATATTTATAGAGGGAGAAGCATGAAAAAACGTGCCAAAATGGATGGTGGGATGCGATCTGGACAAGACGGATCCAAAGGCTCAGATGAAGTTACTGTCTAACTTCTCATAGTGAGATAAATTTACACTAAAGAAAAGTGGGGGAGTAAAGATAGGAGATTATAGTATATGCCCGCAGAATGACAAAAATACTCCTAAAATGGAGTAATAATTACCATTTTGGGATCAGGATCCGGGACCTTTACCCGGATCACTACTGCACATGAGGTTTTGCTTCTAACTGCAGATGATAATAATGGTTGCCAAACAAATAAATAGATGAATTAAGAGATCCATCAGTTCATTCTTGTTTCAATATATAAACAATAAAAGAAAAAGGGTTAATCCGGTCAAATCCTCCCATGTCAGTTTTGTACTGGGGTGGGCGCAGAGGGGGGGGGGGGGGGAGGTAGAAAAAAGGTCGGGGTGGGGTAAGTCCCTGGTTGTTACTGGAGTTTACCGGGCTAGTTAGGGTCCAGCCCAACTCTCCCCATACTACCACTCCACCGCTAGACGCAACTTCTAACATGGTGTCATTCGATATGCTGAGAAATAGAGTGGGGTTTTGAAAAATAAAAATACAGAAGAAGAGGGGCAGTAATTGAAACTAGGATATCTATACTTTTATATAATTAAAAAGCACCAGTTTGGTGTCTCCAATTTTTATGGTCTGCTATTTTTTTCTTTTCTCTCTCTCTCTCCAACTTCTCATTCTCTTTTCATTTTGTCATTTCTCTCTCTTCTCAATTTTCATATATCTTTTGCTTCTCTCAATCCTTTTCCAATAATTTCTAATAACTTTATTTTATTTTTTTAATATTTTATATTTATTCAATTAATATATATTTTTGTAAAATGATAATTAATTTTTAAAATTCAAATTTAGTTTTGCACACATGTTTCAGTGTGCCACGTGTGCTAATATTATGTATCACTAGTAGTAAGGATAAATTACAGCCACCTCCATCAATGTTTGATATAATTACAAATATCCCTTGTTATTTGAAAAATAACAAATATCCTATTGAGGTTTGTAATTTTTAATCAAAACTCTGAAATTGACCATTTTGTCCTTGAATTTTTTAGTTAAAATTGAGAAAAGTCAATTAAGAAAAATTGCATTATTGCTTCTTTTAGTAAAAAACTTAAGAAACCTCTCCCTGCGCATTGTAGTCCAAAAATATTCAAAATTTTTTAAAATTAATTCAGTTTGTATAAAGGCATTTGAGTCAGTTCACCTGTAAAAATAGTTAAAAATGAGTTATTTATTAAACTGTTACAAATCTCAGGGGTATATATAATTTTTTTAACAATAAGGGAATATTTATAATTATACGAAAATTGGGGGGCTGAGAACCGTAATTTACCCCTAGTAATAAATTGGGCGCAATCGGCCTGGAATTCTTTCTTTGGCGAGGGGAAACAATGACAATCGACGACAACAGCTCCATATACGTGGGCGGGCTCCCGTACGACATCACCGAGGAGAACCTTCGCAGAGTATTCGACATATACGGTGCTGTTCTTGCCGTCAAGGTTCTTCCTCCTCTGATTTTTCACCTATTTCTCGTCGGCTTACACACATGGAAGTGTATCTCGTGGGGTTCATGGTTTCATGCTTTCCCAATCCAAGTTGTTGTTTAATGCTTATTGAGTTTGAAGATTTGAGACTACGTAGACTACGTTTTCAACTTTGCTTCTGATTTCCGCTTTTTTCTTTTCTTTTTTTCCCCTGAAATCTGAATTGTGGTTTTTTTTTTTTTTTTTTTGTGCTTTTATGAAATCTAATCCCATGTTGGTGTTTACGAATTTTCATTTGTACCTTGTAGAAGTTTATGCCCTCATTGAAACCACCGGTAATATGCATCCTCAGTGTTAGAAGGTGTAACAGTTTCTTGGGTTTAATGAGCAAGTCAGTAGCCACAGTATTTTCCCGGTAACCGGGAAACTGCTTAGTTCATGGGCTCTGGGATTATAGTGAGTCTGAGACTCGTAAAAAGGTCCATCCACAAATATCTTTGTGGGATAATTGCCTACACACTTCCTCAATTGTGGTCAGTAGAAACCACCCTTATTGTTAACTTAACTACAGTGACACCACTTTTCAGGATTAGCCGGCAGAAAAAGTCAGTGGAAATAGTGGATGAAGATTAAAAACTTAGAAGCTAGTCCAAGAAGGAAAAATTGAAATAGACACAATAATATAGAATTATCTCGTGACCGCTTTACCATTTAACTACTTTTGAAGATAAATTTGAGAACCAAAGGCAACAGAAAATGAAAAAGAACATCTGTATGTTATACATATTTATATATATTATAGAACAAATGAAAAGCCAAAAGAATATATAAGGACATACATGTATACACACCCATATATACATGTATCTTTAGCAATGGGTAGGAATGGGGTTGAGCTGTTCGGCACTACTTGGGGTTTGGGGTTAGGGTGTGAGGTTGGGTTTGGTTGGGTCTGGTTGGTTGGGAGTCAGGATGGCAGGTCGGGTGGGGTATTTGGGGGTGGTAGGTGGTGCGGATTTTGGTGAGAGGGTTCAATAGATTCTAAGAGTGGGGCTACGGTAGCGCTTGGATGTGGAGATGTGCTTGGTGGTAGAATGACGGCGGAGGGGAGGGCGGCTGGTGGAAGGATTATGCCAGATGATTGGGTGAGTGGTGGCCTGGTGTTGGGGAGTTGAGGGTGGGTGGCGAATGACAGGGGTCGGAGTGGAAGATCGTCTAAATTGGAATTCCAAATCTTGCAAAATATTACATATATTCCCTGAGTTATTTGGAAATATGAAAAACAACCCCTCTGAAATGGAAAGGGTATTTTGGTTGAAAAATTGATCTTGCGAATGACTATAAATTCTATGTGCAAAATTGGATTTTCTGTGCCCTTCTTTTTGGGTAACGACCTCAGCCTTTTGGGGTGGAAAATGAGGGGAAGGGACTGAATCTGTATATGGCAAGTAACTATGCAAGTAATAAAGGTATTACCTTGACCATACTTAAGGCGGTCTAGGTACTTATCCCTATTTTTTTTTTGTGTAAACCTAGTTAGTTTGAAAACTCATGTCTGTGCCTAAGTATGTGAATGATTTTTTTGGTTTGATTATTAAGTGGGAGAGTGTATGCGAATGATGACGGCGCATTGTTTATAGTCTATGGCTGTGTGGTAAATTTGGAACAAGAAAAAGAGTAGTTAAATAAGGTAGAGTTTTATGAAAAAGTGGGTTTGTTTGTTTAAGAGAAGGGAGTTTATATTTGGGGATTGTTTCTAATTTTTGCAGGAGATATTAACAAAGTGTTACAGGAAGTGTTTTTTTAGTCTCTAGGCTCCGAGCTTTAAAACTTTGTAATGCTTATGGCGCTGTGCAGTTTAGACACACAAGATAACCACAGACTCCAAAAACCTCTATTTACTTCACAGTCTACCAGCATCCAGTTGGTGGTTCGTACATCTCCTAGAATTTGCTGTCCTTAAGTTACCTCCTATTTAGATGCTGCCTTGAGCTTCCTCTCATGTTAAAAATGCAACTTCCATTTCTTTGAGCTTGATAGAAAGATATAACAAAGGATCATTAATCTTTTTTCTTTCTCGACTACGCGTCATTTTCTCTCCCTGCTTTCCAACACACCAACCACTATTTGGCTTCCTATCACAGAGTACTCTGACCAGTTGGATCTCATGGTATCTTTTCTTGTGATGTCACAAACTATACTCTTTGTATTATAGCAGATTTGCCAAAAGAGTGTTGCAATAGTCTTTAAGATTCTTATATAGAAACTAAATGTCAGTTACAAACTTCGCCTTTATGACATTCACCAATTTGTTATGTCTTCTTATGCTCGTCTATCACTCCTCCAGAAAGTCATCCTATGTGATATAAATCTTCAAAATTTTATTCTCGCTTCTCATTATCAGATATGGAGGATTTATGTCCATGATTTATCTTCTTATTTGACAAGTTGCTGGAGCCGTATGCCTAACTGCCTGGTTGAAGTCATCCAAACTTGTAATACACATTTCTTCATCCTGTATTGAGTTACAGACATTGTCACATAAGACCAAATGATTCTTGAATCTTCATCTCACCTCTCTTAAAAATTTACGATCTACATCTCCAATCTAGCACAGACTCTGAAATTTCAAACGTGGCAGAAAATAGATTGGAGATTAGAAACAGAAGACTTATGAGATCTAAGCACTTTATATGTGTTTACATCATGCTAATAGCTATTTATTTTCATGTCAATAGAATAGAGTTGTGTCCTTGTGCTTGTGACTTGCTACTTTGAGGTTGTCCTGGAAACATTTTATGTAAAGTTGCAGTCGTGCATCCTATATTTTGAGGCCACTAATTATAAATCTTTTGCTTTGCCCATTGCAGACATCCACTTTTAATCAAATTAATCTTTACTGCCAAGATGGCAAATAATAAATGCCTGACTTCAGCTTTTCTACATAAAAACCCCATACAGCTTTAACCCTGTTCACCAGTCAGCCTAGTCACTTCCGTACAAGAATAAGGGAAAAGGAGAGTTATATTAATCCTGTCCTCGTGTGGATGTGGTACCGAGAAACTTCACTAGGTGCCCATTCACCATAGCTAGGTCTACATGATTAAAAACTGAGTTTGGTTGGTCCCTTAAATTCGCTTGTGACACATCACACTCAGAGTGCACATCTGAAACCCCCATTTTACATTATGCCAGGCGTTCCTGACATCCAAGTTCATAGTATTAGTACTCTATCCTATTCCTTAATACTTAATGTTCGAGAAGCATTACTAGACTTTGTTTGGAAATATAGAAAGATTCTGTATTCAAAAACTTCTATACTGCAAGAGTAATTTATTTAATCAAGACAATATAGGTTGTTCTTTAAATGCATAAAATCACGGATTGAAAATATAGATTGTAAATCCGCTTACCTATGCACTTAGAAGCTAGGCATTTAATGAGGAGGCCTCTAATTGGGACACAAATAATTTAGTAAAGATAAAGTCCTTTCCGTGCTTTTTCTGACACCTTTACTGCCTGCATCAGTTCATTATTGCAGTAAGCATGTTGTATTATTTCCTTTATTTCAAATAATACCTTTATTTGGTACTTTTTGGAATTTATTCATATTTTCTGTAACTTGTCTCATCCTATACCTCTGCATTAACTTTATTCTATGGAATATTAAGTGAGTAAAAGGTGTTAAATTCTGTTTCCCAGATAATCAATGACCGTTCGGTTGGGGGAAAATGCTATGGATTTGTTACATTTGCTAATCCTAGATCAGCAATGCAAGCAATCAAGGAAATGGATGGCAAGGTGGTCATCTCTCTCTCTCTCGCTCACTCTCTCTCTTATGTCTATCTGATAAGTGGTATCGCACTTTACATGTGTTTGTTTATCACACTCATATTGAGATAGATTTCTTTCCCTTATCTTTGGTTATATAACATTCAGCTTTAAATCTTCAAAATATTGACAAAATAATTCTTCAACTCAGACCATTGATGGACGAGTCGTTAAGGTGAATGAAGTGAGAACTAGGGGTGGGAGACCAAACTTTAACCGGGAGAGTTCTCGACATGACGTGGAGAGGAGTCTTGATAGTGAGAGTGGTAGAGATCGAGGAAGAGATGATAGTTATGATAGACAACACCATCAGGAAGGACACTGGGAAAGGCCTCAGGACCATGACCAAAACAGAGAGAGAGGTCATGAGCGTAGACGTGGTCATGATCGTACAAGGGATCGATACGTGGATGCAGATAGGTTTCGGGATTATAATAGACATCTGGATGATGTTGAGCAGGAGCATGGGAGAAAGCGTGAGCGTGACTGGGAAAGAGACAGTGATAAACAAATCGAGCAACAGAGGAACAACAGTCATCATAAAAGTGGAGATAAGGATAAACATCAACAGCTCCACTTACTGAATAGGTATTACGCCGGGCTTTATACTTATTACTGATGTTAAGCACTGCAGGAAATTTCTGTTTAATTCATGATATGCTATGGTTGTTCCGGAATCTTCTCAAGATGTGAGTGATGAATAATATTGTGAGTGTTTCTATAAATTTCTGGCATGAAGTTTTTAGATGCTACATCTTCTTTTTCTGTTCTTCCCTCTAAAGATAGTTGACCCAGCTGTTTTGCTTTCCGTGTATTTGTATTCACACTAATTTCTAGTCTCAAATTGCTTAGTTATGGACATAGACAGTCGATGTATCACTAATTTAGAGGCCTTGTGTCAATGGACCTCCAAAGTTCTTGAAGACAACACACTTTATATTGTTGTCAAATGTCAAAGATGCAAAAGCCCATCAACCCAACACTTGTGTTTATCTAAATGCCTCCGAGCAAAAGCTGCTGACGTGAGATGAAAGAAAATAGAAACTGAATTTTTCCTTTTTGGAATGCTTATTGGCAAAAGAGCTTTTTCACAGTTGCAGCTATAGAAAAACAAAATGGGGAGGATGATGTCTAAAATCCGGTCGGATACCAGAAGGAATCCAGTCAAAATGTCAGCACCATAATTTGGTACCTGTCAAAATGTCAGCACCATAATTTGCAGATTGCTGCATTTTCCCACTGTAGCACTTGGTTAGCATTTTTGGAGAATGCCGGGTGCCCAGAGCTGCAAGAGTGTAATGTTGGGGTCTCCAGCAAGTTGAGAGCTTGAAGAAAACAATGAGAAACTGATCAAGGAAGATAGTGACTAGTGTTACAGTTTTGATTTTTCTCGTGTTTCTTATTGAGAAGCATAGGAAGATTAATTGCTATTTTATGTTCACCTTTCGCTTTGCTTTTCTCTCTGTTAAGTGTGCAATGTGCTGATTATGTTCTCGGTTCTCTAATTCTCTGTGTGCACCACTTAAAGTGAAGTAAAAACTGAAACATGCTTGACTAAATTGGACTTCTAATCTTTAGGTTCATTGACTTGGCTAATATGGCGACCCATCCCAGAGTATTTTCGTCTAGCTGGACTACATCGGACATTATATCTTTTAGGCACCTGACCCTACACCTAAGTTGAGATGGTATGGTCATGCCGATAATCGTCGACCCTGAAAGTAGATGGTTATGAGCTTTCATGAGTTCTTCTTGGACGTAGGTAAGATGCTCATGATATAAACTTTGCCACATAATGGAAAACTAAAAATAAGAAGAGTTACTGGTGTTTTTCTGTCATTTTGTTGCATAGGAGAATCATTTGCTGACAGTTGGTGGGTTTTATATGATTCCCTCTACATTCAAGGTGCTTAGTGTGAAAGTAAATTGTTACTATGCTATTGGGTAACTAGGAGGGCAATGGTAAGATAAATTTAACCCCTGAAGATATTGTAGATATCACCTGAATATTAGGTTTTGATTTGTCATTGTTTATCAGTGACCTTGATGCATATATTACCTGACTTGCTTAACTAGTAGGAGAGATTAGCAGTGTAATTTTGCTGTAATACAATACTTGTGGAGTTAGCTCTATAGCTTCTACTTGTAGTTGCTGCATTTAGTTATTTTTTCTTGTTTATGTAATGGCAAAGAGCTATAAAAGTTGTATGTGCCTGAGCAGGTCCAGATTTGACGAAGGTGGAAGAGAGCTTTCGTTGGAGTCATTCAATGATGACCAGGATCAGGTTGGTCTCTTTAACTTTTCTTAGATATTAATGTCTACATCTATTTGACTACAAAACTTTTGCCTTGTCTGCACTAACAGGGTGAAAGCAAATTAGCAGTTTCAAGTCAAAAGCTTGAAGAACTTCGTAAGGAGGTACACATTGTATTTTTAGAGTTAAGACTAAACAATATGCCGTAGCATGCGTCAGCCTGTGCTGTAGCTCAGGCTCTAAAAGTTAGGAGAGTTTGTTTGAATGGTAGACTAATGGAAGATGTGAAAGATGCACATTGTAAGCTCAGGTTTCACCTACATGCAGACTGGTCGATCAGACTGGGTTGTTGTGACCCTCCTTTCCTAGTCCGCCTCGGATTCCCACCCAATTGTTTGACTATTCTAAGGAGAAAACTGAAACCAGATCCATTAAATATCCATTTTAAATTTTCAAATTTTTTCTTGTGTAAATTATTGACACCTCTGGGATAGAATGCTGGAACACAGAGTCCTGAATTAATACTTGAGAAGATTTCTCTATGATTATCTGGAGTATTTTCGAAACTTGACAGCAGTTTGTACTCTGCATGATAAAAGTTTCTTGGAGTCATGAGTTAATTTGTTGCTCTAAATTTTCTATGAGTCGTCTATTTAGGGAAAAGTAAATAATGGAAAAGGAAAAATGTATTCCCTTTGACTTTCATAAATCTTTGTCCTAGACATTTTCGGATGTCAAACTTGTTTTTTTATGGTGGACGGGTTATGCAATGGTTTGGCAGAGGACATTGATTGAAGCAAGAGCAGAGGGGGGTGGAATGGGTGGAGGTAGTTTTAAGCTTGAGAAGCTGTTCTATGATCAGTGCTATTTGTGGAAATTCAGAGACAGTGGGTGACATGGGTGGAGGTAGTTTAAGGCATAGACAGAAGGAGAAACAAAGAGGGATTGTTGGAATATAGGTGCTGCAGTAGTGCCTGTAGCTGGTGGCATCTGCAGCAGTGTGGACAGAGAGGTGTCAGATTGGTGGAGAAGACAAGGTGAAATCCCTCGGCCAATTATTGTGCATTGAGCAGAAGTGGGTTTAGGGCACATGACTCTACAGTTCTTTCCTATGGTGTCACATTCATGAATTGTTCTTGGGATTTGTGCTGAAACTGAATAGGTGTAAATTGACTTGCTGGGTTTGAGTTTGTGCTGAAACTTATGATGCATTTCTTGTGTTGTCGAGTTAAAAACCAATGTGTGTATATATATATATATATAGGTGGATATCCATGGCCCTGGGGACCTCTTTATATTTTGGTGAAGAAGATGGGGTAACTCATTTGCGACAGGTGGATTTGGTGGCTTTGATGGTGTGGTCCTAATGTTTGCCACCAAGTAACCTCCCCTGCTTGTTATTATGACATTTGGCACTTGGCAGTAGCGGAGGACTCTTATGGTCACGCTGGAGAATATTTTGTCACCCCTCCATGCCTTTTTACTCGTAAGAAAGAAAAGATGAAAGCATATTCACGATGATGTTGCAACTTCATACGTGTCACAAATTTCAGTATTAGTTGCCTGGAGTTACAGAAAACATACTTCTTAATATCCCTTTTCTTTCTAAATACTATCAACCTTTGCTTTACTCGGAACACACCAGAAATACATACATACATTACCATGCATAAACATGTTACCTGAGAAATTGAGATGACACTTTGTTACCTTTTATATAGTTGTACGAGGAATTAATTTCCAGGGGGCAATCTTTTCTGACTAATTGGTATCTATGGTAATATGGAACTTCATAAAAAAAAAAAATAAATAAAATAAAATCCAACTGGTTGGTGGGTCAGGTATTCGTGTTGTTTGCCAACCCTTGGCCACAGTCCAGGTGGTCATCAAAAATAATATTTTACTTCTTGATCAGATATCTCGGATGGAAGAATTGGTTGCAGACAAACAAGATGTTGTTTCTAAATTACAGGAGAAATACCAGGTATTTCATCTCACAGATAAGGTTGCATTTTGGAAGTTTTCTAATAGTGTTCATTTCCATTGTTATTTCTGCTTTCCTTCCCTAAGAATAATTTTCTGACCTTAGAAATTGGAGGATTCATTAATCTCAGCAAAAAAGCTTACTTCACATCGTCACATACAATTAGCCAAGGTACTGTATTATGTTACTATTATCGTTCAAGGTAGAAATGCTTAAATTTGACAATTGTTCACTCTGAATGTTGTGATCTGTGCAGTTGCATAAATGTTATATGCAAATAAGGGACTATGATGAGAGATCCAAAAAATCAGAACAAGAACTGCAGGTTCGCCTGTCCAAGAATCTCTATTTTCTTTTACTGTCTACTTGTTTGTGTAGGCAATTCTAAGCTGGTGTTTAGTCTGTGAAATATGCTATTGTATGGTTATTTTGAAGGGCTTCCCATATTTATAAATGGTGCTATGGCGCACAAGGCGAGAGCCCAGCACCATTTTCAAAACATGGCGCTGCGCTTTCACCTGGTGCGCATCAGGGTGCTTTTTTCTGGTGCGCCAGGTGCTCCTGGATGAAGCCAAGCCTTAAACGGCTGGGCTTTCTATAAAATAAGGGGAAAAAAAGCTGAACATTTACAAATTTGCTTTTTCTTGAACCTTTTGGCTGTAAAATTAAAACCTGATCTTGAACATGTGGATTTTGGTAAAAATATTCATGGTATAAAAATATAAATTCTTTATGCAAATATGCTCTGTGCTCCGTGCACCTATCTCCAGAGCACCTTTGAGCCATGATGTGCTATGCGCTTTTAAGGACTATGGGCTCACCCTTTGATCATCTTTGATTCAACTTTTTTTGCTATATGTTACTGTTATAACAGCAAAAGAAGGTGCTCATGGATGAAGCTAAGCCTTAAAAGGCCGGGTTTTCTATAAAATAAGGGGGAAAAAGATGAACATTTTGCTTCTTCTTTGAACACATTTGGCCATAAAATCAAAACCAACATGCTCATTTTGGTAAAACTATTCATGGTATAAAAATATAAATTATTTATGCAAGCATGCGCCGTGCTCCGTCTGCCCTGGCTCCAGAGCACCTTTGAGCCATGATGCGGTATGCGCCTTTAAAAACTTTGGGCTTACCCTTTTATCATCTTTAATTCAACTTTTTCGCTATGTGTTACTGTTAGAACAGCAAAAGAAGTTGTTCCTCTCCTTCATCAATTACATAATTCTTATATGAAAGTATACTGTTGAATACTTCACCAAAAAAAATTTTGAGATGTGAATTTAAGTTGAAATTGTTTCATCAACCATGCAAAAGAATAACTAGAGACGAGAACTGTCTCCACTGTGACTGCTAGCGTGGTGCTTTTAGCAGCTGATGCAAGATTCCTGGATGGAAATGACAAAAATATGCGTCCAGAAAATTGTAGAAAACTTGAATAAGATGTCACATGCATAGAGGAAGCAGTTGCTAGGAAAAGTTGGGGAAACAGTTGTTTTGGCTTTCAGAATTATGGAAAAAGGTGTCTAGCTTAGGAGGTCAGAGTAGGTGTGAGAAAGTGAGAGTGGTTCTGCTATCTAGAAATGCACCTCCTGTGCCTCAGTGTTGTGTAATGTGTGGAAGTGTGCAGTGCATTTGGGGAGGGAGCGGCTGAAGAATGGTTATATGGTTCTATTTGCTCATTATGATATCATAACATTAGAAATTTAAAAGAAATAACCTCTACTTGGATGTCTTCCGATGAAACTATGTTTTTCTTCACAGAAAAAAACAAATTTCAGTTCTTGTTGGAATTTGTTCAAGGAAAAAGGTATAAAAAGAATCATTTTATATCTCTATCTTGCACGGACACTTCAGAAAATTATCTGATGCAGTGTCGGACACGGCATAGGTGTGTCCGAAAATTAAAAAAAGAAAAAGAAAAAAAAGGACAAGGTCTTGGACACGTTTTGGACATGTTTATAATTCTTTTTATAATTGTAAAAAGTTTTAGATTATTTTTTGAAAACAAAAAAAAGAGTTTTGGGCTAAATAAGAAGAAAAAAAATTCATTCACTTCTCTCACACTAAAAGTTTTGGGATGAAATTACTAAAAAATTGAGAGACGGTCATGATAATTTAACTAATTTAGATGTTTTTTTTTTCATTGCGTACTTTTTAAAATAAACTGATTATGCATATTTTAAATCATTTATTTTGGTTAAAAATTTAGATATAAGACATGCTTATTTTATGTTTTATCTTGATATATTTCACATTGCGTATTTTAATTTTATGAGAATTTTAGAATATATATCTATACTATTATATAAAGCAAATCCTGTTTTTACTAATAAATGGCGGTTACTCACACCGCAACATCAATTTTTTGGTTGTACCGATAATACCCCTAAGTTAGTTTTTTTTTCTTTTCTTTTTTTTTTATTTTTTTTATTTTTTTATACATGCAATGTGTTGATTAATTTGTATATTGTCTTATTACAATCTATACTATTATATAAAACAAACCCTATTTTTACTAATAAATGGCGGTTACTTACACCGCAACACCAATTTTTTGATTATACCGATAATATCTCTAAGTTAGTTTTCTTTTCCTTCCTTTCTTTCTTTCTTTCTTTTTTAAAAAATACAATGTGTTGATTAATATGTATATTTTCCTTTTTACAATAACTTTAAACCGTACAATATTATTTTATATGCACGCAGGGACGGCGTGCCACGACGGCTAGTATATATATATATTTAGCCGTGTCAGTGTCGTGTCGTGTCTTAATATTTTGAAATTTTCCGTGTCGCCGTGTCCATGTCGTATCGTGTCCGTGTCGCCGTGTCCGTGTCCGTGCATCCTAGGTATATCTCTTATATAACCTCCTGACCCTTCATGTTAGTTACTAACACTTTTTCCTTGCAGTGGCTTGTAGATTCTACCATGATTGAGTTGGGAAATGATGGAGCCATAAGTGATGGGATGCTGGCAAATGGGAGGGCTTGACATAATGATGGAAGTTTCTGGCATTAAAGGGTTTTCTATTAGTTCCCTCTTGTTTTGCTTTCCCTTTATTCAGGACGTACCTTCTTGTTGTTAAGGTTACATATTCAGAAAATTACAATTGAAAAATCTGTTTGTGAATCATTTGTTACTAGATTGGTCCCTCTTACCTGATCCATACCTTCTTTTTGCTATTATCGTAAAGGATAAATCAAAGGTAAACAAGTGTCAAGGGTAGAACGCATTCTCACACTTGATGTTGCAAAACAGAACTTTACAGTTTTCGATTTTATATTTGCTTCTGTGTTTTACAGTATCCAGGGATAAATGTCCAAACGCCTCCCCATTTCCTCAACCCCCAACATGAGAACTGTCAACTGTTTGTGGGTTGGCTTTTGGCTTCACGTCTTAATTCGATTGGTCTTGTGTACTAGAAGTGCCTTAGCAATACGGTTCATATTCGATCTTCCCGTCTCCGTGTCTCCAACTCTCTCCTCTGAGCATTAATGATAATGTGTAATATAAACTAGCGAGCAATTAGTGCGGTGTACCGGGCCTCGGGCTTCGGCCTTCCCCCTCAAGAATTACTCGATGAATGTTCTTGGGAGCCAATTGTGTGTCACACTATGTGAAGACTCTAGCCCTTCAATGTGTAGGGTCTTAGTCTGACCAGGTTTAGGCCTAAAGGAGACTCGATATTTTTTTTAGAGTATGTTTGATTGGGAAAAAAAATGCAAGTATAGGAGAAGTAAAAATAAAAGAGAATGTATAAGAAAAAGTTTTACGTTTGATTTGGAGGAAAAGATGGAAGATAAGTAAAATAGGATGTATATAAAATTCTACTGGAGTTTAATTTTGGTACCGTCCAAATTGGGCAGAAAAGTGAAAGTATAATGCCAAAGAATTTTTTTTTATTTATTTTATTGTCCACATATATATATATATATATCTAATTCCCTTCAATTTTTTTATCCTTCTTGCTGATAATACCGTACATAATATGAATTTGGATTTGGATTCTTTATTTGAGGGCCTTGATAGTAATTTTTATTTTATTTCAACTGAATAGTTTAGAATAAATGATTAATATTCGTTTTGATAAATATTGTTATTAATAAGAAATATTATCGTTCTTGTTTGATATATTTTTTATTAATAATATTTTTAAATATTTGATATACTAAAATTATGTTAGTATAATATTAACTTGTTTATTTTCTAATACAAATTGTAGAGAAAGGATAATATTACAAAAATTAGTCTTTTGTTTTCAATTTATTTTTGTCGTACCAAAACATAGGCTAGTATTTGAGATTTACTATCCTTCTAATCATACCAAATAATTTGAAGAAAAACTATTATTCTTTTCCTCCATTTCTCTTCCCTTCGCCCTTCCCCTTTCTTCTCATTTGAACCAAACGAACCCTTAAAGGTCTACCCAATTTATTAAGCCCAACTCAAGATTTATGGATCTCCGAATCGAAAAAGACTTGAATTTTGGGTCGGGTCCGAGGCAGACCCTTTTTTAAAGCACAAAATCAACAATCGAAAAGAATCCCATTTTTGTTCCTTCACATAGTTCAAGAATTTTATCAAAGAAATTAAGAGAGATTCAAACACGGACTTTCAATATACAATAACAAAGAAGACTTCATAATTTTTACTTGCACAAAACAAAGGCAAAATCTTGAACGGATTCCAATTAAAAAATATGTTAAAAGGATCAAGAAATCTATTGAACCCCACGACCACCTCACTCTATCTCCTCTCAAATATTTAGACATATAAAAAAGAAGACAAAAGCAAATGGAGAATAAGAAAAAAAAATTCCTTATGATCAGACAAACGCAAGAAATGCAGTTGGAGTTGGTGCAAGATAAGAAAACAAAGCCAAAACTAAATTAGAAATTGGATTAGAGCAAGAGGGGTTAAGTGAAAACTGAAAAATCATATAATCAATGGAAAGAATTCATATTTACCAAATAAAAGAAAAGGTACAACAACACAGTCACAAAAGTCATAAATCAAGCAAAGGCAAACTGTTGGGTGGTTAGCCAAACACGGTGCACGAGGGAAAATCTGCCCCTATTTGATTAAAATAATTTCCTCCTCCGCAGGCAACAATCTGAACCCTCGTCGATATTGTTAATCAATGCACTGAACAGTTGAGTCTTTCTACTCAACTCAGCGCTTTTATCTCAATGACGGAGACTTCAATTCCCTCTAATTCGATACCGCTTGCTCCATCCCCAAAACCTCCTTGGAGTTTGCCGGCAAACAAGCCACCCTTACACGGTACTGGCCACAATTCCACCCCATCATCTTCTATGGCAACTGATCATGTACATGGAAATGCTTCAGGGACCTCTGATTCGTATAAAGCAAAACTTATTTCTCATACCCAACATGTCTATTTCCCTATATGGATTCAAGATTGGAATCTATCCGCCCAAACAATTCCTGTTGAACCACCTATTATTGATTCTGATAATCAGGGATCTCACCACTTCATTAATTTTCTCTCCCAGATGTTACGCTGACTTTATCAACCATGGCAACATTCTCTTATAGTTCGAACTCTGAATTTTCACCGACCTATTCTTAATCTAGATATTCATCTTCGGAGGCTGTGGAAAACATCAAATCCGGTGACATGTACAATTTTAGGTGATTGTTAAAGTTTCTTCACAGGAAGACTATTTTATGGCAATTGTTGGAGGTCCCTGGTTTCTATTTAACCATTATCTACATGTTTAACAATGGAAACCTAATTATGTTCCTTCTAAGGAAATTCCTTCATCACTATTTGTTTGGCTTCAATTACCAAATCTCCCTGTTGAATATTATGATTTTGATGCACTATTTCATATTGCAAAAATGATTGGGAGACCAATTAAGATGGATTCTCACACATTTCAGCACGTTCATTGTCAGTTTGCAAGACTAATGTGTTGAAGTGGATACTTCAGAACCACTTCCACCTTCCCTTTGTATTAAAAATCATACACAACAAATTCGATATGAACTTAATACTCTTTTTTGCTATCGGTGTGGTATGATTGGGCATTTACAAGCTAATTGTCCATATCCTTCACCTCCTGCTTCTCCGAACGATCCTTCCATCCCAACAGATCTAGATTCTAATCAATGACCACCCCTTCAATCCCCTCCACAATCGCACCCAGAGGGGTCCTCTCATTCGTCTGTTAATAGGAACAACAACAATAATACAATTTCTATGCCTGATTCGTCTTCCCGAAGAGGCCAAATTTGGGAGGTTGTTTGTCCATGTTCACATCTTAAACAAGCAAATAATACTGGAGACATACAATCACGTACACGCATGGAGGAGAATCGATCATCCAACAAAGATATGAGTAACCTAACAAATGGAAACGAACGCCATAAGCAATCTAGAAACCCAAAAAATTCAATGAAAAACACAGAATTCAACTTACCAGATATGCACACACATTTAACTCTTACGAATACTTTCAATAGTCTTTCACTGGAAATCAACATGCAAGAAGATAACAAATACGAGAACGAACTGGAGGAGCTATATGAGACGTCAGACATTTCCTTGCCAGACATTCAAATGCAGACAGCCACGTCAACCAGTGTGGAACCCATGTGTCCAGGTAAGTTTTCTCAAACTCTTACCACGTCACCACTAATGTCCAAATTTGAGATTTACCATAAGGACCCACTTTCTCTGCCATCATCTAGCCTTAATTAATCCCATTTCACACAACATAGCCCCAAATAACATGTCCAAAGCAATATATCTATCCACCTGTCAAGTCTCAAGCATGCAGGAAAACTCACAAGTGTTAAGCAACACCCCCCACCTGTCAACAACTGAAACTTGTGCTGTCAATTGCACAGATTTACCACTTTCTCACCCCCTGATTTCTACCGCCTTAGTTTCCCCTTTTTCACCTGATTTAAACCCCCCAGCTGTTACCCAGATTTTCACCTTACTCCAATTTAAAACTTTATCCTTCCAATATGGTCTGCACCTTCCATGAGCGCCTTCAACTCGGCATGGCCCAAGACGAGCACCATTCCCTAAAGTCCCCTTCATCAGGCCCATCGTCTCCTCTCCAGATGCCCTAGTTTCAACCCCCTTCACATCCTGTTTCACGCAGACTCTCTCCCACTTTTCCTCCTAGGATTTTCAATTTCAATCCCCTCCTCGACCACCCTCGTCCAACCACAACTATCATGGATCACATGAAGTTAAGTCCTGCCTCTGATGTACAATCACCGATGACCATTCAACACCAACAACTGCACCTAGGACCAAAAAACTACCTAGTCCAGCCGTTTCACACAACACCACATCTTTTTGCTGGTCTAAATTTTGCGGACGCTCTTCGCCTCGAGATAGAATAGGAGTGCGAAGGATTTCATCGGGATCGAGATACTCACTTCAAACTGTATCTCAATCCTCTCGGAAGAGATCATCCCAAATCCCTACTGAACACTCACTTGGGAAGCGGATTTGCAAACCTTCTGGATTTAAACCTGCCTGGTTCCTCAGTCCATACCTCATCCTACATTCTTCCTTCCATGAAGATCATGAGCTGGAATTCCATCGGTGCGGTTCGCCCTGAATTTGTCATTGCTGCGCGGGAAATGATCTTCCTTTACCAGCCATACATTTTCATTGTGATGGACACAAGAGTGCAAGCGGCGCGTGGTCCTGCCATTATCCAACGTCTACCATACACTTCCTCCACCATAGTTCCTGTTGTGGGCTTATCTGGTGGAATATGGGTACTCTGGAACTGTGATGATGTTCAGATTCATCAACTTAATTACTCGCCTCGTACTATCCATATGGAGGTGGAAATCCCCCAGCTGAATCACCCCTTTCTTATAACAGTGGTGTATAACTATCTGTAGGCGCATCTGCAGAACCAGGTTTGGAATACAATTAATAATCTCTCTCAAACTGTTAATAATGATCCATGGATTATTATTGGGGATTTTAATAATGTTTTATATCCACATGAGAAAATAGGAAGACGTTTTTTAACCACGAAAACTTCTTTATTTAAAGATTGCATGAATTACTGTCAGTTATCTGATCTTGGTTTCGTGGGTCACCCATTTACTTGGTCTACTAAACAATTTGATCAGTCATTTATTTGTGAAAGATTAGATAGATCATTTGCTAATATTTAATGGATTAGTAGTTATCCCTAGGCATCTGTCATACACCTATCTTCTCCTCTCTCTGACCACTCTCTTTTATGCTAACTTTACAACCTTAATCGGCGTCGCCGTTGCTTTAGATTTGAAAATTGTTGGACTTTGCATGAGGGATATAGGGATGTGGTTTCTCATGCATTGGACGCATCTAATATCCATATTAGAGATTATGGGTATCTTGCTAATTGTTCCAGACTTATTTCTAAAACAACACACTGAAAGAAAACATTTTTTTGGAAATTTTGATAAACAGATTTATGATATTAACTCTAAGCTTGAAAACTTACAACATGGATTAAAATATAATTTTTTTGAATACCTATTAAAGCATATGGAGGATCTTAATTCTCAGTTAAAGAAACTCATTCTTCAAAAAAACGATTATTGGGCTCAAAGAGCTAAAGCTCAATGATTACAAGACGGAGAAAGAAATACCATTTTTTTTTTCACTTGTATGTGAGCTATCGTAGACGAAAAAAATTTATTATTGGAATCAAAATGGATGATCAATGGTTATACAATCCTACAGATATTTGTCAAATCTTTTAGTAAATATTTTTCAGAATATTAATGCCACAAACAGGCCAGTTTTTTTCTCACATAGAAGTGGATATGTTTTTTTTATGGGAACTCTCCCAGTTTGGATGCGGAACAACAAAATTTTTTAATTCAACCCGTTACGGAGGTTGAAATTTTACAAGAGCTAAAGCAAATTGGACCAACAAAATCTCCTGGACCTGATGGATTAAATTCAATTTTTTTTATTGAATGTTGGGATCATGTCAAACCAACAATAACTGCTATGGTTTCTGATTTTTTTGAAACGGGATTTTTCCAACTTACTGCAACTTACTGCAATCAAACTAATTTAAGTCATCCTGAACAAACCAGACCCTACTCTTCATACTCACTTCCGACCTATCAGTTTATGCAATACCATCTATAAAATTATCTCTAACATATTGGTTAGTCGTATGAAGTCTTTAATGGGGAAATTGATATTGCCTCTATAAAATGCTTTTTTACCAAAACGATTAATATCAGATAATATTATGATTGTTTATGAGATGTTACATACTATGAAAAGTAAAAAAGCTAAAAACACTTTATGACTTTCAAGCTAGACCTGGAGAAGGCTTATGATAAAATTGATTGGAATTATGTCAAATTTTGTCTTAAACGTTTTCATTTTCCTAATCAATTTGTGGAATGGATAATGAGTTGCATATCGACTGTTTCTTTTTCGGTTCTTATTAATGGAATACAATCAGAACAATGGTGTCCAAAACAGGGTATTAGGCAAGGTGACCCATTATCACCATACTTATTCATTCTCTATCTGGAACATCTTTTACATAAAATCACTTTTGACATGCATAAAGGCTCTACGAAGCTATGGCTTCATCTAAAGGAGGGCCTAAAATCCCTATTCTCTGTTATGCAGACGATTGCTTAATGTTCCTTCAAGCAAACCATAAATCGATATCGTATTTTTGTGATATTTTTACTCATTTTTTCCATTTTTCTGGATTAAATATTTGTTGGGAAAAATCTAAATTTATCTTATCCCCCAATTGCCCAACTTCTGTGAAAAAATATATTGCCGATATTCTAAATATTCAATTTAGCAATGATACTGACAGATACTTAGGATAACCGTATGTTATGGGTCGCCTTTCTTGAAAGGATTTTTATCATATTATTATGAAAATGGAAAATCTTATTGCAGCATGACATAACAAAACATTATCGTATGAAGGAAGGAGTGTTCTACTAAAGTATGTATTAAATACAACACCACTTTATCATATGAATGTCTTCAAATTACCTATTACTACTCTTGATAAGATTAATAATATGTGTAAACGTTTTTTGTGGAATGGTCTAGCTAGTGGTCGTAGAGTTAGTTATGTACCTTGGCGAATTGCCGCATCCCCTAACCATGTGGGGGGCTTGGGTGTAAGAGATCTTAAAGTCCTTAACCAAGCATGTTTATTAAAAATGGGATGGAGATTCCATAAGGCTGACTCATCCTTATGTTTTTATCTTTTTAAATCAAAGTATTTCCCCACTACTTCATTCTTAGAATCTTTATCAAAACCTGACCAAAGTTATATTTGGAGACATTTACATAAAACCTTACCTTTAGTAAAGGCCTCTATCAGAAAAATTTTGGGAAATGGTGAGTCTATAAATTTTTGGAAAGATAACTGGTTTTCATTTTATTCCATAGACTCCCAAATTGATAATATACCCTTGAATTTACAAAACTTGACTGTCAATATGCTATTAACTGCTGATAAACAATGGAATTTATCCTTAGTCCAACAGTAACTTCCTAAACATATTTTCCAAGCTATCCTATCTACTCATATACCCATCACTTCATAGTTAGATATAGAGGTTTGGAACTGGGAAAAATCAGGGAGTTTTCTCTGTCTACTGCTTATGCGTGGCTTGCTAGAACCATAAATGAGGCTGCTCACTATCAAGGACCCCAATTACCCTGGGCTACAGTAAGGAAACTTCAAGCTACACCGAAGGTTTTATTTTTTTTTGTGGCAGTTGAGTCATGAGGGTCTCTCAACTTATTTGTACCTTATGCCAACAAAACCCAGAAGATACAGGACACATTTTTGGAGAATGTGGAGTCTTTGTTTCTATTGCATGCTGTAAACTCCCAAAATTAACTCTGCTAAAAGACACACATGTAACCCTGATTCTACATAAGCTTAAAGCATATCCACACAGACAATTACTTTTGCGAATACTTTGTGGATAATATGGAAATACAGAAACGAAGCCATTTTTCGAAATAGAGCTATCAATACTTACCAGATTTGGAGAATGGTGGAATCCATGACTCATGTTACTCAGGGTCGGAGGCTTTCAGCTAAACCCACATACACATTTTTGTGTAAATGGAATCCCCCACCTCCATCATGGTTTAAGCTTAACATTGATGGATCGTTGTTAGACAACCCAAGGCTTGCAGGGTGTGGAGGTATTAATAATAAGGGATTGTGAGGGCTCTTTCTTGGTGGCTTACTCAGCTTCCCTTGGATTTCAATCTAATAACATGGCAGAATGCAGAGCATTGAGGGAAGGGCTAAGTAGTGCACGAGGACACAACTTTCGAAAATTAATGGTGGAATAAGATTCTAAAACACTTCTTTTATTGCTGTGCAGGGAGGGCCAAGCACCGAAGGAACTCATCCCTTTAATTAGGGATTGCAGAAATCTGGCAAAGGATTTTGAGGAAGTGAAGGTAGCTTTTTGTTATAGGGAGGTGAATCGAGTAGCTGATGTTTTAGCAAAAAGGGTTGCTCAAGTTCAATCTCATATGCAGATCTTTGGGAAGTGCCATCCTGGATCTCGCAACTTACTATAGCTGATATTAATGAATATTGTACTAGACAAACATCCTCTCCTTTTGTAATGCCATTTAATCTGCACTAATAGAGATTGAAAGTTTTTAATGTTAAAAAAACAAAAAAACGCAAAGGCAAATTGTTTGCAGTATTCTTATAATTCACATTCAAGATTTCATCTTGGAAAAAAAGAGAATAGAAAAAGGTCTTTCATTTAGAGAATGAAATAAAATTGCAATCACTTCGTCCAAAATGTCGACTGATGATGGTGCCACATCGATGTTTGCACCAATCAAGCTTTCTGCAGGTATTTTAGTGTTAGAATAGGTGACCAGAAAGCCAATAGGTTTGGCGATTTGTAACCTATTATACAACTTGATGTAAATATAATATTACTATGTGATGAATAAAATGAGTATTCGTCACTTCTGATGCTTACTTTGTTGCGCTCATTTCACATTTGTTAAAACAGTGTTAAATGTTCCAAGTCGTGGACCTCGAGACAGGGCATCGAGAGTCCTATTGAGACTTGCATCAAGAGTCGTGTTCATTGGATGAGTGCCGTGTTTCATCGGCGACAGGCGTGGGACTCCTACACGATCTTGATGGGTTGGTCGACTGGGGTCGAGCCGACTGGACTGACTCGCGGGGATCATCATATGGAAGCCTTGGAGGCTTGGTCGGTATGTTTGTTTTTCCCTGGTTCTGATAGTATGGGAGTAATTCTCAAACTTGAGGGATCAGGGCAGTCGCGTGCACAGGACGGCTGTATCTTGGATCTGGCGAGAGGTGATCATTCTGTAAGATGATTATCATAAGCCTTATCCAGTGCAGTCGGAATATGTAGCGAGGACGGTGGATTCCAAGAAGAGGATTCGTCCCCTGTCAGTATGTGACAGAGGTATCTCCTATGCACTCAGAGACAGGTTCATGCTATTTAAAGTTGTGGCCACAGTGGTTGGTCGAACAGGGAATGGTTTCCTGTGTCGATGCAATGAAGCATACGTGGTCTCGAGTATTAAGCATAGATGCCTAGTCAAGGATGGGAACCGACGCCCAATTCCATACTCTAGACTAAGGCTGGGAGACGGTAGACGGAAGGATCGTACCCGTACGGAATCGGCGCTAAATTTTCACGCCAATTCACCTAGTCTCTACAGCCATGGACCGTTGCTAGACGGCCACCCATGGTAACGGGCCCTTGTGGGACACGGACCCAAGTCTAGTTGAGGGTGAACCTAAAGGGTCACACACAAATCACCGAGGAGGTTGCGAGATTGACTTGGAGTCAATCTCGAAGGATAAATAAGTAATTGGATTACTTAAGGGAAAGTCCATTGGATGGACGGGCCGATATTGTATCGGGCCCTCATTTAATCGGTAAATTGGATTTCCGATTAAATATGGAAAGTTGAGAAGTTGAGACGATGAATCTTTTAATTGGATTAGAAGATCAACGGGAATAATTTAAGTGGATATTAAATTAGATTTAATGTTGGGTTCGTCATAATTAGATTACGATAAAACCCGGTCCTTTGAATTTGACTCGAGAGGAGAAATAATTCCTATTTTGGAATAGGAAGAAGTTGGACTTCTTCCCATAATTAGAAATGGCCGAAATGCTCCCTTAGAGGAAGCAAAATCAATCATGTTTTATGCAAGGTGGTATGTTGACATGTCTCTTTTGGAAAGAGACAAATCAACTCCAATCAATCCCTTCCCTTTTGGTATGATTTGATCATACCATAATATTTGGTAGGCTTGATTGAAGAATTGATGGTGATTGATTGGAATGTATTTAAACATCCTTGGATAAGCCTAGACACATTCCAATAATCACATTAATTATGTATATATATGAGAATATACAACACCAAGCATAAGTGAATCATTATTCATCATTTTCTAGGAAAAAGAAGAAGAAAAATTCGGCCCTCTCCTCTCTCTCAACTCTCGGTTTTCTCCTCCCATTTCTACTTGTGTTCTTCACTTGGTTTTGAATCAAGAGGAAGAACAAAGTAGGTTTAAGAGAAACTAATTCATAGTGTTCCTCTCTTAAACCGATTCTTTCATTAAACCCGTTTTCTTCTAGCAAGGAGAACGTGCGTTTCTTCCAGTGTGGTGTGGATCACCTTTGGAGAATCCATACATTTGGATTTCATGAGCATTCCGGAGAAGGAACAACGCAAGTAGCCGTGTGCAAGTAGATCATCAAAGGTAACGGTTTTATTACGCTTTGGTTGATTTACAATCTATCTATGCCCTATGTGTTTTATATATGTTTTGATATTTACACATTTTACATCGAACGCCCAGTTGAGCACCTAAGGGTACACTCATTGGGACACGTTTATTTAAATTAGATTTAAATTTACGCACATTTCTCGTTTTCTCGCTTCCGCTCGCGCTCCCGGACGGATCCGCTTGTCCTTCAAGTGGTATCAGAGCCCTATTCGATGTAAGGGGCATAGATCTATGTGCTTGGCATGATCTACTTGCTTTTATGATTTTAACGGCATGTTAGATTACATAAATATATGAATAATATGATGATTCAAGTGCTTGAATTTGATGGACTTTTGGCATGCTTATTTTATTTGATTGGATCTAAAAATGCATGCTTATTTTCAGAATTATTATTTCTGTTTTTGTGCTGAAATGATGTTGAAAAACATAAAAAAATTTTTGGAATCGGACAGCAGCGGCAGCGGTTGGATGCCGCCCCTGCCGGCCGGTCACTGGCTGGCAGGCGCGCACGGGCTCACGCCTGTGCGCAGGCCTGGCCAGCGTGCCTGCCAGCGTGCATGCTGGCAGGGGCGGCCATGCGCGCAGATGCTGCGCATAGGCGCGTGCTATGCGCAGACGGCCGCTGCCGGCCGAGGCCAGCGCGGCATGGGGCGCGCAGGCTTGCTGCCTACGCGCGCGCTGCCCTGTGCGCAGGTGGCCGGCAGGCACAACGGCTGGGCCGTTTTGTGCCGTTTTTCGACATTTTCTGGAAAATTTGATTTTCTGTATTTTCAGCACAATATTCTTAAAATGTGTTGATTTTGTATATTTGATTTTGGAATAATTGAATTATTTCTTAGATTAAATTTGCTTAATTAACTTGGGATTAATACATGTATTGGATGCATTGTTTGTAATGTCCATTAAATTTGAAATTTAAATTTTTTATATTATTTATATATTTATGCTTTTGTGATGTTGGACATCACTTGGATATTTGGAATATCCATTGGTTTTATGCATGATTATTTGGAATAATTGTGTTATGTGTGTTGATGGGATCGACATGGGATGATCACAAGAGCTCTAGACCTTGTGTATGGATGAATGTATGATCATTTATTTTCTGTTGGGTGGGGCCTGCGTGCCTCTTGTTTTTGGGACTATCATCTCCCGTATTTTCAGGCTTATGATGTTAAGGCTTGTTTTTATTATTACCAAATGTATTGCTTTCAGTTGTAATGAGAGTAGATAGGATTGGCGAGGTTTTATTTTTTAACAAGCATTTGGAGTCGGGGACCCTAAGAAGGAGCATCAAGGCGTGAAACAAGAGCACTATAAGGCCCATTGGAATGACAATGGGTATATTGTTATTGTAATAATTTAGGACCACCCTAGATAGACCATAGACTCACTGCGGGCTCAGTGGGTCGCATAGGTTGGGCTTGTGATCATCCTAACAGGGGTATGCTATGTTTTCTGCATGCAACGTATTTATTTATCGCTTTAAATATTGGATATTTATGCATGCTCAAACACCATAATGTGATGAGGTCTCGATCGTACACAAACTCTCATTTGGTTGGACCAAATTAATTATTAGGCTCAGAATGAACTTGGATCGAAATGGTATTTTGATCTGTCCGAGCCTTCCATCCACAACAATGTGGTGAGGAAGCTAACACTACCCAAGTGTGGTCTCACGAGTCGTGGCACACTTAGACTAGGGGAAAGTTGCACCATTGTTGTGAACAAAAAGACTGTGCTCACCGTTTTCCTGTTTCACGAGTCGTGGGGGCCGACAGTTTGAGGCATGATTTGGTTGATGGGTCGGGCCAACACTGAGTAACATGGTTCGCTTGGAGTCCTCGGAACCATGTGAATAGGTAAGGCAAAATATCTTGGGAATCTCATTGGATGAGAATGATATTGGATATCTCCCACGAGGTCTTCTTCATGTGAATCGTAAAAGCGGGGCATGGTGATTACACTTGTGGATCCCAAGCCCACTAGGAAATGGTTTCCCGAAACTCCGCTGGAGAGTGGCGGACTTTCGTATAAATAGTGGGAGGGTTAAAGACTAAAAGACCAAGTCTTCAACTTGAACAATAATATTACTATCATCTGCTAATTTCTGCTTTATATTTTCATTAATGTAGATATATTTAAGAATCTATTAAATATGGTACTTGAGACTAATAAATTCAATGGAACCAACTACTCGGACTGGCTGAGAAACCTGAGGATTGTCCTCGGTTTTAAGAATCAAGGCTACGTCTTGGATGAACTGTCGCCGAGCGACTTACTGGAGGGGTCCACGCCAGAAGAATGTTTGACGTTCGAGAAATGGCATGAGGACAACCGGGAAGTATGCAGTATCATACTGGCTTCGATGTCTAACGACATCCAGAAGCAGTACGAGAAGCTGGACAACGTCTCCGCCATAATGCTCCGCATGAACGAGGTTTATGCGGTTCCGAATAGGCATATTAGATATGCCACCACAAAAGCATTCTTTGGCACCAAGCTTGCTGAAGGAGCATCTGTACAAAGTCTGTTAGAATAGGTGACCATGTAAGCCAATTTTGGCGGGTATATGTAACCTATGTCTAGACAATTATAGGTGTTTGATAAATCATTAATGAATAAAGAAGTGAATTTCATTTGGCATTACTTTGTTTGTGTTCACTTATATCTGTTTTCTATATCTGTTCACTACGCAAACAAAGCCCACGGACTGAGAATCAATTTCGGGGACTGGGACTACGCTTGGAGGTAGGTCCATGGAATTAGTCTTCCCGAATCAGTCCGGAAATCTCCAAGTCAAGGAATCCCGAAAATGGGTACCGGGATTCCATTTGAGACTTGCACTAAGCACCTGCTGTCGTGTTTCATCGACGGGTGACGAGGGTCGTCTAAGCAGTGTTAGTGGGTTAGCATGCTAGGACGCAGCTGACTGAGGTGACTCGCGGGAACCGTCTTACGGAGGACCTTGAGTATGGTCAGCAAGGTATGACGTGTATTCCCGGTTCCAACGGTACAGGTCAAGTCCTTTGACTTGAGGAATTGCTGAGTTTACCTGTACATCAGGGCTGTATCTTAGGTATGGTGAGAGATTGCCAGAATTCTCTTTGGTAGTCATAAGCCATGTCTAGTGCAGTTCTGGTGTGCAAAGTGACAGTAGTTTCCAAGAAAGGATCTGTCTCCTGTCAATAGGTTTTGGCAGTTGAGTCTCATATATACTCTAGGTCTTGTCCCTAAAACTGTGGCCACAGTGACTGAACAGAAGGGAAGGATTCCCTTGCGGCGTTTAGTGAGGACAGACCAACACTCAGGTCCAAAATGGGTACCTGCATTTTTCGTGCCCTAGACTCTAAGTGATGAGACCGAAGACAGAAGGACAAGTGTACTGTTAGAGCCTAAATGTTCATCCCTGAATATTTCACCTAGTCTCTAGTGCCATGGACCGTTGCTAGATGGCCACCCATGGTAACGGAAGGATTCTAGGAATCCGACCAAGTCTAGCTGAAAGGTGAACCTAAAGAGTCACACACTATCCACACACATTTAGATATTTAATTAGGAATTAAATACTGGAGTGAAGGAATGATTAAATTGGATTTAATCGGGTCCTTTATTTTTCTTGGAGAAATAATTCCTTCTATTAGATATAAGGAATTAAATTGATAAATTAGATTTATCAAAGGGATTTATTTAATGGGCTTAAATAATATTTATATTTATTTTAGCCTCTTGGAAATATTTAAATAGGTTTTAAATATTCCATTAAATTAAATTAAATCAACGGTTGAGATCAATGGGAGAGATGGATGGCTAGGATTGTTTTGACTAGGTCAAAACACTACTTTGACTAGGACTTTGACTAGGTCAAAATCCTAGTCAAATTAGAGTTCTTGAAAGAGGAGTTTAAAGAGGATTAAACTCCTCTTCTATATAAACCCCTAGCATCCTACAAGTTGCATGATGATGAAATTCCAACACACACAACACACACACACAACTCGGCTCTCTCTCCCTCTATCTCGTCCGCCCTCTCTCTCTCACACACTCCAAGAAAATTATTTTTTCTTTGTTCTCTTGTTCTTGGAACATTAGAACTTGATGAATCAATACCGTTAATTCATAACGTATTGTTGATTCATCCACTCCAAAATATAAACTTGTTCGTTGCTAGCACGACGTGCAAGATACGTGGGTGGATCGTGTGTCACGATTTGGAGGGTCTCAAGAACGAGATCTTGGTGCAAAACGGGGAACAACGCGTGTAGCCATTGAAGACGAAAACGACAACGGGTAGGTCTCGTTTATGATTTTCGTCCCTTTTAATTTTCTACCCTATGGCCTCCATGATATGTTATATGTGATTTATTCATGAGATACACCGAACACCCGGGAATTTCAAAGGCACACCCTTTGAAACGTGTTCTTGAATTTAAAGCATGTTTAAATTCCGCATTTATTTTTTTTTAATTATACCGCGCTTTCGCATTCGCGCTTTTCCCGGGACGATCCACAATTCCTTTCAAAGTCATGGGGTCAAGATGCTCTCCCTAGTGGAGAAACTCGAGGACCTTAAAGCTGGGCTTAACAATGACACGTACATTGACGTGATCCTCCAGTCACTTCCTCCATCCTATGACCCGTTTGTTGTAAACTACAACATGAACGGACTTGAGAAGTCTATTCATGAGTTGATCAATATGCTGGTCCAATACGAGGCAACGACCCACAAGTCGGCGCCGGCGGTATTGATAGGAGAGGCTTCGACCTCCAAGGCGAATGGCAAGAGGGCCGGACGCTGGAAGAGGAATAAGGGGAAAGGGAAGACGGTTGCGGCCCCTGCTCGCGCTCCGGGTGTCCCTGTTGCTCCAATAGGGCCGAGCAAAGGGAAAGGAAAGGCCCGTGGTTCTCAGTGGTCCAAGGCAAATAATGTCTGCATGCATTGCCAAGGGAAAGGGCATTGGAAGAGGGAGTGCCCACAACTCCTCTCCAACCCAGGTATGTTTGTGATTGAAGTAAATATGATTACTAATTCTGCTTCATGGGTATTGGATGTCGGGTGTGGTGCTCACATCTGCAATGATTTGCAGGCACTGCAAAGAAGCAGAAGGCTAACTAAGGATGAGATGATCCTGAGGCTAGGCGATGGCAAGGCCGTTGCTGCGGAAGCCGTAGGGTCACTAGAGTTAGCCATTAGTAGTCATGTCAGGATTGTACTGAACGACTGTTTCTATGTACCTAGCATGATTAAAAACATTATTTCCATCCCGGTCCTTGATAAGGAGGGATATGAATTTACCATAAATAAAAACGGCTTTTTCATTATTAAAGATGGTATGTCTCATTTGCTTGGTACATTGGTCAACGGCCTGTACATACTTCAACAATCTAATTGGATTATGACTGCAGAACACAAACGAAAATATGATGATCATAATTACGCACAGATATGGCATGCGAGGTTAGGTCATATCTCTAAAGATAGGATAAGAAGGTTGGTGGACTCAAGAGTCTAGGAATAGACGATTTGGACAACCTACCGACCTGCGAATCCTGTCTAAAGGGAAAGATGACCAAGAAACCCTTTGTTGGACAAAGCACGCTAGCCAATGGTTTGTTGGATTTGATCCATACGGATGTCTGTGGCCCACTGAATACTCAGGCTAGAGGTGGGTACTCGTACTTCATAACCTTTACCGATGATCACTCACGGTAAGGTTATGTTTACCTGATGAGGTACAAGTCTGAAGCCTTTGGAAGGTTTAAGGAATACAGACTTGGTAGTAGAGAACCAAACCGGTCGAAAGATCAAAGCCCTTCGGTCGGACCGAGGTGGAGAGTATTTAAGTGGTGAGTTTACTGATTATCTAAAAGAGAATGGGATTCTCTCTCAGTGGATCCCTCCTGGAACACCACAGCTTAATGGTGTGTCTGAAAGGTGGAAACTGACCTTGTTGGACATGGTCCGATCCATGATGAGTTTTACCGAACTCCCCCTTTCCTTTTGCGGATACGCTCTTGAAACAGCGGCCAAAGTTTTGAACTTGGCGCCATCTAAGAAAGTATCCCAGACGCCATATGAGATATGGCATGGCAAGCCTGCCTCCTACAAATTCTTGAAAGTGTGGGGTTGCTCCGCATATGTCAAGAGATTAGTGGGAGATAAACTGGACTCGATGTCTAGTTTATGCAGGTTCATTGGTTATCCAAAAGAAACTGCAGGGTATTATTTCTATGATGCCTCCGAGCAAAAGGTTTTTGTCTGGCAAAACGCAATGTTCTTGGAAAAGGGTTTTCCATCGGATAGTCAACGCGATGAGGTACTCCTTGAGGAATCAAGTGAGGTACCCCATGAGGCGGCAGTGACATCTGAGCTAGTAGTTCCCACTGATAATGTTCCAGTCCTCCGTAGGTTGGCCAGAGTATCCCATGCACCTGATAGGTATGTATTTTTGGGCCTGACCGGTCGGTTGGATAATTATCCAAAGACGTACGGAGAAGCGATGTTGGACATCGATTCGGATAAGTGGCTGGAGGCCATGAAATCCGAGATGGACTCGATGTGTACAAACTAGGTTTGGACCCTAGTAGACCCACCCAAAGCGGTAAAACCCGTAGGGTGTAAATGGGTCTACAAACGTAAGCTTGGAGCTGACGGGGAGGTTACAACCTTCAAAGCCAGGTTTGTGGCGAAGGGTTACAGTCAGCGACCCAGGGCCTGTAGCAATGACCAAGTCCATTCGGATACTGCTTGCCATAGCAGCATGGTATGACTATGAAATATGGCAGATGGACGTGAAAACGGCTTTCCTCAACGGTTTCGTAGAGGAAGAGATCTATATGGATCAACTGGAAGGTTTCACAACTGTTAGAGAAGAGCAGAAGGTCTGCTGTTTCCAAAGGTCCATCTATGGCCTCAAACGAGCTTCCCGAAGCTGGAACATACGTTTTGATGAAGTCATACGGGGATACGATTTCATCAAGAACGAGTCCGATCCTTGTATATACAAGAAGATCAGTGGGAGCTCAGTTGCGTTTCTGGTGCTTTATGTGAATGATATCTTGCTCATTGGGAATGATGCTAAGAGGTTAGGTACCACTAAAGCTTGGTTGTCAACGCAATTCTTCATGAGGGATATAGGCGAAGCATCCTACATCCTTAGCATCAAGATCTACAGGGATAGATCTAAAAGGATGTTAGGAATGGCCCAGTCCTCGTATATTGAGAAAGTCTTGAAGAGATTCAAGATGGAGAACTCAAAACGAGGATTCCTTCCTATGAGGCATGGAATTAAGTTATCCAAGAAGCAGTCTCCTAAGACTGATGAGGAGCTTAAACGGATGTTGGACATCCCCTATGCTTCAACCGTAGGTAGCATACAATATGTTGTTCAGTGCACTAGGCCTGATGTGGCTTTCGCTTTGAGCGTAACTAGCCGATATCAGTCGTGTGCTGGGGAGGCACACTGGAGTGCAGTCAAGACTATCCTGAAGTACCTGAAAAGGACTAAGGACATGTTCTTGATCTACGGCGGTGGAGATTTGATACTGGAAGGCTATAGCGACGCTAGCTTCCAGTCGGATGACGATGATGCCAAGTCTTAGTTTGGTTATGTGTTCAGACTTAATGGTGGCGTGGTTGCTTGGAAGAGTTCCAAGCAGGCTACCACCGCGGACTCCACCATAGAGTCTGAATACATAGCAGCTTCGGAAGCTGCTAAGGAGGCGGTTTGGATGAAGAGCTATATCCAAGAGTTGGGTGTAGTACCTAGCATCGTTGAGCCAGTAGTTATCTTCTGCGATAACAAGGGGGCAATAGCGCAAGCAAATGAACCGAGATCTCATCACCGATCCAAGCATATTCTCAGACGCTACCATCTGCTCAGAGAGATGGTTAGCAGGGGCGACGTTCAGATGGACCGAGTCAGCTCTGGAGAAAAGATAGCAGATCCACTTACTAAGCCCGTGTCGCAAGTTGCCCATACTCAACATCTGGGTAAGATGGGTTTGACGTCAATGGGTGATTGGCTTTAGGTCAAGTGGGAGATTGTTAGAATAGGTGACCAGAAAGCCAATAGGTTTGGCGATTTGTAACCTATTATACAACTCGATGTAAATGTAATATTATTATCTGATGAATAAAATGAGTATTCGTCACTTCTGGTGCTTACTTTGTTGCGCTCATTTCACATTTGTTAAAATGGTGTTTTACTTATATCGCAATAAAGCCCACAGACCACGGTTAACAACTCGTGCAGTTGGGCCACGCATTGGATGGTGGTCATGAAACCAACTGATTTAGAGTTAGGTCTGAAATGTTCCAAGTCAAGGACCTCGAGACAGGGCATCGAGAGTCCTATTGAGACTTGCATCAAAAGTCGTGTTCATTGGATGAATGCCGTGTTTCATCGGCGACAGGCGTGGGACGCCTGCACGATCTTGATGGGTTGGTCGACTGGGATCGAGTCGACTGGACTGATTCGTGGAGATCATCATATGGAAGCCTTGGAGGCTTGGTCGGTATGATTGTTTTTTCCCGGTTCCGATAGTACATGAGTAATCCTCAGACTTGAGGAATCATGGCAGTCGCGTGCACAGGACGACTGTATCTTGGATCTGGTGAGAGGTGATCATTCTGTAAGATGATTATCATAAGCATTGTCCAGTGCAATCGGAATGTGTAGAGGACGGTGGATTCCAAGAAGAGGATCCGTCCCCTGTCAGTATGTGACAGAGGTATCTCCTATGCACTCGGAGACACGTTCATGCTATTTAAAGCTGTGGCCACAGTGGTTGGTCGAACATGGAATGGTTTCCTGTGTCGACGCAATGAAGCATACGTGGTCTCGAGTATTAAGTATAGATGCCTAGTCAAGGATGGGAACCGACGTTAATTCCATATCCTAGACTAAGGCCGCAAGACGGTAGACGAAAGGATCGTACCCGTACGGAATCGGCGCCTAAATGTTCACGCCAATTCACCTAGTCTCTAGTGCCATGGACCATTGCTAGACGGCCACCCATGGTAACGGGCCCTTGTGGGACACGGGCCAAAGTATAGCTGAGGGTGAACCTAAAGGGTCACACACAAATCACCGAGAAGGTTGAGAGATTGACTTGGAGTCAATCTCGAAGGATAAATAAGTAATTGGATTACTTAAGGAAAAGACCATTGGATGGACGGGCTGATATTGTATCGGGCCCTCGTTTAATCGGTAAATTGAATTTTCGATTAAATATGGAAAGTTGAGAAGTTTAGACGATGGATCTTTTAATTGGATTAGAAGATCAACGGGAATAATTTAAGTGGACATTAAATTGGATTTAATGTTGGGTTCGTCATAATTAGATTATGATAAAACCCGGTCCGTTGAATTTGACCCGAGAGGAGAAATAATTCCTATTTTGGAATAGGAAGAAGTTGGACTTCTTCCCATAATTAGACATGGCCGAAATGCTCCCTTGGAGGAAGCAAAATCAACCATGTTTCATGCAAGGTGGTATGTTGACATGTTTCTTTTGGAAAGAGACAAATCAACTCCAATCAAGTCATTCCCTTTTGATATGATTTGATTGTACCATAATATTTGGTAGGCTTGATTGAAGAATTGATGGTGATTGATTGGAATGTATCTAAACATCCTTGGATGAACCTAGACACATTTCAATAATCACATTAATTATGTATATATATGAGAATATACAACACCAAGCATAAGTGAATCATTATTCATCATTTTCTAGGAAAAAGAAGAAGAAAAATTCGGGGCTCTCCTCTCTCTTAACTCTCGGTTTTCTCCTCCCATTTCTACTTGTGTTCTTCACTAGGGTTTTGTATCAAGAGGAAGAACAAAGTAGGTTTAAGAGAACACTAATTCATAGTGTTCATCTTTTAAACCGATTCTTTCATTAAACCCGTTTTCTTCTAGCAAGGAGAACGTGCGTTTCTTCCAGTGTGGTGTGGATCACCTTTGGAGAATCCATACATTTGGATTTCATGAGCATTCCGGAGAAGGAACAACGCAAGTAGCCGTGTGCAAGTAGATCATCAAAGGTAACGGTTTTATTATGCTTTGGTTGATTTACAATCTATCTATGCCCTATGTATTTTATATATGTTTTGATATTTACACATTCTACATCGAACGCCCGGTTGAGCACCTAAGGGTACACTCATTGGGACACGTTTATTTAAATTAGATTCAAATTTACGCACATTTCTCGTTTTCTCACTTCCGCTTGCGCTCCCGGACGGATTCGCTTGTCCTTCATTTAGTCCAAAAAATTAATAAGATAAGATTCACATAAAATTGGGACAAACTCAAAAACAAAAAAAATAAAAATAAAAATAAAAATGGTGCCAAACATAATGATTGATGAGTTTTAGTAGACTTTTAACAACTATACATAATATAGTTTAAGGCATATATATCAAAGATATTTAAACCTGAATTGACGAGCATATATTTGAAACAAGGAAGTGAAGTTTATCGAGTTTGAAGAGGTCAAAATATCAATTTTTATAAGGAGAAAGGCCACTGTGACAAAAGGAAAAAATAATCTCGACTGATAGACACTTTCTTAAATCTTAATTTGTTCTTCAACTTCAGACTACTGTGATCATAGCCCAGAAAATACATTCTCGCAAAATCATGTCTTGGACAAATGCAAGCTACTCTAATTAATTAATATTTTCTATTTCGCAAATGCCACTGCATTACGTACTGATTCTTGATTAATCAATTTAGTAATCTTCTAAAACATATCTAATAATATTACTTGAAAAAAAATAAAAAAAAGGCCTCCTTGAAGTCGTCACAAAGGAATAGAATGAATAACTTGAACATAACATATATGATATTTAATAAAAGTCAAGAATTTCATTTTTCTCACAACATCTTAAATAAACCTACATATGATCAAGGTCTTGTTTCTTCAACAACAAGGGCAATACTTTTCCTTTTTTTTTAAAAGGAAGGTAAAATCCACTGACATATAACTCACAACTCAGAAAATACCCTTTACAAGAAGCGGATCATAAACCCAAGTAACAAAGGGCGGAACAAATAAACAACAACAAAGAAATCCAAGAACAGAGTAAAAATTCAAAGTTACCAATATATGAACAAGCTCTTGATATCAAAATCAGCAGCAAAACAGCATGGAATATACGTCAAGAAACACAAAAGAACAAACAAGATGAGTCTACGTTTATACTTTTGTGTACTAAAAGATCATGCGCAACTCCCAAGATGGGTTGCTTTCCAAACGTAATGATGGAAACGATGGCAGGGAAAGGATGTTGAGATGGTAGATATTGTGTGCCTTTCTATATGTGTGTGGGTATGTTTCTTGCTATTAGGATAAACAAAAAGGTGTAGACAGAAGCGACGATGGAGGCGATGTAAGCGGCGGAGGTGGCAGATTTGAAGAGGGAGTGAGGCTAATGAGAGAGGAGATTGAGAAAGCACTTTGCCGATGCGAAGCTGGAAGAGAATTGGGGACGAGGATGGGGACGCACATCTAATTATTTTAATTTAATGAATTTGGCCATGTTATATTGGGTCTTGCCTTAGGTATTTTGGCCTATTGAGAGATCTAGTAAAGAGGAAGGATTATATATATATATATATATATATATGGATAATTAATATTTATTTTATTTTTAAAATATAGTTTTAAAAATACAAATATTTTATAAATTTTGAATTGTTTTAAAAAATATAATTAATAATTATTATTTATTTAAGTACTGCTATAACAATTATAATATGATTTAATGTTAAATACAATTATTACCCTCCACTCCACATTAATTATCTCACTAAAGTATTTAAACTTTAAACAAAACTTTGACCTTCTAACTCTTTAATTTTTATGTTTGAAAAGTCCAGTTTATCTTTAATAAAAATTGCTTTTTGAAAAAGAGATTAAAGAGATTTCAAAATACCAAAATCACCCTTTGTCGAAGTTTTGTCTAATTCTAATTTCAATTGTTTATCGAGCTCCTTTTATTTTCGTAATCCTAAAGTACTTGGAGCTCATTTTACTTTAATTTTATTTGTTTGTCAAATAAAATTAAAAATAAATTTATACATACATATATATATTTACTTAAAAAAATATACAATTAATAAGACCAAAAGGGTTGATGAACTTATAAAAAAATATACAAGTAATATATATATATATGGTAATTATAAAATATGATAATTATATGCATGTATAAATTATTTTTAACTTGGTTTGACAAAGAAGTGAAACTAAAATAAATGAGCTTCAAATACTTTAGGATTATGAAAATAAACGGAGCTCAAAGGATTATGAAAATAAAGGAGCTCGATCAACAAGTGAAATCATAATTAGACAAAACTTTGACAAAGGGTGATTTTGATATTTTAGAAGTTTCTTAATTTTTTTTCCACAAAACATTTTTAATAAGGGTAAGATGGACTTTTCAAACTTAAAAATTAAAGGAGTTAAAAGGTCAGGATTTTTTTTTTGAAGGTTTTAATACTTTAGGGGGTAATTAATTTGGGGTGGATATTTCAGGAGTGATAATTGTATTCAACCTTTAAATAATAATTACAATTCATTAAGATTTTGTATGAAACGTCCTCAATGAATGTCTAGTTTCATGGTAAAATTGTGGGTTTTGTTAATTCTATTATTTTTGTGTATATCTGTTGATTTTTGTTTGTTTTCGTGTTACTAAATCAATTATTTTCATGTAATTATTTGAGATATATAGTTTTAATTTTGATTATTTTTTTGTGAAAAGTATTAAGAAAATTAGATACTTTATATGCTGTAGTAAATTATATATAAAAACTTAGATTCTTTAAGTAAATTATATATAAAAGCTATATATAATGAAATATTGTAAGAAAATTAGATTCTTTGCTACAAAACTTATCATTTTTTTGGGCCAATTACTTCTCTATTACTAGCTAAATAAGAATAAATTGTGTTCATATCTCTTACTCAATTTTAACTTCAATTTTGACTCAATCAATTCATTTATCCAGTTAGGTTCTTTTATGATCAAATTTAACTATTATTTATATTTGAATGAACAATTAATAATTCTTCTATTATTCTCATTATTTTAAAAATCAAACTCTTTTTTTAAAAAAAAATCTTAAAATTCAAAAATGCGATTTTTTTTTTTGTAGTACTCTTATTTTTAGAAAACATCTAATCAATTATGATATTATAACACATATAACTTATCATGCATCTAAACTCTAAGTAGAAATTGTCTTAATAATACGTTCAAAATTGCAATTACTTTTTCTTTTAGGCAGGAATTCTTTAGAAAATGCCTAGAATTTTGCTTAACAAAGAATTGCTCTTTATTTTGTGTTAAAAACAATTTCAGTTTTACAATAATATTTTTTATATTTTAGTCATCTCTATGATTTTTCATATAACTACATCTTATTTAAATTTTTATACATTTTCTTTAACAATTAAAAGATCTAAAATTAAATTTAAAAACAAAAGCAAAATCAACTCAAAGAAAAAAAGAATTTAAGGAAGATTTCAAAAAGGATATAACTTTCGCTCTCGGAATTAAGATTGACAATTTTTATTATTATTAATTATTTTCTTCCTATATATCTAGTTAATCCATTTTTTTCCTATTATTTATTTTCTATCTTTAATTTGTGATTTTTTTTCAACATATCACATATTGGAATTTGTACAATTTTTTATTATTAAATTTTGTTTCTTCAAGTTTGGTGTTCGTCGATAGATAGATGTCGCTTTATCTTTGTTCTTTATTTATAATTAATTATATTATATTAAAAGGTCTACTGATTTAATTATAGATTTGTTTTATATATTTTTGTAGAATTAAATTAGAGTATTTGAGCTTATATAATAAATTTTTCTTTTCAGAATTTGAACTTGGTCCAACTGCCAATTGAACTCAAGTCTGGCCCACAAACCCACAAGACGAAAAAGCACGGTTGGTTTTCTTGTTCAAAAGTTGAATAACACAAATTGGTTTTCTCTTTGCAAGGTTATCTATAAATAGAGGGCATGGGCATGGTTGATGGCAAGAAAACACACAACACACATTTGCTAGCCAAATACTTTGGCTCTCCTCTTGCTCTCGTCCACCTCTATGAGAAACGAGTTCCCTTCTCTTCTCTGTATGTCAATAGTTGGTGTACCATACTCATCTAACTGAAAAAAGTGGATCCGTTTGGAGTGCGGCGGAAGTGCAAAGTAATGAAACGAACAAGATTTAAAAATATAACTTAAATCAAAAGATTCACCCCAAGGGGTGTATCCTTGGATATTCTCCCAGACGTTCGATGTAGAATGTGCATACACCAACATTGCATTACATAGGGCACATAGAAAATAAATATATGAAGAGTATATACGATACAAGTACCGTTATCTTTGTAGTATTCTTCGTACGCTGCTACAAGTTTTGTCCCCTTTTCACCAAACAGACTCATTCACTAGACTTCAAGAGTAGAAGCCTTCTTACGACGTCCATACCACACTGGGAGAGGTATCATTTTTCTTGCTAGAGAAAAATGAACCTTTTGCAAGATAAAAGTCAAAAGAACTACACTATTTATTAGTATATTCTCATGATCATGCTTTGGTTCTTCGATTGATCAAGGCAGAAACAAAGAGGATGAGAGGGAGAGAGAGAGAGAGGCGGCCGGTCTTGGCTAGAGAGGTGAGCTAGTAATTTTATTTTACTTTTTTTTTGGCTAGAAACATGATAATGAGACTTCTTTTATGGATGAATTATGTATATATATGTATATGTATATACATAATTAATGGGATTAATGAAATGTGTCTTGTACATCCTAGACATATCTAGATACATCTCAATCAATCAACAATCAAGTATCTCATCACAAGGTATGATCAAATCATACCAAGTGAAGAGAGCTGATTGAGGTTGACAAGTTCCTTTCAAAAAAGGGACAAATCCCATCCATCCAAAAATAGGCCTTATGGCCAATTTTTATGCTCTATTTCAAGAGCAAAAATTAGCCATCCACTTATGGGAAGAGTCCAACTCTTTCCTTTCCAAAAGTAAAAGTCAACTTGCCTCTCGGGCCATAATTTAATGGACCGAGCCCATTTTAACCCAATTATAATAAACCTAATAAATCCTACGAATTAAATTCAATTTAATTCAAGTCCAAAATAAATTATACCCAATTGTCGTTTAATCCAATTAAAAGACCTAAGCCCGTAACTTTCATTAATTAATAAATCCTATTTATGAATTAGTGTGGACGCAATACAATATCAACCCGTCTATTCAATGGACCATCTCATAAATAATCCAATTATTTATTATCTTCCAGAATTAACTCCAAATTAATTCCTTCACATCCTCAGTGATTTGTATGTGACTCTATAGGTTCACCCTCAGCTAGACATAGGTTGTGTCCAACAGAAGCCCATCACTAAAGATGGCCGTCTAGCAACGGTCCATGACACTGGGGACTAGGTGAATGTTGGCGTGAATATTTAGGCTTGCGATTTCGCACGGGTATGATCCTTTCGTCTACCGTCTCCCGGCTTTAATCTTGGGCATGGAATTGGACAACGACTCTCATCCTGGATTTGGCAACTATATTTTGTACTCGAGACCGTGTTCGCTTCATTGCTTCGATATAGGAAATCATTTTCTATTCGATCAATCACTGTGGCCACAGATTTGGAAAACATGAATGCGTCTCCGAGTGCATATGAGATACCACCATTATATATTGATAGGGGATGGATCCTTTTCTTGAAACTCGCCATCCTCACTACACATTATGACTGCATTGGACAAGGCTTATAATGAACGTGTTCGTGACATGATCACCTCTTTCTAGATCCAAGATACAACCATTGTGTGCACGTGACTGCTATGGTTCCTCAAGTTTGAGGACTACTCCTATACTATTAGAGTCGGGGAATCCGAGTCATACCTGCGAAGCCTCTTAGGCTTTCATGTGACGATTCCCACGAGTCAGTTTAGTTGGTTCACAACCAGTTAGCCAACCTACTAAGATCGCATAGACGTCCGACATCTGTCGGTGATGAAACACGACACTTATCTAATGACAATGACTCCAAGCCATTGATCTAATCATGATGTCCAACATCTCTTCTCCATGTGTCTTTTGTATAATAGTCCAATCGACTAATCATATCCAAGACCCGAACCTCTCAAGTAACTAGAGTTTTTCGGTCGTCCCTATGAGGGCTGAAATATAGTTACTGGATGAATTGATTACATATGACGTTTGCTTTATTCTACTGAGGTGTCGCTCTACTTGATTTCTCAAGGAGCTACACCTAATGTTGGTTATCCTTTGAGATCATTTTCTTTTGGGATAACCTATGAACTTACGCAAATCCAGTTTGCCTCCCACTAGTCCATTGACTGTTAGAATAGGTGACCAGAAAGTCAATAGGTTTGGCATTTTGTAATCTATTTGACAACTTGATGTAATGTAATATTATGTAATGAATAAAATGAGTATTTACTACCATTGGTACTTTATTTGTTTTGCTCATTTTCCATATGTTAAAATGTTGTTTTACATATATCACAACAAAGCCCACTAACCACGATTAACAACTCATGCAGTTGGGCCACACATTGAATGGTGGTTATGAAACCAACTGATAAAGAGTTGGGTCTAAAATGTTCCAAGTCAAGGACCTCGAGACAGGGCATCGTGAGTCTTATAGAGACTTGCACCAAGAGTCATATTCATTAGATGAGTGTCACATTTCATCGGCAACAGGCGTGGGACGCCTATATGATCTTGGTGGGTTGGTTGATTGGGGTCGAGCCGGCTGAATTGACTCGCGGGGATCATCATATGGAAGCCTTGCATGCTTGGTCGGTATGATTGAATTTCCCCAGTTCCAATAGTACGGGAGTAGTCCTCAGACTTGAGGAACCATGGTAGTCACGTACACACGATGGTTGTATCTTGGATTTGGCGAGAGGTGGTCATTCTGTAAGATAATCAGTATAAGCTTTGTCTAGTGCAGTCAGAATGTGTAGCGAGGATGGTGGGATTCAAGAAGAGAATCCGTCCCCTATCAGCATGTGATAGAGGTATAACCTATGCACTCGGAGACATGTTCATGCTGCTTGAACCTGTGGCCACAGTGGTTGGTCGAACAGGAAATGGTTTCCTATGTCGATGCAATGAGGCATGCGTGGTCTCGAGTTTTAAGCATCGATTCCTAGTCAAGGATGAAAACCGACGCCCAATTTCATACCCTAGACTAAGGCCGGGAGACGGTAGACGGAAGGGCCATACGCGTACGGAATCGACACCTAAATGTTCATGCCAAACATTCACCTAGTATCTAGTGCCATGGACCGTTGCTAGAAAGTCATCCATGGTAACGGGCTCCTGTTGGACACGAGCCCAAGTCTAGCTGAGGGTGAACCTAAAGGGTCACACACAAATCACCGAGGAGGTGAAGAAATTGACTTGGAGTCAATTTCAGGGGATAATGAGTAATTGGATTACTTAAGGGATTGTCCATTGGATGGACGGGCCGATATTGTATCAGGCTCTCGTTTAATCGGTAAATGGAATTTATCAATTAATGTAAAGAGTCAGAAAATTGGGTCTTTTTTAATTGAATTAAAAGATCAATTGGAATTATTTAAGTGGACCTTAAATTAAATGAGATTTAATTTTGGGTTCGTTGTAATTGGCTTACAGTGAAATCCGGTCCATTAAATTTTGGCCCAAGAGGTGTGTTAATTCCATTTTTGGAATGAGAAGAAGTTGGAGTTCTTCCCAATATTGGTATGGCCGAAATTAGAACTCTTGGAGAGGTAAAAATCGGTCATACAAGGCCTTGGTGAGGTTGACTTGTCCCTTTTCGTAAGGGACAAATCAATTCCAATCAAGCCTCTCTCATTTGGTATGATTAAATCATACCTTATAAGATGGTAGGCTTGATTGATGAATTAGTGGGATTGATTGGGATGTAGCTAGAAATCCTTGGATGAACCTAGATACATTTCAATAATCACATTAATTTTGTATATATATATGAGTATATACAATCATCAATGCAAGTGAATTACATTTTCATCTTTTTCTAGGAAAAAGAAGAAAAACACACCTCACTTTCTCCTCTCAATTTTTGGCCCCTCTTTACTATCCCCTTTGTTCTTCACTTGATTTTGGATCATCTTGAAGAACAAAGCTAGTTTAAGAAAAGACACTAATTCAATAGTGTTTTAGTTTCTTGAACCGTGTCCTCTAGATTTGTTTTTTTTTTCTCTAGCAAGAAAAACGTGATCTCTTCCGGTGTGGTGTGGACTACTCTAGAGAGTTCATACATTTGAACTTAGTGAGCATATCCGGAGAGGAACAACGCTAGTAGCCGTGGAAGCAATTTAACTACAAAGGTAATCTCGATTTTTTACACAATTGTAGTATTTTGTTCTATGTCTATGCTCTATGTGATCAATATATATTTATACTTAATATTATCACATCCTAAATCGAACGCCCGATTGAGCACCCAAGGGTACACCCCTTGGGATTTGGTGATTAATTCTTTTAACTTTTGCAATTTTTGATTCTCATGCTTCTACTCGAGCTCCCGGGCGCATCCGCTTGTCCCCTTCATTGACTTATAAATGACCATCCCATATACTCAAGTATTTTTTGGAACACAGGCTTGCCAAACCATATCTAATATGGTGCCTGGATCACGACTTTAAGAAAATACCATGTTTTTCAACTCAGTGACTCTCCAAAAGTCCACGTCCAGATGGGCCAAGGTAATTTCATTGGAACACCGACAGAACCAAGTCCAACAAGGTTTGATTTCTTCCTTATTAGAGACCGTTCAATAATGGTCCTTACAGGAAGAATTCCATTGAGTGAGAATTCCCTTCTCATTTGGATATTCACGAACTCCCACTAAATACACACCACTTTGATCCAATCGAAGGTTTTAATTTTACATTTAATTTGATTTTTCACTTCAAGTCTAATTCCCTGAACCTTTCAAAGGTTCTTGGACTTGTGAACCCTTTTATTGATTCTGTGTATTTGACAACTGATATATGTCTGACTGGATCTATCCAACAGACCACTTGCAAACATACTTTATCCTATAAAGGGATGTATCGCCATCTTCCTCCTTAGAGAGGATCTGTAAGCCAGTAAACTCAAGTTATCTATTTCTAAACTCTTTGAATCTACCAAACTCCTTATCCTAACTAGAGGAATGTGTCCTAGCCTTTGCATGCTAGATTCTGTAAGTTTATTCTTGATTATCCTTTATGTCGTTTGTTTTTTGCTTACATAATCCAATTATTGAAGGGACAAGCAGATCTGCCCGGGAGTGCGAGCGGAAGCATGAGGATGCAATATATTAAAAATTTAAACAAGATCATAATCATAAAATCCCAAGGGGTGTTCCCTTGGGTGCTCAACCGGGCGATCGATGTAGGATGTACCAATATTAACACGGATATTGAACATAGGGCATAGATAATAATAATAGACTACGAAAGCATAATAAACTGAAGTTACTTTTGTAGTTTATCTCTCAATCGGCTACTTGCATTGTTCCTTTCCGAAAATGTTCACCAAGTTCAAAAGTATGAACTCTCCAAAGGTGATCCATATCACACCAGAAGAGATGCCCGTTTTCCTTACTAGAGGAAAATGGATCTAGGAGGATTCGGTTTAAGAAGATTAACACTATCAATTAGTGTTCTTCTTAAACTTACTTTGTTCTTCCTATTGATCCAAGATCAAATGAAGAACACAAGTAAAAGGGAAGAGGGTGAACGAAAATTAGAGAGAGGGGAGTGATTTTTCTTCATTTTTCCTAGAAAAGATGAATAATGAATCTCATGCTTTGATGTTAGTATATACTCATAATTAATGTGATTATTGGAATGTGTCTAGGTTCATCCAAGGATGTCCAGATTCATTCCAATCAATCACCATCAATTCTTCAATCAAGCCTACCATCACTTAAGGTATGATTAAATCATACCAAAAGAGAGAGGTTTGATTGGAGTTGATTTGTCTCTTACCAAAAGAGACAAGTCAACCACATCAAGCACCAAACATGGCTGAATTTTGCTCCCTGTAAGGTAGCACTTTCGGCCATGCCTATTTAAGGAAGAAGTCCAACTTCTTCCCATTCCAAAAATGGAATTAACACACCTCTCGGGTCAAAATTTAACAGACCGGGTTCCACTGTAATCTAATTACAACGAACCCAAAATTAAATCCAATTTAATTTAAGGTCCACTTAAATAATTCCCAATGATTTTTTAATCCAATTAAAAGATCCAACATCTCAACTTTCTATGTTAATCGATAAATCCCATTTACCGATTAAACAAAGGCCCGATACAATATCGGTCTGTCCATCCAATGGACAATCCCTTAAGTAATCCAATTACTTAATCATCCTCCGAAATGGACAATCCCTTAAGTAATCCAATTATGCCTGTCGTCGATGAAAAACGACACTCATCCAATGAACACGACTCTTGATGCAAGTATCTATAGGACTCTCGATGTCCTGTCTCGAGGTCCTCGACTTGGAACGTTTCAAACCCAACTCTTAATCAGTTGATTTCATGACCACTATCCAATGCGTAGCCCAACTGCACGAGTTGTTAACCGTGGTCTGTGGGCTTTGTTGCGATATATGTAAAACACCATTTTAGCATATGAAAAATGAGCGCAAGAAAGAGAATACCAAATGTAACGAATACTCATTTTATTCATTACATAATATTACATTACATCAAGTTGTCAAATAGGTTACAAAAATGCCAAACCTATTGGCTTTCTGGTCACCTATCACTACAAGAAATTTTACATCTCGCAACGAAAAAATTTGTTACAATATGTCCAAATGTCGTCGCCAATACTTTTGGTAAGGAAAATATGTCGTTACTAAGTTTCTACTGAAAACCCCGTCGCTAAAAGTTCTTGTAACAAATTTGATTATGTCGTCACAAATGTATTCGTAACGAAAGCTGATTCCTTACAATTGTATAGTTCTAGTAACCATTGTGTCCTCACAAGAGGTTATGCTATCGTTACAAAAAAAGAAAGATTTGTTACTAAAAGTATGACTTACAATAGTATTTTCGTTACGAATACCTATTATGAGAAAAGTTGTCGTCACTAAAACTCAAAACGAATAATATTTTAAATTTATATACAATAAC